>VXBA01002275.1:117288-148420 GCA_013399895.1 Serilophus lunatus
AGACAGACAGACAGACAGACAGACAGACAGACAGACAGAAGCATCATTTCCAAATACAAGCCAAACTCAGCACTGGTGCACTACCCTTAGTTCAAATCTCCATGGATGACGAGAAGAAGGAGTGGGATTGGTGCTCTCCTGTCTCCAACGTGAGTGCTCCAACATACTGTATCTGACATCTGATAAATTGGTTTCTTGTTTAATCTGCTTTTCATCTTTCTCTGAAACAAAAAACCTTCCCATTGAATCAGATGAACTGTTTGCCAGACAAAACAATGAAAAGTCTATGTCACTTTGAAGATATTTAAAAAAAAAAAAAAAAAAAAGGAAAAATAAAGCCCTGGGCTTAAATTTGTTCTAAAACTGTTCATTTTTCTGGGGTTTTCTCAGTTTATCTCCTGTGGGAGAAGGTGGAAGTCAGAACAATTATATCTGTATTTCCTACACTTAAGCTCAGAAACTGAAACTCAGAGTCAGAGACTCAGCACTAGCTTTCAATGATGACATCAAACACAAATTGTAGTTCCAGTTCTTGTGCCAGACATTTTCATCCACTCTCTCCAGTGAAGATTTTGCAGAGCACCATTTCTCCATACCAGCCCTCATGTCAGATCTCTCCTACAATGCTCTATTTTCCTCTCTTTATGCTAGAGACTGTGAGAAGTCAGACTGGGAAGAAAGGAGGGCTCCATTCAATGTGTTTGTATTACTAGTGTTACTTACTGTTAGAACACTTAGCTGGAAGCTGTTTGGCAAATAAGAAAGGATCTTCTAGGTACAGGGAACCTGATCTACAAAAGCCATCTCTGCAAACACTCCCTTCTTGTATGACAGATATGTAAGTAGTCTCACTGATGCCTATTCTACTTGAACTTTTCACAGTAAGCATATATTGAAATTTTCTGCCTAGCATAACGTTACTTCACCCATGGAAGAGTTCTCTTGTTCTTTTTAATTAGAGAAGTATCATAGACATAGTTATCTGGAGACTGAATTGTATTCACATCTTTTGGTACCAGTTTAACCTTGACCTGTATTGTAAAAAGTAAAATTGTCACAAGTGTCACCCAGTGACTATGATTAACCATAATTTTCATTCTTTATTAAAAGTTGATAATTTGCATGCTACCAGCTGTGAAATTGTGCAATCGGCAATAGTTAAGCAATGAAAGAGAGTAAACAAATCTAGTAAGGTGTGTTTTGGAGCAGTGAGTAGCAAAGGTGACTTTTGAAGTTTTATTAGCACAAAGCAAGAAAAACAAAATAAACCATGTGACCTATGGTTCAGTGAATAAACAGTGAACATTTTCAAAAGTCTACTTAAGTCACACAATTGATAGAAGAGTATCACTATCAAGACTATTCCCTAGACCCAGAGGTTTCAAAGCCAAAGGGACTATCTCTGAATACCGATCTAACTGCACTTCACTACTTTTCCTGGGACAGGCGGTTACTGGGTTGCTTGAAGTTTTGGGGTTTTTTGCAGAGGGTTGAAAAGTGTGAAAATGGAGGTTTACTGTGGGTTTGTGACACTTGCCATTGCATAGGGGAACCTCTGGCAGGAATTAGGCTTTTTGCTATTTGCAAGTCTCATCCTATTACATGCAGATGTGTACAGCACCATAGCATAGCTGCCTCCCTAAAGCAAATTCTGAAAAGCTCTGCTTCCCTTTGCCCATTACCCATGAATTTTCTGTGATAATAGATCAGCTACAGCTCATGTACTCTATTTTGTTTGTCAAACACAGCGTCAAGCTTCACTTCTTCTTAGATTTTCATTTGTCTTCAGATTTGAGGACTTCTTCTGATGGTGGTATTGGCCTGGGTTTAGCAAGTTGGCCAGGCTTAATTTCAGGCATTTTTTCACCATGTCTGTACACGCTTACAGTGACATCCACTGTTTCACCACCATACTTGTTCTTGACATGGATACTATATTTGCCTGAGTCTTCTGAGGTCACTCCCTTGATTGTTAAACTGGCGTATTTCCCTTGTTCCAGCGAAAATCCATAGTGCTCATTAAGTTCAAAGGCCTTGTCATTCTTGAACCAAACCACTTCAGGGTCAGGATTTCCAAATACAGTACAGGTCAGATTCAGTGTCTGAGAGAGGAAAACAGAAGTAAATTTAAAATTAGTCAGTCACATTGTTTTAACCAGAAAATTCTTACTACTGCTTTCAGGTACTTTTTTTTACTAGTTATTTAAACTAAGACATGGTGTCATGTTCTTGAAGACTAAAAAGTAGAGTTTCTAGGGGGTTTTTTTTCCCTCGATTCAGACTTCCCATTATCTTACCAGTGACTGTGATACAGTAATAGCCTCGGGGTAACAGAGTCTGAAGATTGTAAGTTGGACTGTCATTGCATTCCTGGTTGCTGGACAGTCCTGACAATTCTTTAGTCTGACATGAGGTTAAGGTAATGATAGTTTTAAAAACACCTTTGAAGTTTCCCTGTGCACAGCAGGGAAGAGAACTGAGCAAATCTTTTCTGACCAAAGCCTCCTGAGGTTACTGCTTGAGATGAGTAAATAAAAAAACACTTAAAAAGAGTACCTAGCATGAATCACTGGACATCAATTCCAGGCACTACTGACTAGTAGAACTATTTCATGAAAAATAAATAATACATAAATGTTGTTAAATGTTCTTAGAATCATAGAACTCTTAGGGTTGGAAGGGACCTTAAAAATTATCTAGTTCGAATCCTCCTGCCACAGGGGGGACACCTTCCATGGACAGGGAAACCTTCCACTAGACAGGGGTGGTCAAAGTCTTATAAAACTTGGCCATGTATTATATGCATGTTTAGCATATTCAGAATAATAGATCATCCAAGTAACTTAGGTATTTCTGAAGGACTGAGCTGAGACTGAAGGTGCTCATTGAATTTTCATGGTCATTCTACCAATTTTTTATTGATTTACTGCTGAACCCCATTTTGACCACCCCTCAGGTTAATGTATGTAAACTTTATTTACTTAGGTATAGTGGTCACAGAACAACTGAAAGAATGACTTGAGAAGTTGCATTGATTAATGCTTACATTTTTCACCTTTCCTGGAAACTCATTCTGACCTAGATAATTAAGCCACCTTAAAAATTTTATATATCTGTCCAGCATTGTGTTGGGAGGGGGAGGAACAAACCACAAATGACAAATGACAACCCAAAACTATTAATTTCTACCAGAATTCTTCCTTATATTCCCCTTCTGGTTTCACTAACTCCTGATCCAGAGTGAGCTGAGAAAGTCCATCTGTGTTCACATGTGCATGTTTTGAGCAGTGTTTTCCTTGATTGATGATGACTGAATAGGTGTGATATAACTCAGAGGAAAAATAAAACAGGAAGAAATTTTAAGTGATTAAAAGCACCATATGCTCACAAATAGAAGCAGACTTGCATACTGTATGCCTCCAAAGTCAGAAAGAATGTTGAAGGATGATTTATACTCTCTGGGTACAACCTAGTGACAAGCTAAGTCTATGAGTATCCTTGAACTGATATCATGTAGGAAGTAAAGTTAACTAATAGTATACAGGAACTAGACTTAATGTAAAATATTTAAAGGAGTAACCATGCAAACACAAAAATAAAATTTTGGTAAAATAACCTACTGTCTAATAGTGTGAGTTTAATTCTTTCTGTCCTTTCTGTAACACAGGCAACATTTAAATACCATTGCTTTGAAAAGTTACCTAGCAATTAATAATTAACTCATACTAATTAATCAAGTCTTAATAAGTTAATATTAAAAACTTGGCAGAGAACAGATATATTCCACAGTCATTTTAGATCATTTTGATCTGTTTTAATTTATTAAATTATACATATGCCCTGAAATGAAATTATTTTCCTTCTTCTTTCAGCTTCTATAAAATTATTCCCTCCCTTTTTGCCATCAAAGCAAACCTCTCACTACTCAGCGTGACTCATTGACAAAAACTGTCCTTACCTTCCCATCCATTATAGTAACGACATCAGGCAAACCACCAATGACTTTACCACGATCTAGGAGTTAAAGAAAAATATGGGGAATACGTGAAGTTCAGACCTCAAAATTACTCATTTCTTAATGATTTTACGACTTGGTGCAAGTCACAGCTTTCTTTGAGTTATCTTTAAATAAACATAATACAACTTTTGTGATATTTTATTATTCTTTTTCTTTCAGGTATTTTATGGTCCTAGCAGGTTTTTTTAGCAGTGTTTGTGCTAAGGTATTCTAAACTTATAACAACATCGAAGCTACTGCTGGGCTTGATAGCTTGTGGTTTAGGCCTAGACCAAAGCAAGGAGGATGTTTCTAGCACCTTGGTGGTATTTAAAATCTAAGGAAATTTTGTTCTGCCACTGCCTTTGTGGGTAGAAGTATCCTGTCATTACCAGGGGAATTGATGTAATTTCCAGCACTCTTATAGTCCCTATCAGTAGAAAGCTCCCCCACCTGTCGTCTTGGCAAGCAGTGCACAATAAGCATCTGCAAGCAATTTTTTACTTAACAGATAGGTCCCAATATTCAGTATCAGCAGCAGCTTTCAGAGTCAACACCTCCTTGTATGACACACAATTCACACTTCACCAAACCTCTGCAGACACAAGAAGGTATAGAGGAGGCTTGCAAAATATACAAAGCTTTCCACTGGAACTAAAGGCAGCTAAATCTACAAATTCCTATTATTATTGCAGTATTTTGTGCTAACAAAACTTGGAAGCTACAGAACTTGGTAAATTGTGGCAGCATATCATGATGAACACTCTAAAAAGAACTAGTCTACATTGCAAATGGTAACAAGCAAAATGAACTTACTCTTCTCAGCAAATGCAGCTGCCCTAAAGTTGTTGAGGGAGAAAAAGAAATATACAATGTTACGGATTACATAAGTAATTAAAAATTTTTTTAAAGCAAAAACATTATTGTTACAGCATTAAAATGTGAAAGATGTAGCACTTACTTGAGTCGCTGGAATTCTGCATATGCATCATCAAAAGCTGTAACAAAAAAATTGAGAGTATTATCATCTATGAATATAACTTGCAGTTGGGGTTAATACAAACATTTAACAAACATTAAACTCATGTTATACCTCTGAAAAGATCATAACAGTTATAAAACAGAGCTACGACTGGCTCTGATCAAAGACTATCTGTTTTTACTGTCATTCCTCAAATCATTCTCATTAAAATCTGCTCAATCTATGAAAAGACATCATATAAATCTGGTTTTATAAATATACCTTGCCCAGACAGATCAAGCGTCCGTTTGTAAGATTCCTTGTCACCAAAGATTTCAAAGGTGTAATTTCCCTTATCCTTTTCTGTGGGTTCATGTATCTGCAGCCAGGCAATATCCTCTCCACCCCCAATCTTCATCTTTTCACCAGAAGAAATCTTAGCTTCCCTGGAAAAAAAAGATGACTAGAGATGAGTTTGAACACTATTTTCCTGTATATTCTCCACAGGATATCATCTATAAAAAGTTGTAAGGAATAATATAATATGCCTAAACTACAAATAGGTTGCAAGTAATGGAGAAAATTTCCCAGAAGAATCTTTGCTTCCTAGTGGAGGTATGAAACACTTCAAAACCATTAGCTTGAGATTTCATTTGAAAGATTCTTTTGTTCACTCTCTTCTCATTCTCCTTCTCTCCACATACACAGCTGTGTTTACATTTATTTGCACATACATGAATTTATGAGAAAGTGTTTAGAGTTCTATAGGCTTCATACACAGTAACATAGAAGGCATCAGAATCGTAAACAAGACACAAATCATCTTTTCTTATGATGTCTTTCATTAACTTAAAAACTCAATTAAGAAAAAAATAAAAGATTTGTGTAGAATTCTTCTTGCATTAAGTTAAAATACACCTCTGTTTTTATAAAAAACAAGACAAAAATTCCTTAATTGCAGATAAGTAATAAAAAGCTCTTTCAAAAACAGTGCCATTATATCGACTTATCATCACTTCCTAGTTAAGAACAAAAGAAATTCCCTATGGATTCAGATCAGAGGGCCTTCTGGTCCACATTGCATCTTAAGAGTGGAAATAGAAAAAGCTGTTTAATGAGAGCATGCAAATCAGTTCACTTTCAATGGTTCAAAGAGAACTTTCCTCTTTTACTCATTCATTAAAGAAATATTTGTTTTCATTCTTTCTCCCCAAGCATCTTTAGATGGATTTTTTTAATAGATGAAGTCAATTTTAGCTTCTTGTTCACTCATTTTATTTGCCCAGACAGAGCTGATTTGACTTCATAATTAGAGAGAGTTATTTGATGGGCAAAAGGTATTTTTACCATTTCCCTTTCTATAAGGCAACTACATTGATTTCAGCCTACCAAATTAGATTTTGGTATAGAAATTGCTATATATTAGAAAATATTGCATATAATAGCCCCCATTGTGCCACAAGTGGATGATGCATACTAGCTTTTATTGTATTTTCTGCTATGCAAGACAGTGGATTATTCAAAGCTAGCTAGAAATTTATATGATTTAAAAAAATAAAAAATTGTTTGTGTAGCCTTTTTTCTAGGAAAAATTTTTTCTAATATATTTAAAGGAGCAGGGAAATTTGGACAGGCTGAGAGAGGTTGGCTCATTGTTTTAGTCTTTGTTTTAGCCTTAACAGTTCTGATTATAATCATTGTATTAATGGAAGAATTTACATTATATTTGTTCAGAATCCCTGTTCAATGAAATTCAAGAAAATCAGTGTGTAAGACATTATAAAATCTGAAATATTTGTGGGCGGGCAATCTGTATGTAAATATAAATACGTACACTGGTATTTCCATATTAGCCATGTAGCGTTCTTTATTTTCTTATTTCAATGAAATGGATGATGGAATGGACTATGTCACTTCTAAAACTCAAACAAATATAGTAAAAGACAGTAGAAAAAATTTTTTCCTTTTCATCATATTAGTATCACAATTATGAAAGAAGGAGCAGAACAGTAAATTAGAAGCTTGAGATATAAATATAGTTGCGCATCCTTGTTAAAGTTCTTGAGATGAACCTGGTGATCATTGACAATTTGTGTTCCTGTCTTGAAAGCAAGGGTTAGACAGCATTGCAAATCCAAGATACTATACTGATAAAACAGCCTCTGCTTATCCAAGTCAGAACAGTTCACTATCTGTCGCCTTTGTAGGCCACCAAGGAATGTGACAGCTGAAACCACCTGAAGAGTTTTTAAATCCTTTCAAACATTACCTGCAGTTTCAAATAAGCAAGGACCTGACATAGCAAAGCATCTGGACACAGATTTAACTGTAAATACACAGATGACTAGACTATCTCTAAAGTAAAGGATTAATGTACCATGACAATGGAATTTTTAAAGATAATTTTGGGCCATATTCTCAGTTCTGAGGATTATTCTCAAAGTATTGTGTGCCCATTGAATATTTTTTCAGAGAGGACTATCAAATTTAAAATTTTTTGAGTGACTGAAGCACGAATAAGTTTGAAAAAATAAATAATTTCTTTCTTAGTACAGACACCTAGAACTGGAGGAGAGTTTCATCCACTTTAAGAAACGTGTAGCCCTGAAAAGGAAACTATGACCAAATATTTTGCTATCTTTTAATCAACCATTGGAAGAAAAACAATCTCACATTGACTAAGAGAACACAATTCTGTAGATTGCTTTTTTTCCTGTTACAACCCTCCTGATAGCTGTTGGACAAGTCTGTTGATACTTTTTACCATATGTAATACATATATTAAAAGAGAGTATATTGTGCTGGAAAGAGAAATTAATTAATGTACTAAGAGAATGTCACAGAATAATAAATAGTAAATAATAAAGACAGCATTTTTTTCTCAAACAAAATTGAAAAATATTCTCATCTACCTGTGACACCAGTTGACTTTCATTTCCTCATTGTAGTATTTCAAGAAACACTGGAGCCTTATTCCTTCCTCAGTGCAAAGGATCTTCAGTGGAGAGGCTGACTTACCTACATAAAATAGAATATAAGTGTATCAAACAGAAGTGATAGCGGAATGAACAGTCCAATGGACTATTTATGCTGTCGATCTGGGCCATGATTCTTAAGTGCCACAGAGACAACTGTCATACATCTCAAGGGATATCTGCTGATTTATATCAGATGAAAGTTCAGTATGAGTTTCTGGTTTTATTGTCATATAAAAACATCATGACTAGCAAGATTCATTATCAAATAATAATAAGCTAGTCATATAATTGCCATGAAACAGTAGTGAAATGATTTTAATTGCCAAAAATCTATACTCATGCCATTCCTATTCTTTCAGTGGAATGACTCTCAGCTTTTCACTAGTAGGTTTTACTCATAGGTTTACTTACTAATGGGAAGTAGGAAGAAAATGATTGCTATGACATTTTCACAATTTCTAAACCAAACAAGCCAGGTGGAATAATACTTTGTTGTCTTTTAATACTGTCAATTAGCAAGGTCAACTGCCTATTCAGAAACTTAATAACATGTCCATAATAATAATAACCATCATGACTCTCAGAGTTTTAACACTTCAAATAGAAATTTTCTGCCTCAATCTCAGGTGCCTTCAACATAAAAAAAAAATTAAAAAAAATTCAAGACAGCATTTACTTACCACTCACTCCGCTCAATGCCAGAAGTATATCATCATAAACTGCAGAGAGAATTTTAAAAAAGGGAGAAAATGTACCATCAAAATTCACTCAGAATATAACTTTGTTATGTTCAGTTTAATTAAAGCAATATGGGAAATCTGCATATCCTTAAGCAAAGAAAAAACATTAAAATTGTAACAGGTGTACAGGACAAATTGGAAATCATCTGTGTACAGCATATGAATTCTGTGCTGTGTCACACAGTATCTCTGCCTTTTGTGGAGTCAGCTGTCTACTGCCAAATCTTTGTATCCTTATGCCAGGGGGGAAAAAAATTCTTTGAAACTGGGTAGTTCACATTCAAAGGAGAGTGCAGGGGAAAAAGAAATTATCACATTCTAAGTGACAACAATTATCACCTGCTCTCTGTATGATGGCATTTGACAAATATAAAGTCCTTTAACAGCAGGTGAAATAAACCAGAGGAAAAATGCCTTGGAGATTATCAATTGATAATACATCCTTCTGTGGTAAACCACATTTTAAGAACTCAGCCTGATATTCATCTTTTTCTCTTATTTCAGGTACTTCCTCAATCTACTGAAAAAGAATGTAAAGATCTTTGATAAACTGAGTTAATTTTTTAACATTTCTTTCTCCTTGTATTGAGAGCCTGCAAAAATATTCAATATTTGTGTTAAATTTCATATGCAAGTGAGACAAATCCAGGTTCACTTAGACCTAGTTGGTGGGACCTAAGCAAAGAAGCGTATCTCAAAGTTAGGTAAAATTCACTCGTGTTCATTACAGCTCAGTCTTTGCTATAGGCTCAGAATCACAGAATATTCTGAGTTGGAAGGGATCCACGATCGTGAAGTCCAGCTCTTAAGTGAATGGCCCAAAGGGATCAAACTCACAGTCTTGGCATTATTAGCATCATGCTCTGACCAAGTAAGCTAATCTCAGGGCTAAAGCAAAATAGCATTTTTTACACAAAAAAAATTAAATATTAATTGAATTACAGTATCTCATTGTGATGTCTGATACAACATTAAACCTTTTTTTGAATGCCCATCACGGGTGCATTTTAGACTAGATTCTCTTGCTCTTATGTGCATTTATCTTCATCTGAATGTCAGTGCACTCTGAGCTTGAAGTAACCTGCCCTGTTGAATATGCAGTCTTCACTGTTCATGCTACTCTTCTCTCTTCATCCTTCATGTTTCAAGGCTAACTCCACCATTTAGGAGACCCATTGTTTGGTTTTGTTGATTGACATTTTCAAAACCTGGACACATAGAGTGTGACTTCTCCAAATAGGCATTTCACTGTACCTTTCCAGCACAGCACAGTTTTGCCATACCTGAAGTACAGTCACTGGAACATGGAAGGACCCCTGACCATATGATGGAGACCAATGTATTGATTATTCCAGTGGTACAGATACAAACACACACATGCAAATCCATAGACTAAAGGAATGATATCTCTGTATATATCAAAGGACAGGAAGGGACAAGTTGATTAATGAGAACATATTGCATAGGGCGGGACCTGAGCATGACATAAATGGTATGGAAAAAGGGATGGGAATTCTATTGGTTTTGGCTGGGATAGAAATAATTTTCTTGATAGCACCTTGCATGTTGGCGCTTGAATTTGTCCCTAAACCAGTGTTGATAACATAGGGATGTTTTAACTACTGCTGAGCAGTGCCTGCATAGCATGAAAGCCTTTTATTTCTTCTCCTTAGACTGCCTCACCAGGAAGAGGCTGGGGGTGCACAAGAAGTCAAGAGGGGACACAGCCAAGACAGCTGATCCCAACTGATCCAAGAGATATTTTGTACCACATGATATCATATTCTGTATATAAAGACGGGGGAAGAAGAATGAAGTGAGGAACATTCAGAGTGGTGCCATTTGTATTCCCTAGCCACCATTACCTGTGATGGAGTCTGGCTTTATTGGGGGTGACTGAACAGGTCCATGCCCAAGGGAAGCAATCAATTAATTCCTTGTTTTGCTTTGCCTGCATACACAGCTTTTGCCTTACGTATTAAACTGTCTTTAGCTCAACCCAGGAGTTCTCTCATTTTTCCCTCCAATTCTCACCCATCCTACTGAAGGGAGTGAGACGGTGGCTGCAGGGGGCTGAGCTACCAGGTAACGCTAATCCACAAAGCAGGTTTATGATTTAAGAATCAAAATCACTCTCAGTCCCCACTGACAATCCCACACCAACATATTCAGTACTTTGTTGCTTTAGGGTTTTTTGTAGCTAATTAAAGCTTAACAAATTTGAGAGAGAGCAATCTCATATAAAATAGAGTGACTGTCTGATTAGAAACATTCTTCTACTTCATCTCCTGCCTGTCAGAGTGTTAGAGATTTATCATTACAATGACCAGCATCACCCCTCATAAACTGCTGATCTGCAGCTCTAGTCTCTACAACATAAGAGGAGAAATTAAATACAAAGAACCCTAAAAGTAAGTATTTGTTAACTTGCACTTTTCACAGATATATCTTTGACACCTCTTAAGAACATGTGGAGATCACTATTTCATGATAGTAAATTGAATGTTACCTTTTCCTGACAATTCAAGAGAAGACACATCGTGACCTCTATCATCTGATAGCGTCGCTTTATAAATTCCTTCATCTTTGCGAGACAGCTACAAGGAAAATACAAGATGTTTATGGACAAACTTGATAGTAGTATTAAATTTGCTCAACTCCTCCATGATGTTCTAAACAAAACAAGACACACTGTACTGCTTTCTGGGTAAATAATCTTACCAGAAATGAGATGGAAATTATGAATAGCTTGTTCATGCTATTTTTTATGGAGCTGTATTTAGTTCTTAAACCCAGAGCATATTCTGATTTGAGTTCAGTTGTTTCAAAAAACCATGTTAGGGTTTTTTGTTCCAAAAAGACAAATAGGATTGATCCTGATCAGTAGAAATTACAAGTAGTGCAGTAAGATGTAACAGAGAATAATTTCAACCCACATAAACATTTTTGAACTATGAAAAGCATAACAACAGACCTATATCTCATGAAATGATATTGTATGTCCAAATATCAACTCATTTATGCTGCTTTTATTGCAGCAGCAACAGTAGTCAAATTATACCTATGCTGAGGAAATAATTAATTTATTACCCTTGGAAAGTTTACATTCTAAAATCCATCACAGTGATACTACATTAAAGACAGTAGGGGGTTTGGGGTTTGATGGTTTTATTTTAGTTCACTGTAAAACCTGAAGGAAAATATATAAATTGGAGATTACTTAGTTCTCAGACTTGCATAAATCCACAAACAAATAAATCATAGCACAAGTATCATACTGAATCACAAGTAACAAGAGCAACCCAAGACAAGGAGAAATCACCTTCCCAAAAAAAGAGTTTAATCAAGAAAAATTAAGCCACTAGAAAGTCAGTATCCTCTTGCAAGTGAAACGAAGGAAGTTGGAAGAATATAAAGCCATTAAATAAAATAAATTAATTAATTAGATGCAATGCACATTGTGCTGAAAGCAGAAAACCTCAGTCTGGGGAGATTTTATCACTTGACAAAGGCAAGCTAAGGTTTCAGACACAAGTTGGGATATCCTGTTTGCATAAAGATGAATTTTGAGAAGCCATATACATCAAATTTATTCATTTTAGTCAATAAAACTGAAACACTGTCAAAAATGAGATGCTTTAAAAACTGAAATGTTAATAGCAGTAAGAAAGAATGAGATAGAGTTCAGATTCTGAAGCAATTTAAGCATGAACTGTCTGAGCCCATGGCAAAAACAGACGTGTTTTACAAGCATTAGTTTTTCACCATCTAATTAAAGGGCAGTAAATATGTTTTTTCTTAAAACAGTTCACAGAAATCATGATAGCTGGTTTACTTCTTTGCCTGGCAAATCTATAGTGTGTCAAGCAGAGGTTGTCATTTCTAATCAGTTGGTGATACTGTACCTTGGGAATACCGAGATGACATTCTTCCTTCTGCAGATCAGGCACTTCCTCAACATCAATCCCAGAACCATCCTTATACCACTTGAAATCAGTCTCTTTCTTTGTGTTTGCAACCTGTAGAACAGAAAAGGCACATAAGCCTGTCTGTGTCCTGAAAAAAGGCATTGCACTATAGGTAGTCATACAGGTACTTTCAACATTTTTTTTATAAAAGATGTCAAATAAAACAAAGTAAAAAAAACAATTTCAACCAAGTCCTGCTAAGCAAATCTTAGTCTTACAGTATTTCTTTGCAGCATAATATACAGTTTACAGCTTCAGAACCCTGTAAAATCTTTAAAGAAAAACCTGGCAACCTCTTTCCTTAAATAGTTTTGCACCCTTGCTCTGTGGTTGTAGTTTGTCTAGAGATAGCTGTGAGAAGTATCTTTGAAATGAGAGCTCCTGAAGTCTCCTTTATCATTTTGTGTTTGCCATGTGACTCCAGAGAGCTGTAAAATAGAACTTAGACCCTATCTCAGACAGTCTTCAACCAATTTGAACGTTTATCCCAGCTACCTGAGCAATGTCTCTCGTGGCTTAACTGCAGAAAGCAACTGAAATTACTATTCTGAAAGCATCAGAGACTTCAAAATTGTGAGCTGCACCAAGAATCCTTTTTTAATCTACTCCATTCTGTCTTATGGGGCATAAAAAGACCCAACGAGTCCTACAAATTGCAGTCTCTCTCACCACAAAGAGGCTTAACAAAGCAGTGCAAGTGTTTGAGTCAGAATTTTGGTGTAGTCGCACCAGCTCATTTAAACAATGCACAAATACACTACAGCTATACCTCAAGTACTGTTTTAACTTTGAAACAAAAATTGCATTTTGGATAAGCTTAAAATATCACTGGACAAATTTCCTCAAAATTTGAATTCAAAGAAGTTAAAAGTGCAGATAATTTTAGAAATCCCAGCAATACACATTTTTTCCCCCATTTTAAAAAATACTATGATTTATTTGTCATCATTATCCCCAGCCTTCTAAAAAATCACAAAAATGCAATGATATTTTCATATGTAGCCTGAATTCCCAGTCAAGATGGCTTTGATAGAAGGACAGAGTCAGCCATACATTTTTCAGTCCCCAGGTACTTGCTTTAAAAAGAGTTCTTGAAAAAAAAGTAAAAAACTGAACAAATGGATAGAGGGCAGCCCAGAAGTTAATACAGATCTGTAATAGTTTTCAAGTGGCTTGCTTGGAGCTAAAAACATGAGCCAATTTCTAACCCTTTCACATTAGAGAAGTCATTCCATAGATGAACAGCTCTATGAAAGCTCTCTATAGATGTGACTAAACAAATAGGAGGGTCTCCTGTACTGATTCCTAGACAACTCTAAGAAACATGCTCAAATTAATCACATCTATTGCTTCTTAATAACAAGTGTGGTTGCCATGGATCTCTGACTTGGCCCAAAGCAGTGACTGGCTTGAGAAAAGTAAGCAGCATTGCCGCATTTAACATTTAACATTTATAACATTTTCCAGTGACTACAAAGTGGCTGTTCCTGTAGTCCTATGACATGAGTGGCAATTTTATTTGAACAAACCTGAGGGAGCAAGCCTTTAGTGCTTTTCAACAATTTTTCATCAAAGACTGCTAGCAGTTAATTTGACAATAAATAGATAAAATTTTGGACACATGCAATTTGCAACACTGTCATTACTTCATGTTGAAATTTTTACTATGAAATGTTACATTTTTCGCTGTTTAACCTCACATCAAAAACCTTGCTCTTAACAGACAGTAGAAATAAGAGTATAACTTATGCAAGAGCAGGTAGCTTCTGAATGTTCTGAAGAGAAATGACAGTAGTTGCTGGCATATCAAGAAAAATAAATGCAAAATAAAAAACAAACCACCAAATTGTCCTTCAAAGGGACAAGTATGTCCTACTGGCATTGAGAGGTTACAATACCAAGAACACAGTAATCAATTCTAGATAGTTTGGAATAAAACACTAAGTCAATCAAAAGTTAATCAGATCCAATCATATAGAAAATAAGTGATATGTGAGGTAATATTTTATATATTCATTTGTAGCACCATTCGTATTTGTTTATTATTACTGTTATGGGCCTGGATCATACAGACAGTCCTCTGTCCTACAAAAGCTTCCAGATGACATGGTTTCCTAACTGCCCTATGTCATGCTATGGCCTTCAAGAAAGTCAAGCTAAAATGCCCTCTCTTACAGGTACTTCCTTTACATTATCCCAGTCTCTTACAAGAGGTAAAAACACCCTTGACAATTGTTTTTCCAGAGGGGCACTGAACAGAGCCTGGAAGAGACCTGGGCCAAGTGCTATGATATGGCCTGGGGAGGCAGACAGTTCCTTCAATGTTTCTATTTCCATAGAAATAGCCCAGACTGGCCACATTTCTAACTTTTATGTCAGGTACCTGGATTTGAAGGACAAATCCATGCTTGGTTGTTCAAACTCTTCCTAGGTACAAATATCAGTTAAACAGCCATAAACAACAGTACCATGTGAACCTAATGGCCACTCACATACTAACAGTAACAAAACATTATAAGGTCAATAGCGTAGTTAAAATGATGAGTATGCAAAACATCCCACATCTAGATTTCATTTACATAAAGTGTTCTGACCTTGTGAACAAAAAGCACACTAGTGAAAAGCAAATAATCAGATGCTCAGCCTTTCATAGCTTCAGTGGCATAAACAGGCTCAATGGTCAATGAAAAGGGGGATAATTTCAGATTAATTTGTAGAGAATTAACACTATTATAACTGGTTCAGCAACATTTAATTCCCCATGTGTATGAAAGGATAAGCAGGGTTCATGCCTGAGGCAAACGCATGTGGAGATTATAAAGTACTCCAGCTATGCAGCTCAGTACCAGCAAAGGTATTGATCTGGTACTATGTTAGCTAATGAGTGCTGAGCCCTAAAATGTGGGCACACAGAATGGCAGCTTCACCACTGGGTCAGTTCAGATGGGAATAACTTGGGGTTAAAGATCTCCTAATTAGTGAGCACAAAAAGAAGGAAAAAATCCCACAAATATGCATGTAAATTGCTCATAATAAATGATTCAAGTTATTCTAATTAAAAGCCAAAAGATATTCAAAAGAAGTGGAGAAAATTAATATAAAAAAGTCCATATTACAGGAAAAGAGAATGAGGAAGAATTTGATGCCTGTTGAATTCAATTAACTTAGTTATTCAAACCTCTAATTAGTCACTCTGGAAGAGCAACAGAAATGAAAATATATGAGTTCAGAAAGGCATATAAAGACATTAACAGCAGAAGTTATGCTGAATTGTCATTACTTAAGATTCAAAAGTCATTAGTCAAATATAATAAAAAATTGTGTTTTATAACTTTAAGACTAGAAGCCTTTGTTGCATATTTGGTTACAGTTGATTAAATCACAGATGTTTTGTTAGAGAAACCTCCTAGAAAAAGGAAAGATTTTGAACTCTGACTTTTTATGGCTGATTTTTGAGGAAGGAAAAAGGACTATAAAAGAATGTGTATTTTGTCTAAATTATTTTTATGGCATTAAGTAGGATAATAAATAAAGTCAAAAGCTAAAATAGACTTTTTGTTGACAGCAGAATAACACTCTAGGAAGATCCACTAAGGGGCCCCTCCTATGCTGGCCCAGGCCCCCCTGAAAGGGCAATTGAATGCAGCCTGCAACTGGTGAATCTGTTGGTGAAGGTCCCCCACATATGAGACTCTGACAGACTGGTCGAGCACTAAAGGGTTTTGATTTCCCAGGAGCTCTGACTGTCAAATAAATTATTAAGGGTCAAGAGAATCTCTCCTTTCGAAGGGGTCAGGCAAAACCACCCTCTCTTTTTAACAATGGCTCACAAATATTATAGAGAACTGGACCAGCTAATAATGCATTTTAAAATGTCGTATAATTTTTGGTATGTTTTAACGAACATTGCTTCTCAAACAATAGTAAGTCAGAAATTTTAATTTTAAAAATTTCTAAATAATAAAAAAGTTTTCCTAAGGAACATCTAATTTTAAAAATGTCCAAATATTTCCTCACATTTTCCTACCACAATTTTTAATCAACATATTCTAATAAATAATTTCAAGTGTATTTCCTTACCTTACAAGAAAGTAACACTTCACATTCCTCTGTAACCTTCCAATACAAAAACTTTGAGAAGTGAGGACCTAAGAAAGGAAATTGTCTTAAAGCAATGCTGTAGAATGAAGAGTATCAGAGAGATCCAGTAAAAGAAAGAAAAATAATGGCAATTATAACATACTTACACCAGAACAAGATGTAGTACCTGAACTACCCATACATTTGAAAGAAAATCCTGCAGTAAGTTTTTATCATACTGACCCAAGTATCTACATTACAGCTTAGAAAGCTGAGTCTCATCTCTGTTTATATGTCACATATTGTTCCAAAATGCAAAATGGTGAGTGAGACAAGTTAGTTTACTAAATATGTTTGTGCCAAATTGCCAACTAAGCAAAGAAACAAAGCAGCTAGAAACAAGTGTACAAACAATGTATTTAGCAAAAGCAAATGGAGAATAAACAAATGTATGCAAACACCTAATTAAATGCTCAGAGCAAAAATTCCATGACAGATATTATTTGTTCAAATAATGTAAAGAATAAAAATTTAATAAATATTACAAGCAGAACAGGAAGTATTCCTTTTCCTCACTTTCCAATCCTGCAAAGAAATATATCCTACATACATAGCCTTTTTGAAGTTATTATGTTTACTCATCTCAGTAATTGGTAATGTTTTAGTGTCTGCAGGATAGGAGCCCATAATTGCAATACCCAGACCTGGGAAGTAGCAAAGTCTCAGAATTTCACTTAAACCATTAAGAACTGAAAGACCTGGTGAGATTCTGCTGCAAGCGGTATAATTTCTTTCTTAAATCAATTTTCAACTGCCCTCAAAGTAAAAAAAAAAAAAAAGAAAGAAAGAATTGCTTTGCTTCTGTACAGAATCTTACCTAAGTAATATAGAAAAAATAGTTCTAATTATTATTGTTAATTTCATCCTTAAAACCATGTGCTTACAAGTGAAAATTAGAAACTAGAGCTCAAACTCATTCTTTTAAAGATTTCACAGTAATAGAATTCCGAATTAGGTATCCAGTGGTAATTTTCTCATTCAGCTGCAAGCAATATCTATAACAAGTATATAACAAACTCTACAACTACATAACAACTGTAAACAAATATACATTTAGTTCATGGAATTTTGCCTGGATAGAAACCACAGGGTCAAGTTTTAGTCTTCCTTGTCTGGTGCTACTTGTCTTGGCTGTCTACTCTTCTGTCAATTATATTAAACAGAGAATTTATATCCTTAAAACTAAATGTTGTTAAATGTTTTGTTGGATCAGAGCCTACAGCAGATACACTTCTCAATAATATTGAGCAAGATAAACACTTGTGAGGAGGACTGCCACTCTATTTCTCTCACAAATTGACAATTTTGGAAAATAAGATCCGCAAAGGTTCAAGCATTTTCTCAAACTGTGTAATATACTCATTTTTAATAAATAATGGAATCTATAAGCACTGATTCATTCAGGGATGAATCATTGCCTGCAAATTGGGCCTAAAGTCACTACTCTGTTCTGACTTACCTTGCTTTCTGAGAAATTCCTTTCGTTGAAGCTCAGACTCAGCCAATACTGCCTTGAATGCTAAATTTTAGAAGAGGTGAATGAAAAATGAGTTAGTCACAAAACTACTCAAAGAATACTTGAAGTTCACTTCTTTATCAGTTTCAATGATTCAGTGAACATACCATCTCCAATGAGAACTAATGAGGACTGGTTTTTGGCCTTTCCATCTTGAATCTGTACTGTGTAGGTGCCTTCATTGTCAATTGTAAATTTTTCCATCACCATTTCTATAATGCCATTTGAACGGTCACAATTTATTTTATGCCTCTGAAACAAACAAATAACCTTATTATAGTGTAAATTACTTATGATTCCCATCAAATGTTTTTTATTTCTGCCTCCACACTCAAGCTTTTCCATGTCCTTTTAGTAGAAAACTGTAGAAAGAGGGGTGCTTGTATTTACTGTCGTACAATAAGATCACAGTGGTGACAGAAATCTTTATGTGCAGCTGCATTTGAAATCCTCAAGTCATCATAGTACAGCTCGTTTGGATTTGAAAAAAAATAGTTCATGGCACTATGTTTTAAGAAGAGCCTACACAGTCAGCCTTCAGCTGCATGATAGCTTCCAGTTCAACGAGAGGCTTCTCTAGGCTGAGGCACTATTCCTAGCAGAGCCCAGAAATAACTAGAAATATTATGTTTGTAAACATAAATGTGGATCTTCAAATAAAGTCACTGCAGCAAATCCAAAAAGTTATTACTACTAAATATCTGAGACATATGTAGAAGTTCAATAATGGATCTTATTTTCTGACTAAAAAAAAGTTTATTTCAGAAGGTTAAAATTATTTTCTCACATAATGTTAGGTGTGCTTTTCAAAGAAGACTAAAGCAAAAAACCATGAGAAAAATAGCTTCTGCAAACCCATCAAAGCTTCTGCGAACCAAAAGTAGTCAACCAAGTCCAGCAAAAGAGAAATAGAATTGTGTCAGAACATGTAGTTACTAACTAAAGTGTTTGCAGAATACTTGAAATACCAAATATTGACTTGAATTCAAAGTTAAATATGCTTTTCATTGTGTGTGTCCTGTATGTGCTTGCTTTCTATTAAATGTTCCAGAAGGATAAATTATTGGCGTGCAACATCAAGGAAATAGAAAATTGCAAGCAAATATTGGACAATCCTTGCAAAATATGTGTTTTAAATTCGCTAATACTGTTTTAAATACAATCATCTGTTACTAAGTAATATCTTCTTTTATCCAGTGAGTTCCAACCATGAGGACTGTGTTCCTCACTATCAGTGATGTTTCTTGAATCACAACTAACAATTTCCTAAAGCTAAGTAAAAATAACCCACAAAAGTTACTAGGTGAATACTTTTAGGTAACCAGTGTAGTCAAGGATATTACACAACAACTTTCATTCATGATGGCACAGACCAGTAAATGTCACCATCTAGGAGTTATATGCAGTAAATTATTATAGACCCTGTTACTGTTAACTTTATTATAGATACTATTAAATAGAATGTTTTGTTTAGTCTGTTTATTGGATTCCAAATGTAAGAAATTATACTAAAGCCACAGATAGATAAAGTTTAGGAAAGGGGAAGGAAGAAGAAAGGGGAAAAAAAAGCTAGGAAAATTCCACTTATTAAATTCTCTAGAATTTAATAGTCTAGTGTAGGACTTCTAAATTTTAATCCAAAAGTAGTAGTAATGACCCCATAATGCTTTAGCTTTGAGGGACACATCTTAGCCAGTCTCAAGAATAGATTCACTTGTGTATGGATAACAAGTCTGGAAGAACTGTGTAGACACAGTCAAGATGTTTAGCTTTCATTAATGGCATTTTCAAATATACAAATCTTTTAAATCTTAGTGGAGTAACTGAAGAATGAAGAAAAATTTAAAAAGCAGTAGCCAACATATTTATTTGGATAATAATTTACTAAATAAATTATTTAGAGGGAAATAACTGAGGCATAATATTTATATACAATAACAGGGAGAAATACTCATATAAATTGGATATGCAATTTCCCATGTATAATGCAAAGAAAGATATTATAGAATAAGACAAGATTAAATTAGTCAAGAAATTAAGTAGAAAATCTACTTATGTAAGAGTTCATCTATAACAGTCAATGAGATAGACCAGGTAGGTTAAAAAGAGCATTTATGAACTTACCCAAACTGTCAAAAAGTGCAAATTCAAATTCTTGTTTACTGTCTCTTGCCCAGAGAGGTCAAGGACCACACTGGCATTTACTTCTTGAGATCTCAAAGAGAATGTTAAATTTAAATTTGCCAGAAGCAAAAAAAAAAGGGAAAAAAAAAAAAAAAAGGAAGGAGGGGGAAGGAATAAAAACATATCTTTTAATCTGATCCTTTATAAAGCTTTTTATTATTATTATTTCTTATTTTTAGGTGAAGGAAAAAAATATTAAAAAGATAGCTGAGTAAATGGGGCTCAGTTCATTCCATTTTCAGCTTCTTTTGAAATCTTACTAAAAACTGCTGTTAGGACCTAGCAGGAAAAATTCATCACTTCAGCCAATGTCAAAAATCAGGCCACAATTCACCAGCATAATGGTCTATTGAACATGTTCAGTGACTGTAGCCCAGTCTCCAGACAGGTTTTAGAGTGCAATTAGGCTTCTAACTATTGCCATTATGCAGCAAGATGAAGTTCAATGATTTTATGGGCACCATAAATATTAGGCTTTTATGCGACTTTCCACAAAAATATCATCAGTCTCCAAATGTAAATGTCACCTATGGGTTACTAATTAAAGAGGTGAAATAGTGCAGCTTCACTTCAAGGCTCTCTGATGTCAACACTTCTAAAACATATGCGAACTAAAAATAGCTTGTTCTGCTCCACGAACATTGCCAAGACCGAGTATTGTCAATTTCAATTCTTAGGCACTAATATTCAGGTTTTCATTGCTACAGTTTACTACTTCTTAAAGCAAGAAAAACAGAGAAGTATTTTACTCAGAAATACTTCTTCCACTTGCCAATATGTAATTAAAGTAAATAATATTTGCTTTTTTATGGTATAAAAATGCTGAGAAGCTTCTCTGACCCAAACCAGGATTTGCATTCTTAGGAATAAACTCAATCATTCAAACAGCTGCACAGCAGATTGATTCCTCATGGGAATACGTATTCCCAGTGCTGTGCTTTATGGCCTGTAGATGAGTCACACTCCTGGCCTGTAAAGGAATGACCTTGCATTCTTCTCAGCCCAATCTGAGAGTTTTTCTGTTCCTCTTTGTATAGAAGGTCTTCCTAGAGCTATAAAAATCCAGGAAGCTAGTGGTCTGCCCTTTCATCTCTATAGCTGTTCAATGTCTAATCAGTTTCTAAACCAAAATTTAGAAAACAAAATAGAAAGTGATACTATATAAAAGTTTTAAGTCTATGAACGCTGCTTCGTTGTCAAAAGCCTCCTACATTATATGCAAAACTAGACCCAAAGAGTCTCTGGGAACAGCATGTCTTGCTCATTTGGAGTCCAAATCTGTGCTGGAAACAGCTTTTTGCTTGAAGTAGTTTTCAAAAATATTTGTGCTTAATACTGCTCTGTGTTTAAAATCTCCTTTTTAGCTGTTGGCCATCTATTTACACAAAATGAATGCAGATTTCTGAGAGTTAAACCTTATTTTATTTTTCTGGTATGAGTAGGCTCACTCTGCAACAGGAATCCTATACTGCAAAAAACGTTCAAGTTAAAGACTGGTGTTCTTTTCGGGTATTATCACAGCTTAATAGCATGGTATTAAGCAAGTATAATATCTGGCGAACAAAAGGCCTGTCAGCCCGACCTCAATTCCAGGAAGTTTAAGAAGCAGATTGTTTTGAGAGCCATTATGCAACATGCGCAGGACAATGAGGGGACCAGGCCCCAGCCATCACGAGTTTGTGAAAGGCAGGTCCTGCTTGACCTCTGACAAGGTAATCCATTTAGTGGATAAGGGAAAGGCTGTGGATGTTGTCTACCTGGAATTACGAAAAGTCTTTCACGCTGTTTCCCACAGCATTCCCCTGAATACACTGGCTCATGGCTTGGATTCCTGGCTGGATGGCCAGGCCCAGACTGGTAGTGAATGCGGCTACATCCAGCTCGCAGCTGGTCACAAGTCATGTTTTCCAGGGCTCAGTACTGAAGTCCTGTTTACTGTATTTATCAATGATCTGGATGAGGGGATCAAGTTGGGTGGGAATGTTGATCTGCTGGAGAGCAGGAGGGCTCTGCAGAGGGATCTGGACAGGCTGGATCAGTGTGCCAAGGCTAAGTGTTTGAGGTTCAACAAGGCCAAGTGACGGATCCTGCACATGGGTAACAAGTGACCCCAGGCAGCTCTACAGTTTGGGGAAAAAGTGGCTGGAAAGCTGCCTGGTGCAAAAAGACCTGGGAGTGCCTGATCAACAGCAGCTCAATATGAGCCAGCAATGTATTCAAGTTGTCAGGAGGTTCAACGGCATCCTGGCTTTTATCAAAAATAGGTGGTCAACAGGACCAAGGCAGTGTCCTCCCCCTGTACTCAGGACTAGAGAGGCCACACCTCTAAACCTTTGTTCAGCTTTGGGCCCTCCACTACAAAAAAGACATGGAGATGCTGGAGCATGTCCAGAGAAGGGCAATACAGGTGGTGAAACGTCTGCAGCACAAGTCTTATGAGAAGTGGCTAAGGAAGCTGGAGTCATTTAGTTTGGAGAAAAGGAGTCTCAGGGCAGACCTTATCACTCTCTACAACTAACTGAAAGGAGACTGTAATGAAGTGGAGATCATTCTCTCCTCCCAAGTAATGAGCTAGAGGACAAGAGAAAATGACTTTAAATTGCACCAAGGCAGTTTAAATTGGATATTAAAAAAAATTTCTTGGTGGAAAGAGTTGTCAAGCATTGGAACAGGCTGTCTAGGAAAGGGGTTGAGGCACCATCCCTGGAAGTATTTAAAGGACATGTAGATGTAGATGTGGCACTTAGGAATACAGTTTAGTGGTGGACTTCACAATGTTGGGTTCACTGCTGGAATTCATGATCTTAAAGGTCTTTTCCAACTTAAATGACTCTATGATTCTATGATAACAAGAGAATACTTATTATTGCGTGTAGGTTAATTAAACAAAATCACTTACACATCTTATATTTATACATGTACTTACATCACTGTTCTCAACTTCTTTATCATTAATAACAAATCTGAAGGTAGAATCTGGAGACAAGCTTTCAGCCTGAATCCAGAAACGAACTTCTCCTTTCTCAAGAACCTCATAAGCTAATTCTGATTTCAGAGGTATTGCTGCAGAAAGAAAAGAATCAAAAGTCAGTAATGCATGAAGCCTTGTGAGAAATAGGAATACTGTAGTAAAATACTAGCATCTCCCTTTTATTTATTGATATCAAATAAATCTTATGCAGAGAAAGGCCTCTAATGAAGTCCTTGTCCAGTTTTTAAATTAATTTCTCAAAGGGAGAAAAGAATTGGGAAAGGATTTCTCTACTAACAGCCTATAGTATATTGCCAAAGTTAAACTTCAAAGACATTTAGGAATCATGATTTTATTCAATATCAACTAATATCCTTCTAAACAAACTAAAAGAAACAAGTTGCTCCATAAAAAATAGAGCTGCCATGAAAAATGCAGTTGCCCTTGTCTTGGGAAGAATCCTTTTGGAACTCTAATGATTAGCATATAAATTTATTTCTTCAAGAATACCAAATAGTTTTAGATATTCAACTTACTTGGATTCTTTATTTCATAGCTTAATGCCATCAAACGTTCAAGCTCTGAAAATAAGAAAAATATTCATGCTTTAATTTATTCTGAAAAACGCAATCAGAAAATGAGTGTCTAAGAAAGAACATAACAGCATCAGCAAAGTGATCTCCTTAAGTCTTATATGTGAAATACCCACCTATCTTCAGAAAATTATAACTTTGAGTGGCAGATATGACCAAGGAAGATATGGGCTATGTGTGTGGGATGGGAAACACCTTCTGTGCTCTTACACAAAAAAATCTTCAAAGGTAGAACTGATGGTGACAAGACCTACAGAGAGATTTCACAGTGGTGCTTCAAAGCTAAGCCAATGGCAGTTCTTATGATAAAATGCATTAGAAAATTTGAAATATTGCAAGTTTATCTTCCCTAGAAGAAGCTGATGCTAGTAATGACTAAGAATCCTAACAAATCATCCACGTCCTGGAGAACGTAGTGGGGGGTTTTTTTGCATGCACATGGATTTCTTTTTTCTCAACACCTACTTTGAAAGGGTGGTTTGACATGTTTCTCACTGTGATAAAAGTCCTGCCTACTATCAGACTCACACTTAGTCTCATCCTCTCTCTTTAAATGTGGCAAGCAGAGGGGTTTTCTGCTTAAGGAACTGGGCATAGCAATTACAGCCTGAGGACTGGGATAGCATCATAGCAATTTTTATGCTATGTAAAATAGCACTCTCCTCTTTGCTTTTTGTGATAGCACTTCTCAATGGTAAAACAAAGTCAGACTGAAACAAATTCATTTCACCTAAAATTAAACAATATCACTACAATGAATTAAGGCAAAACTAATGTAAATATAAGCAAAAGGATAATTTGATCCAATGCATTCAGTTCTTGTTAAAGCATCATCCTTTTTCTCACTAATTTCCTGTATCTCATTTTTTTGAAATTGTATCTAGAGCCTCAAGCACCACTGAAAATGTTCTACGGCCTTTTTTGGTTTTCCTTAATGCATAAGAAAGAAAATTGTGTGATTTTTTTTTTTCTTGGGCAATTTTTAGTGCACTTGAGGTGATACAATGAAGAAAGATTTGGATTTTAAGAACCTTACCTTCATCATCCATAATGAAGCTAGATGAAATCCCATCTGTGTCACTAACTGAGATAGAGTAAGTTCCCAAGTCTGATTTATCAGGATTTTTGAAGTACAGCTTAGAACTAAAATCACCGATAAAGAAGAATATAATTAGTTGGGTTTCACATGTTATTGAGCTTTTTAACATGAAAAATTTCCAATAATTTGAGACTGGCATGACTTACTGAATTCCTTCTGTTTCAATCTTAAACTTATCAGAATCATCAATCTCCTCATAAAATTTACCCCATGCAAAATGAGATGCATCTGTGGCTTCTTTACACTCAAAAGCCAGGTAAATATTACCCTCGTCATCCACACCTGAATAGATTTCTTTTGTTCCTGCAAAATAGGAATCAACTCATATGTCAAGGCTGCATTTTTCTTTCAGGCTGTAATTCATAGGTTACTAAAGTCTGTGCAAGTTTTTTCCATCTTCTCTAAGACATAGTGATTTTATTAGCAGGTCTTAGGGCAAGTTTATATCATATTCTGATTCAGCACAACATGCTAGCACTTTCTTACTCTACACACATAAAAGGAATGCTTAAACTAATGAATGTTTATTGAGAAACATATCAATAAGATGAAACTGATTATGAGAAGATATAAAAAGTTTAAATAAACCAGTTCTATTATCACACTTGAAGCTTTAATAAAGGTGTTTTCATATTTTTTCAGACACAGAAAGTAGCACTTTTGTTAGAATAAAAACTAAAATAACTGATTATCAAATAATTCCTTTCGTAAGTAAAAAATCTTATCACTATCTCTGTGTCCACATGATATTTTATTTAAGTTTTAAGGTTAAGAACTTTTTAACTCATGAAATACTTAACTGTGATATAATATCAAATCAGATTGATTAAATTAAATTCTAAGTATTTTAGAAGCAGAGGAGATTAAACAGTTCATTTTACCTGGGCGTGCCTCAACAAGCACTGGTTCAGATATCTCAGATGACTTTCCTATCCCAGCATCATTTACTGCACGAACTTTGAAAACATAGGTATGACCCTCATGTAAATCAGTAACCTTGAACAAGATAAAGGGCAAAGCCAATTTAAAAAACAATCTAGACTATTTTTGTTTACTTATATGAAGATGTTAGCAGAAGCCAAAGTTCAAATATATATCTTTGTCGTACTCAATCGGAAGTTTTTAGAACTCAGTCATGAATTGATATTAAGTAATGAAAATGGTACCTTAAGATAGCGTTTTAAAGTAGGTTTTTCATTAGCAGTGATCCAGTCTTCCGTATCTACTTCCTTATAGTCCACTAAATAGCCAGTAATAGGGCTTTTGCCTTCATACACAGGAGCTTTCCACAGAAGAACCAATGATGTATTTCTAACTTCACATATCATGAGATCATAGGCAGGACCTAAGATATTTTAAATATTGGAAGTTCACTTCAATATAATGAAGTCATGCAAACTGTCCCTGTAGAGGCCAAAATGTACCTCTACAATTTTGACTGTGTTTGCTTTCAAAAATCTCATCCTTTATAATAAACTTAGTATACGTGGTATTTAGGTCATTTTCCCCTCATGGCTGTATACAGCTATATCTGCTTTATACAGTGAGTGACATTAGTATTCTGAAGCACACATGCTTAGCTAGATGTCAGTAACTGTATTTTAAGGGAAAGTTAATCACGTGGAAAATCCATGCAGTTTAAGATTTTCCAACAAGTAAGAGAGGCTTCTTGTCTATTATTTAATTCACCACCCCCATAGCAAAATTGCTTCAATGAGCCTGACTCAAGTTCATAATTTAACATCAGCATTTTTATTTTGTTGTTGGTATACATGAGCCTTGATCTTTCAGCGTAATCCCAGACCCACTGGAACCACGGGCCTTAGGATCAGGCTTATTGTTCCCTGACAGATTTTTTTATAATGAGGTGGATAGCTATAGCCAAGAGGTACTTCTTAAGATGATATTTGTTAGGAAAAGAATTTACACCAAAAACATCCTGGTGCTCTGCATATAAGTGAGAGTTTATATGTTTGCAGCTACCAGGTTATGTTCTCCCTACTATATTTTTCCTGTCCTTCACATAACTGTTCTACTGCCACTCAGTTTAACTTAACAGCAGTTGTTTTTTTACTATATTCTTGATATTCATTTACATTAATAAAAAATAGCAAGAGTAAAGGCATAATCATGACAGTTTCCTACCATGGTTGAAATGCCCACAATAGAATACTAATATTCAGCCAAATTATGTAGCTTGCTTCTTTTAGAGCTTTATATTTCAAATAAGGAAAGCTGAAAGTGCAGATATTTAGGGACTTGCTCCATTTTCAAGATATTACTTTTCCCTACAACACATCTTACCTTAAAAAAAAAAAAAGAGTAAACCTTACAAATAAATCTGACTGCCATTAAAGACTACATGATGTTAATCAGTAGTGAATGAACATGAAATTTGTAAAGGGTGATATTCAGCAAATATACAGGAAAAAAAAATTAGAAAAGAGTTTCTCCAAAGCAGATGAGCACATTTCAGAAAAGAAATATATTAAATTCTTGTTGCAGTCCCTATAAGGATAAATACTAGAAAAGACTGCAATTTTCAAGGAACCTAAAGCCTTTCCTAAGGGGACTTTAAAAATCGCAATCTAAATGTCTATATATCTGCAGATAATTAAAATTCCACTGTTAAATGCACCTGCTAGAAATCTAGAGAGTAGAAGGAAAAGTATAATGAAGGATGTTCTATTCTGAGGATTTTGAGGCACCAGACATTTCATTTTATTTGAAATAATATAAAATAATTCATTAGCAATCATTGCTAACTCACAGAAATTCACAGAAATACCTAAGACCAGAGTTCTGCAGAAGGATGAAATAATTATGGACTCGGGACAAGGAATCCATCACTTATTCTGGAAATCCTGCACAGGGTTGTGGCCTTTCTAAGGAAACCTCCCTTCCATATTGAAAGTTACATTAGTCTTTGGTATCTTTAGTAAGTCAGGGAAGCAGGTCAGGCTGTTTTTCCTAGTCGATGCTAAGCCATCTTTTAAAAATGCATTTTAAAAAAGCTTGTGAAATATTACAACAGTTTGGAGGATTATTTTTTTGGGGGGGGAGAGAGTGTGGATGGCAGTGTTGTTTGCTTGTGGTGTTTTTATTAAGCAGGAGCAGTGTAATACATTTCATAATGAGAACAATGTAATCAGCCAAAAAGTAAAAAGGTCAGATTGTTCATTATGAAAATGGAAATTTCACTGTCTTCATTTCCTGAAAGTGCCTTTTATTCCCTTTCTTTATCTGTCATTTAAAATGAAGGATAATCTAACTTGCTTACACACTAGCAATTTCACAGATGTTTTGAAAACACTGTAGAGTATAAATCACAAATCCTTTCTTTAAGAAATATAATTGTTCAACTGATGATGCATTTACACTAAATATTACAAGAAGATAAGAAAATGTAATTAACACAAAGTGAGTTAAGGTCAAGAGTTTAAACATTTTGTTACTAACAGCTTTGTGATGTCATTAAATCCATGCAGTAAGATTTATGAATCCAGAAGAATTTAGCTATAAAATGTAGGCAATAACTCTCTGACAAACAGTTTTGCAGAAAAGAAATCTGAGCATTAAAAGGATCTAAATTTATAAATTAGCAAACCAGTATAACTTCTGTTTTAAAGGGCAAATAGAAGGGGATATGTAAGGCAGCAAATGAATTCTCCAATTTCTACACCCAGCATTCAAAAATCTTCATTTGAAATAGTGTCTCAAATTTGCACTCTTCCATTCAAGAAATACATGAACCAATTAGAAAAAGTTAGAAGAGCAAAAATTTTGTTAATTTATCAATAGGGAATACATCAGCTCTGTAGAAAGTTTCAGGAAGAAAGATTCAGGAATATTAGAGACACTTCCTCTTTTTTTTGTAAGCATAGTAAGATTAGGAATGACTCTTGTCCAAAGAACCTGGACCTTTTCATGAGGAAGTCTTTAAGGATGGATTAAATAGGCTCTGTCAATGGAATAGGTATAGCTGACCCGCAGGTGGGCAGACAGCTGGATCAGATGACATTTGAGAGTCTATCCTCATAAAAAATTCCATAATCTTAGTGAATTTTTTCATATTCTATGTAAGAATTACCTTTTATATATAGCATAGAAAAGAAAATTGAAACTTCTCTGCCACCTTATGCCACCTCATGGCACCTCATTAAGAATTTTGATAGTTTTACGAATTCTGATTTAGGGGTTGTGTGGTTTTTTACTTCACTGAGAAAATAACTGTGAACACTTAGGCACGAGACAGATGCTTGTAGGTGTCATGATATAAACAAGCATTACAATGAATATTTAATTGCATATCAAAGCTCAGTACTATAAATAGAATTTGATATAACAATACAGCAGTATTTTACATCATCTTGGGGCAAAAGAAGGTAGAAATATTTTGAAGTGGTAGGTGCCTGTGTTCTCATTAGGGCTGTATTTGACATGCTTTGTTTAGGCAAATCAGTCCAGACATCAGAAACAGCTTCAGCCAACATGTTGCTTGGCATGAGTGAGGGTTACAGTGTTATAAAATAAGCAGAATGAGCATGCAAAAACCCTTCCATAGCTTACTTACAAACTTCGAGCATTGCTGTTAGGGACTAATTCCTTAGACATCTACCATTTAGGCACAAATTTATAGGCTCGCATGAGGTAAATTACCAGGAATATTATTAATTTATGATGTAAATATTATTAATATATTAATGTATATCCAGGAATATTCTTAATAGATGCAATTATGGTGCAGAGATGCCCATATATTATACAGCTGGTGAGTGTGAAGTGGAGCTTGTAGGGATTGAAGAGCTAATAGAAATGCACAGACTAAAGGTTCAAGACATTCTGCTCTGAGCTGATGTGGGCAGTGACAAAAAAGAGACCTCCAGCAATCTCAGCAGATTCAAGATCTTCAGTGGGGATGTGGAAGTAGATTTCAGCAGGAGATCTCGAAAGCAAGGGCAATCTCAACAGGTAATATGGAAGAAATTAAGCAAAAGATATCCAGCAGTATGGCTGGAACATGACACTACCTGTGTTTTAAGGAGCTTATGTTAGACTGAGATTCATAAAGAACTAATAGACTTACCAGGTTCTGGCATAGTCCAGGCTTTACACTTAAAATGCTCACTGGGATCTGAAGGTTGACCTATTCCAACCAGATTTGCAGCAGCGACTTTGAATTCATAGAAGGCATCTTCTGTCAAGTCCTCTACCTTTTTTATTTGAAGAAAACAATTCAAATCTCAAAAAACATGATTTATATTTACTTAATAAATACTAGAAAATAAGCATTAGTTAATTAATTATCAGGTCTTACTGCTGTGCTGGAGAATCTAATTTGAAGACTTTACTCTTAAATGAAACATAGAGCTATATATTATACATCCATATTTCAGTTTCATCATCCTAGGAATAACAGCACTCATATATTGCCATGAGAGGTTGTTAAAGACTAGAGCAAAGGTCCAGGGACCCCAGTCAGTGAATGACCACTAGCAGATACTTATGAGTGAGTGTTCTAACATGAAATACTTTCTTCCATTGCTTATGAATGTCTATTCATAAGCCATTTACTGAAGCAAGAGTTCAAATAGTGTTTTGATTTAAGGAAGTTGCAGTGGACTGACCAAGGAAGAAAGGAAAACACAAGGAAACTAAAAGTAAAAGCAATCCAATTAATTCCACAGTGTATTGATATAACTCTGGGAAAGAGCCCCTCAGTAATTTCTTTCTGGCTTGTACACATCTTTCTCTTACTGTTACTTACCATTACAAAGTGAAAAAGTAAGCACTGGCAATAGGATGAGCAGAATCCATGCCATTCTTCTGGAAACATCCCTGGCAAATAAATCCTGATTTATCTAATGAGCCTATCCTATCCCCACATCAATCTCTACTGCAGTTTTTAGCCTCGTTGCACTTCAAATGGAAGTGCCTTATTTTAGTGTAGTAAGTAAGAATTTCTCTGTAAAAAAAAAAAAAAAA
>VXBA01002275.1:148450-164873 GCA_013399895.1 Serilophus lunatus
AAAAAAAAAAAAAAAAAACAAACTAAAAAAATAGTACAAATCAACTCCAAAAACTTAAGGATTAAAAAATACCAACCGTATAAATTGTCCGGGTAATAAGGGAAGAATTGACTTCATGCCAGTTTCGATGGTTAGCTTCCCGTTTATCCATATAATACCCAAGGATTGGTGAACCTCCACTGTATGTTGGTGCTTTCCAGCCAAGGGTCATTGAATGACCATCACAGTTCAGAAGTGTGATACCATGAGGATATGATGGACAAGCTGCACAGACAAGCAACTTGAGAGTTAAGACAGAGTCTAAAATACAGCAGTGTAGAAGTTGTTTAGGATTTTTGGTGTTGCTCCTGTTTTATGCAGCTTAATACTGTCAGCTGCATATTGGTAGCAACTTAGCTGTAAAGTTGCTAAACAACATTCATTTTATCACCAGATATAAATGTGCAAGCTTTTGAAACATCTGCCTAACGTTCTGCTTTCTCAGGATATAGCAAGAAGGAACAGATGAGGTTTGGTATGGCAATAGTAATGCAAGCATCTCCAGTCCAAGTACTACTATAGAAGATTGAAATAGATCACAAGACCATTTTCTGATAAGAAACAAATAAGCTGCTCAAGTACTTCTGAAATACAGTAAAAATCATATAATAATCACATAATAATTAAAAGAAAAAAGGTTGTGAACTTGAAAGTAATGAAGTCATCAATTCATATGATTGACTGTTCTATGGCCATCATGATTCCCCCCCCCCCCCATACTGATATATCCTTTCTTCAGACTGTGATAGAATTTTGCACTATAAGAAATAGAAAATATTTAAACTGCCAATAACTTGTTGAGGCAGAAAAGTAATTTCCTTCATGAGTTGACCTGCATGAGTTTACTCCCATCTGTAGAAAAAGCAGAAATGTTATCCAGTCATCTTCCTAGAGAGGAAGAAAATTCTTTCCTGGGCTTTTTACTCTCTTACTACTAGCAAGCACTCCTTCTAGCAAGCAGTTTTTCTCTTCCAATCCATGCTAGAAAGTTTACCCATTCAGAAGAGAATATAATAGCAAAGGTCCTTAGTACAGTCCTTGATCTTATAGCTGTACTAGTGATCGGCTTAAAACCAGACAGTAATCATCAGAACTAGCCTTTTGTTTTTTGGGTTTTTTTTAAATATGCCTTTTCAAAGGCCATGAAATGTGGCCTTTGCATTTATTGCCAATTCTTGGTAAATAAGATCGACCACAGAAGACTTCTATAAATTCCCTTAAAATAATACTACATGGTCATGATAATGTAAGTCACCCATAAATAGTCCTGCTAAATGCCTGTTAAGGCTACCAAAATGGATAAAAGCCATGCGCAGCACATAAGTGTGTGTAAGATCCGTGTGTGTAAGATCCATGTGTTCTGTGTTTAGTGACATAAACCATGCAAACCTCATCTTCAAAACACATAGTGACAAAGTAATAGGAGCAAGTGCATTTACAATGTAGTGGTGGTAAGTGTACAAGTGTTTGTGCACCACCTACCCATATGAGAGACACTTCGTCCTAAAAAAATCAAATAGAATAACTTTGTTAATAGCTTCTAAATTTACCTTCTATTGACCAAATCTTTTACAGGATTATTATGACAAGTGTGCATATTGGTCTCCAAGAGGTAGAAGCCACTCAGCTAGAGAAAAGATGTTCTATTTTAAATATTTCAGTATGAAAAAAGAATTTCCAGAAATGTACATTGGATTATGGTAGCCCAGATCTGTGTATTGTTTTTCCTAAATAATTATCCAGCCTTTCACACAACATGTATCATTGAAGGTTGCACAATTGATCTTACACAGAAATTTTGTTTACAGGACACAAGAGGAGGTAGGCTGTGCTCTAACCTGGAGCAGACAAAGCAAATTTTCTGTTTGGTTCAGCCACACTTTAATAAAGTTTCCCAAGACTCCTTTAAATGGAGCAGATTCCATGCAAAACCACTCCAGTTACTCAGAAACTACTTGTCCAACTCAAAGTTTAAGTTTCTTTGATAAAGCCTAGGAGTAGAAGGCAACCTTGTTATTAAAGTGCATATTACCCAGTATTTCTACAGGCATTATCAATAACTTTTTTATAAAAAATGGATTTTCTCTAGAATAGCCACATGCCAGAGCATACACATCATTAAGCAGATGTACTTCATAGGTGCAAGGTATACTGTTATAGCAAGTCAGACCAAAGGAGATGATTGCTGAAAATGTGTGATTCATTTAAGAAACAAGAAGCTGAGTTGCACAAATTCAAACTTACTAAGGGCTGCCTGTACTATTACAGCCTCCGACTCCTGTGAGTTTTCACTCAATCCTACAGCATTCACAGCTTTCACACGGAAGACATACTGCTCTCCAGTTTCCAAACCATGAACAACAAACCTGGGTTAAAAAAAATAGCATTATATATTATTGTTTTACAGGAACCATTCTGTGCTAGAAAATGAAATTGTTATAACAATTAAAAAGTTCAACTTCATGACTCCTTCACAAAGAAAAACATTAGCATGAGGGAAACTGTAATACAATGACATGATGTAGTACACTATACTAGAATGAGACACTGGGACAAAAGTCATAGTATTCATTAGATTGCTAGTGCTGATCTAGCAGGTAGAGTCAGATAAAATGTAATATAATATATTCCCCCTCTGAACATTGGCTTGTTAGAATATATTCTGTGAAGGGGCTATTTTTTGCTGTACTTTCATAGTAATTATCAAAAATGGTTTTCAGTTTTGATCTGAGGTTCTAGGTAATTATTGTACTAGATCAGAACTATCCTATTGTAGAATATGTTGATGTACCAACAAATTAAATGCTTTTTGATATTTTTATGCCGTCCCAAACCCTTTGACCAAGAATCAACCTCTGCTTTTACTTTGATCAAATTCCCTAGCTACTTGAAAAAGATTCAGCAGAATACAAAGTCACTCAAAATTAATTAATAACTGGAAAAAATACACTAAACAGCATCATGTGCCTGTCATAGAAAATACAAATTGCACATCTAAACTTCAGTGAGTCCAATAAGAGTAAGTATGATTGTCACAGAGGAAGTGTGGTATTTTCATGAGGGAGTAAGAAATCATCAGAAATACAGACAGGGCAAATGTCATGACAAGGAAACTAGAAACAGGAGCTACTGGCCTTTATCCAAGTTGTAGCAGATCAGGGAGCTCAGATATTTCTAGAATGGGATACTTGGATTTGGCTGCTGGCATTAGCAGCCAAAGAACTTTTCCCGCTATATTTATAGCAGAAATGGACTCACCTTCTGGCCTTTTGTCCACAAACTATGATACAGTTTTTGGATTCTCTCTCTTCTCCTCATACTCACATGAATCATGTCTTTTTACCCCATAACTCATACTTTAAGAAAAGCATTTATTTTATGCCAATTCATGTCCAAGACACCCAGAATCCTGTCTCTAGAACCTGCTTTTATAACTCAAAGCCAGGGAATAAAAAAAAAAAAAAGATGCTCTGAGAGTCTGCAGACAATTTTTCTTCACATTCATTCAATATTCTCCTAACATATAAATTGGCTTAAAACTATCCTGCAACTTTCAAACCTCCCAAAAATACAGAAGTATCATCAATACCTGTTATATTTAATAGGTTTATGATTACTAGGTTCCCAGTGATTTGATCCCACTACAGAATAGTCAATGTAGTAGCCATACAAATCTTCTCCATGTTTTGGTTTATCCCATTGAACTACGACTGATGTCTTTGTATTCCTTGTGGCAACCACCTGACCAGGTGCAGTTGGGACATCTAAGAAAAAGAGAAAAAACATATACTATTAGGAAATACATAAAAATAAAAATATTTTGAGCTAGAAGAAACACTGTATACTTTGATCATATTTAATCAGTAGAGCTATGACTTCTTCCACCATGTTAATATTGTTATATGATATATAATTTAGTATATCTCTTTCACTTTAAGTCTGTATATTTATATATGAGTGTGTGTAAAAATATCTTTATTTTTCTTTTTGTTTACTCAGGATACCCTATGATATAAAGCTCCTTACTAATCTGATTTTATTCAGGTTTTCTGAGAAGTCAATTATAAGACAACATATTTTCAAATATCAGTGTGGATGAAGACATATAGACATGAAAATGTTCATTCTCAAAGTCCTCTCTCATAAATAAGAGGTTGATGAATAACTCATGTCCCCATAGCACTACTGCATCAGCAAGATATGCACATAAACTACAGAGGTATATCATGAGTGTTAAGAAATACTGCCTTCCAGTCAACTAATAACACCAATTTAGAAAATATGAGCTTTCCAGGACAACTTTAAGCACATATTTGAATGCAAAGAGTTTAGCTAAACCTAGCTAGATGACTTTCCAGAAGTATAGGAAAAGTGGTTGGAAAGAATCTCTGAGGATCATCTAGTTTGCCCTATCACAGAGAGTGGGATTATCACCAACACTAAACTGGACTGTCAGTCACAGATTTGTCTGAGACTTGAAAACTTCTGACAATGGGGATTTCACAGCTTTCCTCCAGAACCTCTTCTAGCACTTAACACTTTCACCTTTTTCATTGAAAGAGTATGTCCAGCTTGAATTTACTAAATTAACATTTTTGGCTGTTGCCTCTTTCTTTTGTAGTCTGGCATTGCTGAGAACAGTTTGGCATCACCATTTTTGTAAATCACCAAACCAAACAAGCCCAGGTACCTCCACCTCTCTTCAGAGGTCTCAGTCTCTAAACCCCTGGCCATCTTGGTTGCTGTCTAGAGGACCTCTCCAGCTCCTCACCAATCATCTCCATAAAATAAGGATGCCAGAATTGGAACCAGTACTCCAGGACCAATCTCAGCAACACCAAGCAAAAGAGGATAAAGCTTCCTTTGATCAGTTGACTACAGTTCTCTCAATGTATGTATGCAGTTCACTTTGCATGCAATGAAAATTCATTGTTAGTTTATATTAATCTAAACATTTGAATGTGGATAAATAGAACCAGAAATATTGAGATCTAAATAGGAAAAAAATCATAGTAAGAAATAGCACACATTCTGTGCACTATGAAACACCTATCTGAGCTTTCATAACAGAAGGTACTAAAGCAATGACTCAGCATAGCATGGCAGGTTAAGAGAGGTATCCAGCACTTGCCTATTAAGGCATTTTAGTTTCCTTAGATTGATAGATTGCAGAAAACAACAAACAGCATGAAAAAAAAAAAAAAAAAAGAAAGATAAAGGTACTAGATGCCTGTTTGGTCAGTTAAACTGAGCCTCTGATCAGTGGTTGGTAGAGATCTGAAAATGATTCATCTCATCCAGGCACAGACACTCCACAGCTGGGTGCCATGGGGCAACTTATGGCACCATCAGCCAACTTATTTTCCGGGCTCGAATTGCCACAACGAGAGCAGAGGTAACAAGCATCCCTATAGGTATCTACATGGAAAGACCTAAATTTGTATTTTTATCTCAAATTGAATACTCTTTTACCATTCAATTCAATTCATTTTAAGCATCATTTTGGATAGCCTAAGATCTCCCACGCATTCTCTATTTTCTGCTCATAAGCTGCCCATAATTGTCATGTAACGATTGCCATTCCCATAGAGTTGTCTCAGCTCCCCTCAAGAATATCAAATGACAGTACATGAAGGCAACTAAAGGAAGTTCTGCGTGTCTGATGTATTTTAGCTCAGGTGGCAAACTACTCTGAAAATAATGCTGCAGTTTCTAAAATAGAATCTTCTGCTTTGTGCTTTATTTAAAGCTGTGTCTTATTCAGAATGTCTTGCATTAACCCCTAAAGGGATATCCTATTTTACGTACTAAGTAAAGTAAATACAGTGTTTTTCTTTCCTATCTTGGGAAATGTTGAATGGTTTAAATAATTAATATGCATTAATAAGACATCAAATAAAAAATATATAAAAGCAAAAGATCTTTTTTTTTATCATATATAGTTACAGATCAAGATGAAGGTATGGATTATACTTTTTAACTATGGTATATCAGATAATGTAAATATTTTTTATATTACAACTCAATGCGCTAGTAAATTATGCGCACTTAAGGTGGCAGCTGTTAATACATAAAGCTGTTATATGCAATCTCCACAAAACTGTAAAAGCAAAACAATATTTGAAAAATAAGATGAATAGCCACTCTCTAAATTTTGATTTGTGTTTTTAAATGTAGCCCAAAATAAACATTTCATTTTCATTTTGAATATGTAGTTGTATCTTCCCCCATTCCTGAAATCTACTCATCTTCATGCCACAGGAATTATACAACAGCATAATTTGCAATTTAGAATACTAAGAAAGAAATGAATAGCTACTTTATCTAGCTGAAACTGTAGGGAATTAAGTAGTATATAATTACCTGAGCCAGACAATATAATTATCTAAGTTAGCAATTAACCTGCATTATCCTATTTTTTTGACAAGTCACATTAATAGAACACTTAGAAGTGATCAACTAAAAATAATTTAACTTTTTAATGATTATTGTTTACAGTAAGGAGACTTATGATAATCAAGAAAATTTTATATTTTTTAAAATTTAGCATCTTATTCTTTTTTAAATCCTTCACAGAACTGAACATTAATAAAATCTTTTACTAGTAGTGTAGTTATATTAATCTAATTATACCGAGAATTGTCTATTTCCACTCTGTGAAATATCTAGTGTTTTTAAAATTAATATATTACAGTTAATGCCTTACCAACAGTATCTTGAGGTTGAATAGGTTCTGTGATTTCAGATGGATCACTGATGCCGTGTTTGTTTGCTGACAACACTCGGAAAACATATGGTTTCCCTTCTGCAAGGTCAAACACTGCATAACGAGGAGATTTTACTGCAACCTGTGCATTGACTCTTTGCCAACTTCCACTGCCAACCATGGACTACAAAAAGAAAAAGAAAAATCTGTGAATCATTTCTGTGGACTTTCAAGAAATGAACATATTGCTGTATTGCATCTCAACATGAATTAATTAAAAATCTATGAGAGAAGGATGACTCTCAAATGCCTCACTTAAACATATGCAAATTCCCATTGCTCATGCATTCCATTACTCTTCAAAAAGGTCTGAACACCTCGCAGTTTCCCTTCCTGTCTTGACTTCAGTACATGCACACAAGTATATACAGCCAGCCTTTAGGTAGGGCTATGACTATCAACTGTGGTTGGTCCCAAAAGAATTACTCTCATTTCCTGCAAAACTCACTTGAACACTCGAACGTTTGGTATCAAGCAACAAGTCCTAATCCAAATTCTGCACAAAGGTAGGGAGGAAAATGTTACTTTACTCACCACTTTGTCTTTATGTATTCTGTTGAGTAAAGTTCACACCCCAAAAAGAATTTTTCAAATGAAGTAATTACTTTTGAATATTCTCAGTGCAGTGGCTGAGCTTGTCATCACTACACTGCACATGGAGGAGAGCCAGCGAACCTACACTGAGAGAAGTCTGCTGTCCATTGGGTTTTCCACATTAGCTGTTTCCTTTAACCAAAACTTAATCATGGAATCTTTCAAAAGTTTTAGTAAAACCCAAGTGCCCAATAAACAGCTTAAAGAAAATTTCTTTGGTGCACAGAAAGGTTCATATAAATGATGTGTTTATAAAATTTTGGAATAGAGTTTGGAAACCAAACCTGATAGATGGTGAACTTCTTAGAGGAGGAACAGTGTTTCGTGGGTGCTTGGAAACTACTCTGCATATAATGAAGCCTACCACAGATAAATAATAAAAATATAAACTGCTGGAGTTCATATATCAAAATCTTTTTCATAAATACTGAACCTACCTAGTGTTCTCAACAGAAAAAAGAAATAAAACACCCATTTCCTTCATAAAAAAAAAGCTGGAAAAAATTAAATAAACATTATTTTGCCATATATTTTACTTCCTGCTGAAAAAGACATTAATTGTTGCAATTCATTTTCACAGAGGAAAGAACCAGCATCACATTTTGATCGGCAGTTTGGTTTATCGGTTAAATAATAATTTTTAGAGAACATATCTTTATAACATAGAAAATTTGTTTCCATTTTTTGTTTCTTAAAACCTTTACAAATACATTTTTATTCCTCAGGATTGAGTCTTCTTTATTTGAAATAAAATAATTAGAAACTGTGTTTTTCTAAATTAACAGATGACTGTGGAAAGCCAAAAACAAACATTCACCCATGAACTGACTAAGCTACCTCTATATATTAGTTAGCTATATGCAGAAATATTTTAGATTCGGGTATTAATTAGTGTAACAAACCTTTCTTTTTTTTTCCTATTAATAGCTTTTTAGTCCTTATTCTTACTTCCCTTCAGGAAGCTTGGTAATTAACTGAGACTTGTTTTTTCATCATTGTTATTGCTCTATACTATTTTTGCAGCTATATAAAGTTTTTTCTGTAAAACAAGTAGATATTTTTCTATTCATACTTGGAAATAACTTAGAGATAACCAAATGTAAGTGTCCATTCAATGGAAATCTACCTCAGAGCTTTTTATCTGGGCTATTTCTGCATATTCTGGAAATAACAAAATGGCAAAACCTGCTTCAAGATCTTTAAGTTAATACACTTGAAATTCATAGATAAGGGGAGACATATGTAACTACGAATAACTGCAAGGAAGACATGTTATTTTATTGCATATAAAGAAAAACTATATTCTTATTTCTATAGAAAATTGCGTTACTTTTTAATGTGAAAGGCAGAGTGGGGGAAATCATAGACACGCTTGCTGGAAAATTTAACTAATGACTGTTCTTCACTTTACACCAATTGGTTCAACATCCAAAAGGTAATGGATAACAAAGAATGCAGAATTTGGATATAAAGGTCTTTTAAAGCAGAGATTCTTTATTTGTCTGGGAGGGAAAAGAAAATGGAAACAGCAGAAAGAGGTGTGACATGAACAGGATGGATGGGAAATTAATTGTGGAGGAATGTGCAAGAATTTGAGATGTGAGAAGAAAACAACCTATACAGTAAGGTCCTGAGAAGTGGCTGTCACAATATTCAAGATACAAATTGGACGTGTGGGAGTTTTATGGACAGGTTTAGTGTTTGTGGATCATTAAGAGGGGGCATAAGTGTAGTTTGACATATAAGAGTTGTAGAGGTCAGTTACAAGGCCAGTTTTACCTTCCGGAAAAGCTTTGTAGCAAGTTCCTGTAATCCAACATAATTTAGAAACCTGGCTCATGGACAGATTTATCTAAATTTTAGTCATTTAGGCTGATGAAGAACAAACCTCTCTTCTTGTGATCATTGAAGTCTGTCAATTCCAAGTGAGGATCAAATTATGAATCACTTTCATTCCTTGTTGTACCACAGGATCTCCAGAAACTACCCTTTAATACAGACTAAAAACTTAAAATCTTTCCTGTAGGAAACGTAAAATGTTTCTTTTCCATTTTTTTAAATTGCTACTTTACACAGTTTAAGACAGCAGTAAGCAAACAGCACAGGGGCATCGTTTTCCTCAGACCTTGCCTTTCAGTGCTCATTAAATTATTCAATAAGACATTTAATTATCCATACTTGTCTAATATCCCATTTCCAAATCATGCAAGACCACGGAAAGTGTTAGTTTTGTTGTTCATTCTGCCATTCTGAAAATGGGTTGAATGCACACAGCAATGAGGCCCCTTGCAGCAGAATGCCACAGTATAGTATAGTACCTTCTCAATGAAATACGTCAGTGGCTCCTTGCCACGGGGAACAGGTGGATCCCAGCTGAGTACAACATATGTTTTGCTGATTTCTGAAGCATGTACATTGGTGGGAGGGCCTGGAATCTGAATATGCCCTGTAAGATTAATAAGTGTAGCAAGTGTTAAAGAATAGATCAACCCTCAGGGTCAGCATTCACGCTGCAGCTGTCTTTCTGAACTCGCTCCCTGAAGTGCAATGCTCAGTTATTAAAGGCTGTGATATCATCTCTACAGTTCCCTTACTCACTTCAACTAAATTTCGATAAATAAAACTTCAGTATTAATAAATAGTTACTTTTTTCAATAAAAGCTAAATATGCCTCTTAATAATCTGCGCAATTTTCACACATTTTTCTTCTCTTATTTCATCTGCTGGTAAAAAACCTACTCACTAGATGAAAACACAAGATTTTTTGATCAAAGGCAAAAGTCTACAGAGCTCTTATGAGAAATTAGAATAGAAAAAATATCTGAAAGTGAGGTACAATAAGGAGAAAAGCACCTTTAAAACGAGGAAAGCAGAAAAAGGAGCAGAATCTATTAGCAATGTATGCTGTAACATGATGGCATTACCAGCTATGTAGTCCAAAGCACTTGTAAAATCTGTGAATTGGAGGCATAAAACTACCCTGCTGCTCCACAAGGTAGTGTGGCCCGATTAAACTGCTTCCCCCACTCACTCTGCAGGGTTACCAGGAATGTCAGACAGAAGCCACTCACCTTGGGCCAGGCTAGAGGAATTCTGCATGGCCCTTTGAGGACCTGCTCACTCATTACAATGCAAGAAAAAGCCATTTTCATAATCCAAGGAGTTACAATGGTGTAAAACAGCAGGAGACAGGAGAGGCTTGGACCTGTGACAGACCACTACATAGGCATAGCTACACAGCCATGAAAAACCAGCCTCTTAGTAATAGGTCAAAAATAGCAATTCAGCAAATACCTAAAATATTTTATTTTTATCGCTTGTGATAGAGAAAGCAAAAGGCTTTGTTCTTTGAAGGTGCATTTTTCCACTTCTCAAGCTAGCAAAGAGCATGTGTCCTTTAAATGCTCAAGATGTGACATTAAAAAAGACAAAAATATTTCAATAATAATATCTAATTCATAGAAGTGATGTTTTAACAGTTTATGTACATCTGTAGAATGAACCAGGCTCAAAATGTACATCGATGTTTTTTTCATCATACACATTCCCAACCAAAGCCAGACTTTTTTAAAGCAGACTGGCATATACAATGAAAATATATTTCTCTCAATGCTTTTTATATTTGATTTCCTACAACGATATTCTTTCTTTCAGAAAGGCACATGAATCAGCTGAGTTTAAGACAAAATTAGCAACATATAGTCAAGAAAATCACAAAAATTCATTACACTATAAAATCAAAAGTTTCCAACTGTTTTCACATAACTAAATCTCTTGAAAAAAACAAAGTTACTATACTTTGCAATGTTATAAAGTTATGATACAGCCTGCTTTCCCAGAATGGAACATCATTCTGCACTAAATAGGAAAACCATTTGTGATCTATGAGATCCCTCTCTCAGAAACAGTCTCCAATCTTGCAGATGAAGTTAACGGTCTACATAAGCAGTGGTATTTGGATATTCATACTCCTTTATTAAATATACATATTAATGTAACAGAAATCCAAATATCATTATTTATGCCCATGCCAAAATGGCCATTTACTGCCTTCGATCTTTCTCAGGTGATCCTGAGAGCAGGAGGACATTCTGTAAAGCCAAACAAGTAAGATAGTTATAATCTGATCCTATAATGTGATTCTGCTTCTATGATAGTCATCTCAGTTCATTTAAGGTATCACTGTAAAAATAGAGAAACTTTATCCGTCCTGTCCATGCACTGGGAAAACTGGTTAATATCTGATGCTCTTTCAAACTACACCTGTTCTCAGGTGGTTTCTCTTTTACTGCGCTATTATTGGAGTTACAGCTTTGTAACCTTTGTGGAAGACAGACTCTTTCTTTACTGCCGAGCCATTATAGCTAACATTTTTGACAGTTTAAGTGTAAGGATCATTATTCAAACCTAAAAAACAAATCACCACATAGGGAAACACCAAAACCAGAAGAAATTCAGACTTAACTCAAAAGTTGGCAGAGATCTTTCCAGTTCTCCTGAGCAAAAAAGAATATGTAGTCTATAACTCTAACCTTAAGAACAAGCTCTGTATTCAGATAGCTATATTAATTAAAGAACTGAGAAGGATTGCATAAAATTTTATGAAAATGTCAACAACCTGCTCAGATCATCAAAATCAGTCTAAAGAAATTATATTTAGCTCCCAGGATAGGAAGAAGGGAAATGTGGGCAATCAAATGCAATGTTCATCCTTTGAAACTCAGCTTAGCGGTAGTCAAAGCAAAATGGTAAGGACATGTTGTCAAAGCAAAATAAAAGTTGTGCTGTTGATAGTGTGATATTCTCTGTCCTTCTACACCTGACCTTTCACTCGTGCCCTCATCCTTTCAAGCCAGAATATCTGTCTTTATTTATTAATATAAAGAATTTGCTCACTAGATAGATTTCTTCTCAAGCTGTGTTTCTAATTATAATGTTAAAATCCTGGAGCATAAGCAGATGGACTGAAATTGTAGAAATGCTACATACCTTCAAGGTCATCCTTACTGATTACAATCTTTCGCCCTTCATCCACATGAATAGCTGTTAATCAAAATACACAATTAGTTTTTCAAACTAGTTCAATATTTTACAAATTTCGCAAACTGGGGCAGATTAGTTTTTACCATGAACTGGAATTGTGTTACAGGAATTGCAAAGCATACACACATACATAAAGCACATATAAAGGACACAGTGCATATTCAACTCAGATTTCACAGGTAAAATTAGGGCAGTGCTCTGGAGTCTTCAAACTACTTCCTCTCTGAGTAAAAGGAGCACACAAAACAGATGATGTGATATACAGAATCTGCACGAGGGGTATAGGACAAGGCTAAATCAATAAGACTACTCCCCAGAGCAAGCCAGCCTGTTTTATTCATGAAGCTGCTCTCCTAAGGCTACTTTGCAGTCTGTAGCGAGATATTCAATCAAAGGAAGAAATAAACTCTATTTCTTAGGTTAACTAAGCAAACAGAATCTTAAATAAAATAAATTTTAAAACAAAGGTCAAATATTCAGCATCTGTTTAGCCTTGCGTAACCTACTTTGTGTTCTCTCCAGGTCAACGGGGTCAAGCGCTGCAACTGGTTCAGAGGCTCGAGAAGGCCTGCTAATGCCAGCACTGTTCACTGCTCTCACACGGAATATGTAAGACCGTCCCTCATAAAGGCCAGTCACGGGATACTTGCAGATTTTTACAGGAGCATCATTGCATTGGACCCAGTTTTCCAAACCTACCTCGCATCTTGGAATAGCAGAAAAACAGCATTTATCAGTATCATCTCACAATAAATATGCACTGTCCTATATCACAGAATTCATCCTCACTAAGTTGAAGAGCTAAACCACATACCTCATTAATGAGAGTCATACACTTTTTACACTATTCTCTGATCAGACAACCAGTTCCCACCCAGTTCATATTTTTTCATAATGCAAAGGTCATCTCTCTTCTATGGTTTTTGGCCTTTTCAAATCTCTCTGCTTCCCTTCTCTTTGCTTCTCTTTCTTGTCATATAAAGAATAAATAATTCACTTTTATTTTAAACATACATCTCCACAGAACATAATGAAATTGCAACATTCAGCTAGTATTTTCCATCTCTTCCTTGTCATATTTTCAAGCAAGCATTGCTGTGCCTTTCCCTCCTCATACTGGCTTCTTTGTGTGTACATATATGATGTGTATCCTACTACTATAAAATTTTATATAGAAGATTGTCTTTTGCCTTGACAGTATCAGGAAAAATAGGGTCATGATCGAGGTCTCCTTCGCACTGCAATAACCTAAGCAACCTGTCAAAAGGCACATCTAACTAGATTATATATAAAATAGGTGAAATACTCTTATGATCTATGCATTGCACAAATCAGATATAGATGGTAGAGTCTCCAGGTCTCAAGTTAATTTCCTCATACTGACTGCCATTAATAAACCAGCAATTCCAAGCATTTACCACTGAACAAATAGCAATGAGCTGCAAATGTTGCCTTTAAGTGCAGACCAGTGTATGTTATGAAATCATTTCAGTAATTTTTTTTTGCTGACTGACAGTTTCAGACACTAAGGGTCAGATATTCTGCTCTGGCTACAAGGGGCAAGAATGCACTTTAGTAAAAGAGAATTGCAAAATGGTGCTTGTATCCCGTGTTTCCTGCCTGCACTGAGCTGAAGCCTCAGCAAAGTGTAGAAGGAGGAAAGACTGCCATTCTGATTTAAACTACTAGTTCCCGGGAGCCCAGGCCTTGAGCTCCTGATGTACTACGTTTAAGACAGAAATAAAAAGATAATGCAATAACTCCTAGATTTCAGCTTTTGCAGTATACAGATTAAAGAGACTAAATCTAATTCAAGATGCCCATGGATTCCAGCTTCTATAAATTAAACACTGTCAGGGCCCATTCTCTGATTTGCCCACATCCATACTATTGAACATTTTAAGTGTCTGCTAAAATGTGTCTGCCTGCAAATGATTACTTGGAATGGCCTCCAGCCCCTGCCAACTCCCAGACTGTGCCCAGAATTGCCTGGGAAAGCATTAGATCATCTGTGTTAAAAGTTTGCCAGGGAACAACCTAGTAATTTAACACAATGTGTAACTGAGTTCCAGTGCCAATGGTCTGTAAAGGTATATCTAAAGAATACTTGCATAAAGTTTATTCTCTTCAGTATTTATCTTTATGTTTCTGGCAATGAACAAAATTAAATAAATCCTAAGGTTTACATACTTGTCAACAAAATATCCAATGACTGGGCTCTCACTGGTTGTGTTCGGTGGCTTCCAGGTAACAATCACATAGTCTCTGTTAGCATCATGGCATTTAACATCCATTGGCGCTCCTGGTGCTCCTGCGATCAATGCATTGGCATCTGGACCACAAATAAAAATAAATCGGTTTTGATCCTGACTCTTCTGAAACTATACAGGCAAAGGGAAGATTTCAATTTCATTGTTCTATTTGCCCAAATATTTCTTGACATACTAATTCACTGCAATAAAGATTCAGGACCATAATGTCTATATATTCATATAGATAAAAATGTTCAGGAATATTTTTGAGGACAGAAGAGCTGTTTAGGCATCAAACACCTGTTACTTCTTATGAGAATTAAAGACCTAACTCATCCACGTGTTTTTGATGCTCCGTCATAATAAATGCTGAGGCTCAGTTTCTTACTGATCAGACCAAGGTACCCAGGAAAGACCATGTAGCTTAGGAAAATAAATTCTTAAAGAATTAAATATTTGCAAACTCCTGGAAAATTTCTAATTCTACTTTTATTTATAGTGTTAAAATAGCAACAGGCATAAATAAACAATATTCTACTTTTAAGATATCCTTTTGTATCTTCATTTTGAGAGATGTTGACTCATGTGGACCCACAACTCCTGATGCAATCTCCTAACAGGTAAAGTTCTCTCATTTCAAAGAAAGGTTTCTATAACAAGAAAACACTCAGTACAGAGTCCAAATTTATAGAGTCTAATTGCAATTAGTTGTGAAACAAGGCAAGAGAATGGCCAACAGAAAACACTAGAGACTCCACAGGACATAGTTCAAGGCCAGGGCCCTGTGTATGCAAAGGGACAATATTGACAATAGATGTACCTAAAATTGACTCATCATTAAAAAAATAAAAACTTCTAAGAAATTTATTTTTGTATTAGTGAGTCTTTTTTTTCACCTGAACACTGTCTTTCTTAGAAGGTCACTTGGAAATAGAAAGCTTAACAAACTGATTCAAATTATTCTGAATGAGATCAGAGTGGAAAAGTGACTTGTTCAAGCCATACTGCAAAGCTGATGAAGCCCTTGCAGTAGTCCTGTGAAGAAGATGGATTTCAAACCCCTGAAAAAAGCATTTATGCCCTTCCACCCCACACAAGTCTGGATGACACTTTTGCAAGATGCATATGTTCCAATACATTTCCTAGAAGAACAAGATCTAAAATAAATACAGCTACGAGGGCTATGCCAGTGTGCCACCATCAAGAATGTTGTCCAATATATTTAAGTGAGAAAAAGAACTGCTCAACCAGAGATTGAAAAAAAGTACAAAAATGAATACTAAGTTCTGCTCACAGGTGCATGTAGAAGCTCACTCTCATCACTGAGAGCTGTGCATGCACATGTAATGGAAAATTCTGACCTTTATTGTATTTTAATACCTTTGCTTCCCTTTATCTGTGTCTCTTGAAACCTCTACTTCTCAGTGAAATAATTTATTGCTTTACTTCTTTTCTCTGATTATTGATATGACTGTAACTAGTGTAGTGGTGGGAATATTTCCTTTGCTTTCACGGTATCACAGAATTAATTACTGGGTTGGAAGAGGACCTCCAAGATCATCTAGTCCAACCCTTGCCCTAACACCTCAATTAGACTAGACCATGTCACCAAGTGCCATGTCCAGCCTTTTTTTAAACACATCCAGGGATGGTGACTCCACCAACTCCCCAGGCAGACTATTCCAATACTTTATTACTCTTTCTGTAAAACACTTCTTTCTAATATCTA
>VXBA01002275.1:165309-202559 GCA_013399895.1 Serilophus lunatus
CCTCTGGAGAGCCCTCCTTCCTTCCAATAGATCGACACAAGCTCCCAGCTTAGTGTCATCCGCGAATTTACTGATGAAGGACTCAATATCCTCATCCATGTCATCAATGAAAATATTTCTCCTGCACATACTCCTAAGGCCAGACACAGGACATGAGAATGTTCAACAAGGCATGTTCCCTGTTGCCAATATCTAAAGTTAAAACTCTCCCAGTGAGTACTGATAGTATTCAAGGATGGTTTTTTCCTGCCAGGAACGGAAATAGCAAAAAAAGAAACAAGCTGTTTCTTCACAAGAATCTTTTCTTCAGTTCTTCAGGAAACAAAATGTCCTCAGGAGCATGTTCCCCTTGAAGCTCCCCATCCATATAAAGTGACTCTTTTTTCCTAGTACTGACTACTATATACAAATTAAATGACTGAAACATCACAGGGCTGGATTTCTTTTGTCCTTTGCTCATTACACAGGACTCTTTAATAACACAAATATTTATACTGTTTTTTTTCATTTCTCCTCATGAAACAGATTAAAAGTTTACCTCTTACAAACAGGTATGCACTGCATTCACTGATTCCACCCTTTGTAACCATGCGGAGGGTGTATAAACCTTCATCATCTTTGTTCAGATGAGTAAAGGAAAGAGCTGCCTGGCCTTCTGCAAAATACATCTTTGTCCACTTGGAGTCCTTTATCAGCACATCTGGAAAAGAAGACGCATCAGACAGGTCACTATGCTGCCAGAATAACCTAAGTCCCAGTGCTAATCAGGGACACAAACTAGCATTTATTCCCCCTTTATTCAGAGTGATCGTGCTATGAGAACTCTACAACGATTAAGTTGCATCTCTCTAAGCTTATTTGATTAGTGAATTGTAGAGAACATGAGGTCTAAAACCACTCTATGCAGTGGCAACAACATAATTCCCAAAAAATGTTTTCCACATTCAGAAAAAATGAGATGAAAACCTGTCATAGCCTATAATGAATGCAGGGTGGAATTTTGTTTCATTTTTAATAAGTTTTGCTTCCTGTTCAGGTTAAATGTCAGATTACTCAATTTCTTTCTCCAAATTTAAAGACTAGATTTCAGTTTGATCAGAAGATTGCTATAAATATACACCAAATTTAAATTATGAAGGCATGACTTTTGAGCATTGAATAAAATTAAATTTAAAACTCCCAAAGGTGAGAAGTGGTGACCCATGTTTAATGCAAATTAATCTGATTGCTTAGTAAAACCAGAGCAAAAGAGTGAACAGGACATTTTAGGTTAGCCAAGAGACTTTTTCATATCATCCTTTTTAATAACTGATGGGATTATTTTTGATTTTTTAACTCCCTAAGACCTATTACATATTAATTTATTGTAATCAATGCAGCAGAATTGTCTTTAAAGAGCTGAATATCCATGAATGTCTATGATTCTGTTCCTTAAATATATTTTGGAGCAGACACACAAACAATTGCAAAGGAATCCATTTTCCCATCTACCATCCAAATTGCATAAGAAGGTATAAAAAATGACACGTATTCAGATAATAAAGCATCTGGAAGACACACTACTAAAACCTACAGCAGTAAATTGCATAATCACTTAAGCATGTAGTTTATGAGAAGCACACAAAGTAAATTCAATCACATCCCTTCCCATGAGATCCTTAATCATGAGATCTTTACCTAGAAAATCTGAATGTCCTTTTTCTGTCATGCATGTCACAATAGTATTCAGACTTTGTGTTGAGAGATATGAAGCACTTTAAATCAGAAAGTATCCCTACCTAGAAACTTTAACCAGTGCATGAGCTCTACAGAAAATCCTGAAGTAAAAAACTGAAAACACCTCTGAAAAGCATGTCACTTTTTTAGACTCCAAGCTTGAGTGGAATGCTAGACACCCTGGTTTGAACATACAGTAATGGTAGGTAAGCCTGCAATGTCTGTTAAGGCCAGAATCACCCATTTCCATGCCTCATGAGTACCTGAGACCAGAAACTGAGAAGGCAGTTGTGTTTGGTAAGAGCAGAAAAACTTCTCTCCCTCACACAAGGCCAAAGATACACCAGAATTCAGCAGGAAACTCTCTTTCTTTAATGAAGTCTGGATGAATGACTTTCTAGGCAAGACAATAAGCATAAATTTTGGAGGCCACAAACATATTTGTAAGTTCCAACAGAGCAGGTATTCATACACTTGCCATCACAATTATATTGCAAGTTCTCACTACTGCACTTAAAAGCACAGTCTATTCATGCGTTATGCTCAGTTACTTCTCCCAGAATTTACAAAAGGACAAATCTGCAGGAGACTAATCCTCAGAGGAAGTGTCTCAAGTCTCACATGCTGCTTTCAATACATGAGATACTTTTCCTATTACTCTGATGTAAATTCATAAAAAGAATGAGGCACACTCTATTATACACTGAAACTTCCTTTCATCATATATTTTATTCTTCTGAAATTTTAGCTAAATTCTTCACTCTGTGATTTTTCTCTCTGAAGTCAATTCTTTTATTCCGGACTACAGCATAAATGGCTGCAGAATGCTGATTCGTATAACATTATAGTGTTTATATTACATTAAACAACAATAACAGAAAGTTCCTGCTACCAGAAGAACTCATATCCAGATTAGATAAGGGTTCCTGAAGTGTTATTTTGATTTAGTTTTGGTATCTTAAATTGTTCTTCCAGTATCTTAAATTGTTCGAAGTGCTCCGTGAATAATAGACATCATACTCCTGTTTGTGAAATCCCAACTCACTTTAGAGGATTAGATTCAGCTGATTTATACGTCCCTAGGAGTCCAGTAGACACCCTACATAAGGCTCACTAGCATGAAACTTATTTATGCTATATAAACACATATTTCTCCTGTGTGTAATTATTACAAGTAAATCATTCATATCCATCTCAGGGCTTTAGCTTCTATTATTTGATTAACACAAACTGAAAAAAAACCAGTTTGTCTTAATGCAAGGGTAGAATTAAACATTATCTCTCAAAAGAACCAAAATGTCTACACATGATATTGAACAAATAATTAACCTTCTCATTGCTTATATTTATTCATTGACTCCAGCTCTCAAGAGACTCAATACAGGGAACTGTAGCAGATAGGTTCATAGTGCATGAATTCCTGCTGTGTTTGGGAACAAGTTCTGTCAGTTGATGCTCATGTAAAACTCTTGGAAATATTGTGATCTATGTATATGTAACAAAGGATAAATCCAATCTAGTTTGTAACATCTTATTTCATGTAACATACATAGAATAATGGGATGAAAGCCCGTCTGACTCCCTAGAAAAACTGACTTTAAATAGACAAAGTTTTCATCTCAGGTTTTCATAGGGAAGTTAAACTTAAGTAAATAAGGGGGAAATAAAGAGCATAACGTTGTTACATAGGGAATTATCTTGGCATTATGAAGGCATGAAGACAGCCATAAGCTTTTGTTCACCTATCCACAGTGCAAGAAAAAATCATGTTCAATGAAAAGTGGAACAGTATTTGGCATCCCTTGAAAATTAGTTCTTCATAGCTGCAGTTTCAAACCTAAAGTTTGAGGTTTGGTACCTTGAGGAACTCCTCCCAGTAAAAGACAAAGTAAAGATACCCTTGAAAATGATGGCTCGTTTCAGAGTGAGGTGAGCAATTATTTATAGTGATTAAATATCCTAAAGTGTACATTGAAATCCCTATACACTTCAGTGGGAACACAAACTGGGTTCAAGGATGAACCTTAGATTTTAAGTTATTCATAAAAAAAAAAAAAAAAAAAGAAAAAAAAAAGCAGTCATTTTTATTAATTCCTAATTTTTATTTTACTAACACCTGGTAGTTTCATCACAATGAAGTATCCACAGTGATAGGCAAATAGGAATGGAAGAGTAAATAGCAGTTAGTTCCCTGAAGGTTCAGATGTGAATCTATGTAAAACTATGATGTATATGAAACAAAGACATAATGAGCAGTAACAAAAGCAGTTTTTCTGATTTTCCCAAACTTGATTTTTTTTGTCCTTTCCTGTCCTATTAATCTTACAGTCATTTCTTATTTTACTCATCACATTTTGTTAGCTGTTGAAAGTTCTGCCAACTTGCCTGGGACCAGCATCAGTCCAAGCATCAGTCTTGGGAATTCACCATTCTCAAATGAGATCCTTTTGGGGAAAAGTCTCACCATTCACAAATAACCAAGGTTTTCCTCAAATCCTCAAGCAGAATAATTACTTTAGAATCTTACACAGAGATTGTGGTTGGTGAAAAGGGTGAGCTAAATATCCACAACAGGCTTCTATCCTTTAAACTCTAAGAAGCTAGCTTTATGTTTCAAAACTCTGTTTTGGTGCAACTAACACTAACACTACTCATGCAGGGTTTGTGTACCATCCACCCAAGCACATAATATGCTTAGCAATATTATTTTCTGTACTTCCCGGTAAGACTGCTTCACTTGGTATAATGCAGTTTTTCACTGACAAAAGAGACAAGAAAAGCAACCTACTAATGTGTTATGTGGTACATAGCAGAACAAAGCCATGTATATTAGGACTGGCTCCTATAAATTATTCCTAACTATACATTAATGTGATTTTAATATAAAATTCACAATAAACACTGGAGCAAGATGAAAGTGGAGATCCATGCCGATAGCTCACTACTTTAGACTTTAATTTACTGCTCTGTGAATTCTCTTAGTTCAGTAATCACAGTATTCAACTGACTTATGGTCAAAACTAAGAACTGAGTTTGGATTTCCACCTAGCCAGAAAACGTTCTAACCACTGTATTATCAGATAATATGGGGTTACCTCCTGTTGTTGTAGATGTGTGCTCAAGAAAATGTTGATCAAGTCACTTAATTGAGAATGCACATCTATAAATTCTACCTAGAGATATTAGTTTGCTTTATTCCAGATTTAATTCTGAGAATAAGGTGTTCTAAGCCTGAACTGTGTCCTCAGTGTCTCGTCCACCATTTTTTAGGTAGCTTCTAGTCAATGTATTAACTTACCATCTCTGTACCACTCAGCACGAGGTCGTAGCCTTTTCAGCTCTGGAGTGATCAACATAGAACACTTCAAGGTCAGTGTTTCACCTTCAGTTGCAAAGGTGACTCCAAACTTCTCCAAAAACTGGACATCAATGTGGGTAAAGCAAACTTCGTACGACAGGGGCACTGTGCATGAGAAAATTAAAACATTCCTGAATACAAGTAAATTGTACTTGGCACAAAGAGATTACTGTCTGATTTGAATAGGAGATGGAGCTTTCTCTCATGCTGTAGGCTGGTCTTGAAATTCAACTGGGAAAGTTTAAAAAGCAAATTCGAAAGAAGCAAGTTGTATCTGATAAGAATACATAAATTGTCTAAACAAATAGAAAAAAAAGGCTTACAGTGAAAGGGCATTATCCCAGCTGGATGAGGCTCTTCATCCTCTCTGAACCCTATAAATAAACATACAATAAACATTCAATGACATGAGCATTGTATTTCTCTATTGTTTTAATTATGAAGTAGGACTTACTTCGCACAATCACAGCACAGTTAGTTGATGCCTGACCATGGATATTTGTTGCAACAGCTGAATAGGTGGCAGAATCATCAAAGTCAGCTCTGAAAAGGGGAAGGAGGAAAACAAATGTCTCTTTAAGCAAATAATTATTTTTTTTAATGATTGATACTACAAGCCAGGTTATGTCAATCAAAGGAAAGTGTATAAAGCTCTTTACTAGTAAGGAAAGTGCATAGAGCTCTTTGCTAGTGTCACACAAGGCAAGACATTGATGAAAGACAATCAGAAAACCACTACTGTTCTTAACTGCAGTTTTATCACAGCTTAGTGTACAGGTTGCATTAACTTGAGCAAACTGGAAATGACCTTTAGAGAATGATGAAAAGGAGATAGCTGGAGAATGCCAGTCTGTCTATTCCCTTTCTGTATGTAACCATCTTTCTTAATCCACCTTGTTCTTCTGCCACATATTTTAAGAAAGACACATGGAAGAAAAGTACACGTGATGCTTGCAGATATTCTTCCTTCTATGGCAATTCCCAGTCAGCAGATACTGATATTTTTTGTCTCTTTTATATCTCTTAGTCCAATGGAAATGATAAAATGACAGGAACACTGATCAAAATTGTTTATGTGCATAAATGATTTGGTTTCTCATATTTTTAGTGAGGAAAGAATTTTTATGATGCAAGGACAATATAAAAATATATAAAGCAAAAAATAAATACTTCTGTAAAACAAGGCTCAATAATAGATTGTCTCACTTACATCCTTCCTTGAAGAGGAAGCTACATTAGCAGATATATGGCCAAATGTTAAGATATACGTACAAACCTTGGTGCCCCAGTTCTTTTCTTATTTGAAATTGAGTCCATCAGAAATAGTTCATTTAGTAGTATATACAATTTGCAGTTATGAGATACAATATTGTGCATGCATGAAGAACAAATTTGTGTCTTCTTGGCAACTGCCTGCTGAAAGGGATGAAATTCTTGTCACATTTGTCTTCTAAGAGGTCATATATCTCAGGTATGGGAAAAGGAATCCATAAATGTGTTTTATGTAAATTGCATAATAGGATGTCAGTTTTAGAGTACGTAGCACCTGTAACAGGCACATCATACACCAATATATGAATTCTTTCATATGTTCTGGACAGTGTCCTATCTTAAAAATTATACTATCTGTATTATGATGGCTTAAACACAGCCTGATGAAAGTTCTATTAAATTGAGATTTATTTCTCTAGACTTACAGGTCTAACAGCTCCTCCTCGAGGCAACCCTTCAGCCACATACTTCACAGTATAAAGCAGTAAAATACAAAGTTTATCACACAATTAATTATCAAAGATAATTAAAGTCATCATCTGCTCTCAGTGTTGTCTTCATTTTACAGCAAAACAACAGATAAAATAGTAAATAGGAACTAATTTCTAAAAGAATTACACAGGATTAGGATCTAAAAAGCAATTTAACATTAAAAAATTGGCATAAAAATAATCCAGAAATCAGAGAAATGTGTATTATGAACTAATATGAAGTCCCAGACTGTGTTAGACCACTCAAAGTGTCAGAAATTTGAAAGTGTAATAACTGAAAAGTTGTCTCCCTGAATTGAAGAAACAGAATGGCAGACACTTGATTAACTTTTCAAATGGCTATATATCTGTGTTCGTCTCAATCCCCTCCCCATATTTTTGCTCTCATAAGGAAGATCAAAATACATCTCTTAACAGGATCTTTCTGTTTGTGATGGTGTCCAAGCTAAAGAAAACAGAATATGATCCTAAATGTCTCTAGAATACTCATGAGATTCACAAAAGGGTTATATCTTTAGCCCAAAGAACCTCAATATCTGAAAGAAACTATTTGACAAAAGTTAGTGATAGAATTATAATTCATTTTCTCAGGAGGAACAAAACGAAGAAGTTACTGACAAAATATCTGACCACAACTTTCTTTGTTTTTCATGAAGAGAAATTAGGTATTTACAGTTATTATGAACATACAGGCCAAGAACTTTCTTCTATTTAAGAGGTTGTAACAACTCTACCCATTTTCTGTAGGTTACTGCTTTGAAAGCAGTTTTTCCATAGCAGAATTCCTTGCTATGATCACTCACCTGACACTCCAGGAAAGAAACAAACAATCTTAAACAGCCTAGTACTTACTAAAATGCCTTTAAATCTTCTATTGGAAGTGTAGGGGGTTTGTGGGTAAGAGCTAGACAGCACTCTTGTTTAATACTCGCTAAGAAAGTTGAGCAGGATGGCAAGTTATATAAGGTTCTGACTTCCCTTTTGTGACAGATAATGCTTAGACTGAGAGTTATCCTGGTTATTATCTACTTCCCTGTATGCTAAAACCCCTAGATTTTCTAAATTGCACTGTAAAGTGCATTGAGTCAAGATCAGGTAGAAATTGCATTTGGAGTACCCAGGAGGCAAGGTGTGGTCCCTAACAGATACTCTTGCATCATGATGGAGAACATGTTCTCCAACCTTTACAAAGGTCAGATAAAATATGCACAGCATACATTTAGAAAGCATGAAGTGTGTGTGCAGAGCTGTATCTGTCCCAAGATACTAATACTTTTTGCGAAAATTAAATTGCTCTGAATCCACATGAGGTTCTGAAGTGCTAATGTTTGTGTGGGAAATATTCCCCAGGCAGATACACCTATTTAAAATGCATATATTCATCCATCTGTCTAGTGTAGATTTAAACACAGGAGTTAGAAACAAAGTAGCATTTTTGCCTGAATTGTGTTCTAATTCAAGAGCATGTCAAGAACAGGAGGCAGTATGTAGTAAATTGCAGAGTTAAAAATGCTTCCTTTGAATCCATATGACAAAATTTTCAGTGTTAAGGCTATATGACAATAAAATGTTGAAATACTCTACAGAACTGCCATCTCATGTGCTGGTTTTCCAGTCAGACTGAATCTCATCAATTCTTTTTGTTTGGATTCTGTATTTAGGGGACAGGGGATCTCTCTTATGAGGTGGCCCCTTCCTCAAGTTCCCAACTAGTGCAGTTTATAGGGGATAGAGACTGACCAGTCAGAAGGTCACAGCCCATCTCATTTATGGGCACTTGATTGCATTTCAGCAAAGAAAGAGCAGTACACCACTCTTGCTGCCTATACAGTCACTTCTGCTGCATACCTGCAAAACCCAGGGAGCTGCAGTTTATCACCCATCAACCCTACATAGCTCAAAGGCTCTGTGGACCACGCCAGGGGAATTGCCTCTGCTCTGCTTCTACCTCCAGCAGGAGAAAGGGCAGGCCTTGCTCTCTCTGTCTCCAGATTAAATCATCTCAAGCCTTTTGTGCCTAGTCAAACTAAAATAGCACTGTACTGACCGCACAGTATCATTTGTTAAATGAGAATAGTTAAAAAGAAGGTTCATTCAATTTTTAAGCTTTTCTTTTTGAAGCAGTGCTGGGCATGCTGAGGATTGGAGTCCGAGGGCTGGCTCTGCCTGCTGCCAGCAGGTGTTACACTGCACTCTACTGGCTCTGCCACACAGTTCTGATGCAGCTGTGAATCTTTTCTGCTGCAATTATATTCACTCCTTAAGCCATGACTTTATTAAACAGGAAAGGCAGAGGATCCCAATAAAAGACAAAATTCTGACAAATCTTGAGCCACAGCACACTGATAGTGCTCCAGAAATTCAAGCATCCTTCCCTGACCCTTCTGCCATCCAGCTCAGTTTAGCCTCCTGCTTTCTTGAGGGATGGGGTTCAGGAATACCACCAGGCAGGAGCATGCTTCTGTCCCCACTATGTGCCAGCCAACATAACAGGAAACAGTCACAGCCACTCACAGATTAATAAAGCTAAGAAATTCATTTAAGAAAGCACCACAGTAAACAAAAAAGTCCAAGCCTATCCTCAGCAAATATCAGCAACTAAGAACTTAAAAATGTTATGATTTTTAATTATGAAGATGTACACTAAGGCAGAAAACATTTTTCAGCTATGCCATAAACCAATGGGCCATCTTCATTTTAGTTATTTATGATACAGAAACTCTTTCTTGTATTATGTGCCTCTCCATAGTTAAATTATGTGGGATAAAGAAATACATTTTAAACAAACCCTCACATTCTCAGACAAGAATTAATCATTTCAAATACTGGAAGCTTTCCCTCCAAGGATTCCTCACAGTCTCCTCCTGATCACCTATCAGATGTGGGATGAAAGATGGGATGAATCACTACTGCAGTGCATATCATTTCTTCGTTAATTATGAGAAGTGCAAAAACTTGGAATTAATTAATTAATTAAATTCCAAACCCCTTTACTGCTCAAGAGAGGTTTGAACTCAATCTCCCCTTTCAAGAAGTCTAAAAGAAGCAAGAAAGAGACACTATTTGATAATAATAGCACTGAATGCATGCAGAAAATGAGTTAAATTGAGCACAGAGCATCATAAAAATATGAGACAGAGAAATGAAAATTATCTGGTTACTACATAGGCTTATGGGCCCTGAAGGACAGCGAACAGTAGGGGATGAAATTGTGTCCTGTTACTACTTTAAGACAAGGTGACGTTAAGGTTTTGGTGCCTCAAGAATGTTTCCACTGGGATCAGGGAATACTCTTAGGAATAAATACCACACTTGCATACGAAGGAAAATGTGTACTCCTTGAGCTTTGCTGAAGTGCTGGAAAAGTAGCCAAGAAATTCCAAGGCCGTTCTGAGCGGCTGTGGATCAGATGACATGCAGCTCAGCACTTTAGTATGAACAGCTGAGAAGAGCACAGAAATGGATAGGAAGAAAATCCCAATGGTTTCACCTCCAATAAAAAGCAAATTATTCATTAAATGCAAAATATAAATGCACAAAGATATGTATGAAACACCCAGATTTGACTGATGCAGGTTTGTGTAAAAATATTAATAATATATTTTAACCATTACCAATACATCCATTGTTTTCAATACAAGATATGTTTAATATTAATTACGCACTAATAAAATTCTTTCCTTTCCTGTATGTTCATTTTCTGTCTTTTTGGGACAGAAAATACAGCTGATGGTCAAGTTTTGAAATAAAATATATTAGTAATAAAGGGAAAAAAATTACAACAGAAATTTTAATATAGCAAACTATTTAAATCATAACCATGCACCAGTATTGTTTTAAGTGGAGAAGGAAAACCTGTGGGAGAGCAGCCAGGAATCTTTAGGTGGCAAAAAGGCCATACTGTAAGATAGAATGAAAGAGAAATGGAGCAACAGTCTCTGAAGATGATGCATGAATACCTAGAGGTCTGGGACTAGCAAGCAGGGAGTGATGATGGGTGGGTATGGGAACCCGAGTGGGTGCCAGTAAATGACTGTATGGATATGTCTGAAAATGTTTGAAATATGGCTGTTTCTGAACACTCTCAAAGCTGTGTATGGTGTCTACATGACTGATAAACAGCAGAGAAAAGAGATAAAAACCATCAAAGGGCTTAAAACCATTGAAACGCTTCAGGCTGATGATTAAAGATGCTCAGAAAGCAGCATCAGCACTGATTCTCATTTCTTCTAAAAGCTATTTACTCCCAAAATGTCACAAAGGAACCTACATACTGCATAACTGGCATCTGGACTCACCACACAGTTCCTCATGGACACTAACCAAGGGAAATAAACAGTCACAGTCAGCATCAGGAATTGAACAGGTTTCATCTCCTAACTGGCACTCATACATATCCAAAGAAGAGCATTTTCAATTTTCCCTGATGAAAGGGAAAGGATTGCAAGAGCTCAACCTGTTTTCATCTTCTAACCTTCTGTTACCTTCAAAAGTAATGTTGGTGGGAAGAATCAACCATGTTGATACATTTCATGTATACAGAGAGCAGTTAGCAAGTTATCCGTGGCCTGGGGATAGAACATGGAGTATCTTAGAAGCACCCCTTAGAAAGAAACAACATAGTGATTCTTGTTGCCGGGTCCTGTACAGGTTCTGTTTCTCCCATCCTAAGCTATGAAAAAGTTGACAGCTGGACTGGACTTGGCTGCGGGATGACAAAGGCGAGTAGTCTTTCCCAAAAGCAGAAGAAATTATGCACTTTATTTTCTGTACTAATGCCACAAGTCTGTGCTCAGGGCTGCTTCCACTGCTGACAGATGGAGACAGGGTAGAAGATTAAATGTTTGGCCAGCCAAGTGTTAGATACAAATATTCCAGCTGTTTCAGCACAGCTGATGCTCATGTTCTGGAAAAATTGAAAGGAGGGGTTTGTGTCTCTTCTCTAGATACTAATTTTCATTTTAAATACCACAGTCATATCCTCATTTTTCTTTGGGTTTTTATATTTTTTGAAAAAGATTGTGTCAAGTCACATGTAACATGCAATATTTCAACTGCTTAGAAAAACATGGGATCAGTTTTGGGAAGCTGTTCTACCCAGGCATATCCTACATCACAAGGTTAACATTTTGGGAAAAAAAAAAAAATTCAATTAAAAGCTTTAAAAAAAATTACATTCCTTACTTTTTTGAAGACAAAAAAAAAAGACACCAAAAAAATAAATGGAACCCAATATATCATTAAAACAAATACAATTGTGTATCCCTGCTCTGACAAGATATAACTTTGTTTGTCTTAAAGAGCTTCATCATGAAAAGAACATACAATTTTCCACTTCAAATGCCGAGGAGATATAATTGTAATAAAAAAGGAACTACCATTCTTTTAACTATTTGCCCCTTCTTTTATATTTCTTAGATTACTGGAGTTAATGAATACAAATATCTAATTGTTCATTTCATTTTCATAATCTAATATTCTGTTACTCAGTGAACCTTCTCTAGCCTAAATGTGAGTACCAGCAGAGAAGTGTGCTGAATTAACAATTCTCTTTCAGCTTTTATGTGAATTTGTAATTGTATTTGATAAAAAATACTTAATTTAGAGTGTGAAAAAACCAGTTGTAACTCCAGAAAAACTTACCTGTTTATATGCAACACATGTACTCCATATTTGCTTTCAATTCTGTACTTTGTTGGATCACTTGCGGGGGTAATCAATTCCTCATTTTTGTACCTGACAACCAAGAAAAAAATAAAACTTATAAATATCAGCAACTGTTCCCTTCATTCTTTTGGTAGATTTTTGGATCCAGATATTTATGATTATCTGAACTGTCTCTGTGAATCTCCTCTACTTGTATGGAGTGTTTTCCAGTATGTATGAATAGATGCATATTGAGCCATGAGGGCAAAAGGGGATCATCACTGCAGCAAGGAAGTGGAAAGAGAAGATGTGCACCCAATCTAGAAAAGCAGGCAGAGAAGCAGAGCGAAGATGGCATGTAACTTGAGCTTTCGAGTCCATTAGCCCTGACACAAGATGGGAAGCAGACTTTATCTTGGACTACAGTAAAGCAATTCAGCATAAATAAGGGAAGCAGCAACAGAACTGTGCCTCATGTTAAGTTTTCACAGTTCAGTCTGAGGCATTCACATATATAGGACAGCATTGGTCTGGAGAGGAGGGCAGCTGCAAGGATGTTACCTTTATGTCCTCCTCAACAGAAGCCAGCACAAAGTGACAACAGATGCAGCTCGTAACAACAATGGTGCTTGTGCAGATTTATCCAGGCTTAGCAAGTAGCCTGTGAGCTCTGCGTGTTTTGTCATTCGCTACTTCATCATCAGGAAACTGAATGGCCAGAAAGACTGGAATGCCTTCCACTGTCTGCCTTCTGAAATACTTGAGTTTGCTTCTCACATTGCACTGGCCCATTCAGCAAGTTGTCCACCCAACCCTTCACATGCAGTATCAACTGCTATGATCCAGCACATCTATGAGGATTATAAAGGGGATTTAATATAGCCATTATGTATGTGACACTTATCAGTTATGGCATAACTTTCAAATGAAAGAAGCTTAACAACATTTTTAGAGGGCCAGGAAATGCCAGTCTCTTACCATTGTACAACAGGGGCTGGAAATCCTTGTACAGTGAAGCAAAGGCTCACAGACATCTTTTCCCAGACAGTGTGAGACCTCAGGCGCACTAGAATTTCAGGAGCTCGACTTATACTTTCTTCAACAATATGTCTTTCCAGAGCCATATTTTCTTCTACCTATTAAACACAGGAAAAGAAAGAAGCATCTGGCACCAGATTGAAATAGGGTAGAAGACTTAATCTTAAATCCACAAAAATATGCTATATCAATACTCGCATTTAAAGCACGGGCCCAAATTTCAGTATATCTTGTAATTCTGTTTGGATAGGAACAAAAAAGATTCAGCAAGTACCATTCTTTGCACAGCAAGTCTATCCAGATGTTCTCTAGCACGGTGTCTGGCTGTGTGAATCTCTTTTTCCAAAGCAGACAACTCACTGGCAAAACGTATTCTTTTCTCTTCACTTGCATGAGTCTTTTGCTCATGACTCCTTTAGGACAAGGAAAAAAAATTATCAGGTAAGACCAACCAATATGACGCTTTAAGTTTGTCGCTTGTATGTATTAGGCAACTGAAGGCTGTGAAACCATATAAGCAGGATGTAAAATCTACTTTAGGAATTATCCTTCGCATCTATCTGCATCTATCTAATAAATAAGTATGTGAAATTAATATAAATTTTCTTTATTTTCTTACCCCCTATATTTGTGTTGTCATAGCTACAGAACTCAAAATCTGCTCTAGTCACAATGACATGATACCCCATAGTCCTAATCCTCTGGTAATCGAGATCAAGAACTTGCCTGGCTCCCTTGCCTGGCCCCTAATTTTCCTTCTCATGGACACAAGAGGGCAGAGTAGTGAAGGCAGGTTCTGCGCCTGTTCACACCAGGTAAATGTTGTGTCTTGTTTATGTTTTATCCTTAACTTTAGAACCTGAGAGCTCTGCTAGCTCCATGGGGTGTATCAGGTGACTTCACCTGAAATACACAGACCAAGTCATTCAAAAGGTTTTGATGATTTGCTGCATGCAAAAAAAAGTTGTCCTTGAACAAGGATGAAAAGGAAGTACTATAGAAACTACCAGGAAAATAACATAATTGAAAAAAATTGTGTGTTGTTTCCTGAAAATCTAATTCCACAGATTTTTCAGAATTTGTAAAAAAAAAAAACCAACTCATAAATGTTTTTAGGACGACCTAGCTCAATCTCCTTCGTTCATGCTGATAAAGGAAACAGCCCGTCCCACTCTTATCCTTCCCAACAGGACAAAAAAAGGTACCGAATGTCAGATATTTCTAACATGTCTGCCAATATATGACCAGATTCTGAAAACATATCCAAATAAGAAAACTTCAATGAAATTCAGTGAACAGTAGATCAAGATATTATTTGCCTGGCATTTAAAAAATATTTCTTTGTACCATTTCAACGCACTTAAAGTGTGAATGGCTGAGCCCAGAGAGTGGTTGTGAATGGTGTCACATCCAATTGGCAACCGGTCACTAGTGGTGTCCCTCAGGGATCGGTGCCGGGCCCTGTTCTGTTCAATATCTTTATTGATGACCTTGATGATGGGATTGAGTCCTTCATTAGTAAGTTTGTAGATGACACCAAGCTCGGAGCAGGTGTTGATCTGTTGGAGGGCAGGAGGGCCCTTCAGAGGGACCTGGACAAACAGGAGAGATGGGCAGATTCCAATGGGATGAGATTCAACAAGTCCAAGTGCTGGGTCTTGCACTTTGGTCACAATAACACCACACAGAGCTATAAGCTGGGGTCGGAGTGGCTGGAGAACGGGCAGAGAGAGACTTGGGAGTGCTGGTGGATGGGAGACCTGACATGAGCCAGCAGTGTGCCCAGGCAGCCAAGAAGGCCAATGGCATCCTGGCCTGCATCAGGAATGGTGTGGCAAGCAGGACTAGGGAAGTTATCTTTCCCCTGTACTCGGCACTGGTGAGGCCTCACCTTGAGTGCTGTGTCCAGTTCTGGGCCCCTCAGTTTAAGAAAGATGTTGAGTTACTGGAACGTGTTCAGAGAAGGGCAACGAGGATGGTGAAGGGGCTGGAGCACAAGCCCTGTGGGGAGCAGCTGAGGGAGCTGGGGTTGTTCAGCCTGGAGAAGAGGAGGCTCAGGGGTGACCTTATCGCTGTCTATAACTACCTGAAAGGAGGCTGTAGTCAGGCGGGGATCGGTCTCTTCTCTCAGGCTCTCAGTGACAGAACAAGAGGGCACAGTCTCAAGCTCCATCAGGGGAGGTTTAGACTTGATCTTAGGAAGAAATTCTTCACTGAAAGGGTGATCTGCCATTGGAATGGGCTGCCCAGGGAGGTGGTGGAGTCACCAACCCTGGAGGTGTTCAAGAGTAGGCTGGGTGAGGTGCCTGGTGCCGTAATTTAGAGGATGGGCTGTTAGATTATGGGTTGAACTTGATGATCTCTCTTCAAACCTTGCTGATACTGTGAAATATCAACCTTGTTCTGCCATGTTTGGTTTTTTTAAATACTAATTAAATTTTAAAAAGTTTTCAAAAAATAAAGTATTCAAAATCATTTGATTTTCCTAGAAATATCTGTTTTGAGGGTAAATATTTCAAAACAATCAAAGTACCAGAAATCACATGAATGTATATAATTTTTACATTTTCTACAAAAAAAAAAAAGCAGAATTTCTTTTTGTAGTATAAATTCTCTGAGTCTTTGGTGCAGCCACTGTAAAGCACAACAGAGAAGAAACAGTCAAATTTGCTAACAAGAATATCGTCATCAGCACATTTATTATGGGACTTCATATCAAGGCTTTAACTGAGAGATGACAGTAAACCCTCTTGATAATAAGGAAAGAACTCAGAAAGTTTAAATTTATATAAATCAGAAATTTAGGAATAGTGGAGTAGCTTTGTTCAAAATGAATTTCGGATACCAGGTAGATTCTCATTTATTTTTGTTTTAAAACTGTTTTCAAGGGTCAGAGTGGGGATTAGGGGAGCAACTCTGGGTTGAAATATGAGATTGAAAGTGACACTCAGTCATTTAGTGTTCCAGCCAAAATAGATTAGTGAAGAACAGTGACAGAGAAGCCCCCAGTCTTGCCAGCTCTGAAAAGAGCCCTGGCAAGAGAGCGATACTAAATGGGACCAGAGCCACTACACAGGTTAGATTGGACCAACACAGCTTTACCTTTTTCTGGATTCTTGCATTGTCTCATGCGCCAAGGTGCGTGCCCTCCTGGCACAGAGTCTACATGTTGTTTTGCCCAATCCAGATGATTCATAATAGGCAGCCTGCCTGGAAGCAGCCCTTCAAATGCAAAAGACATTGTTATAACTCAGCAATTTAGGTAAAACGTGAACTCACAAAAGTCAAAGAAATTACTTTAAGCTGAATGGGATGAATACCATGACTGCACACTGTCCAGTGAGAAACTTCTGCACCTTCACTGACTTCACTAGATGCTGATTCTCACCATTCCCTCAAGGGCTTAATGTCCATCAACTGTCACTGTGAATCATTAGGTGTTTTATTTCATTCTATTAAATTTATACTTATCTCAGCCTTCAATCATTCAGGTGCACTTCAGTGAACCACAAGGGTACCAGCCTGTCTAATACACTAATCAAAAAGAATCTCCATAGCATTGTTTGTTTCTAAGTATTTCTGCCTTTCCATATTTCACAAAACTTTTTCCATAAACTCCCCTCTTTCATAAGGGAAGCTGAACAAGCTAGACAGCTAGGTAGGCATCTTAATTACTAAGGAGGTAGAACAATGATTCTGAAGCAACCAAGACACAAAGCTCCAGGCTTCAAGGTACAAAAAATGTGTATTTTGTGGCTAAAGCTCTAAGATTTCACATGAGAAGGGTTAAGCCTTCATTTAAGTTTAAAAAAAGGAAATTGAATGACAAAAACTATAAATATGAATATACAACATCAAGAAGAATGTCATCATGTCATATGGAAGGACCGGGAAAAAAACTGTTTTGGTGACTTACAGTAAATCTCAAGTCAATTTTTTTTAAGTCAGAGTTTCAATTTGGGTCTAAAAGGAAGAATTTTCAATTCAAAGGTAGCAGACAGGACAGGTCATAAGGTAAAAGGTCTGAGTAGGCATGCTGCAATGTTGTTAGAAATTTTAGCTATTCTTGTGGGAGAATCTAGACAAGGAGCATCCCAATGGAAGGAACTGGAAAATTATAATTCTGAATAAATCACAATTTTTGTGAGTGGGCGGGGAAGATAAGTATCTTGATTCTAAGAACTTACTACCTAAAATAGAAACTTGTCTATGCTCCAATGGATGACACTTACTTTCTTGCTGCATATTCCTCAAGTATATATCTTGTCTGAATGTTGCGATAGGACTGATCAAAATGCTTGTGTCTCCTCTGGTAAAACGGCACTGCTACTGAAGTCATATTTCAGTTTGTTACAACCAGTAATTCCTGCAGAAAATAAAATTAGCCACAGATTTAGCCACAGACACATTAAGCCATATATTTCAGACACTTTGGCTTGGTATTTTTTGATATGTAAACGTGTGTGAACATGTACAAATGTATAATATTGTGTCAATTTGTGACAAATGGAGCCATCAAAGACACACATGAGTACCTCAAGCAGTATCTTATCAGTCATACAGTGTGAGCTATGGAACATAGATGACAACACTAAAAGATAATTTGTCAGATTGTTTTTCTCCTTCTTTGCAGATGTCATTTAACGCCTCCACGGAAATTTTCAAGAATGGAAATTTGACAGTTTTTTGGGCATTATTAGGCATTTCAGCTCTCTGTTCTTCAAACATTTTACTTTTTTCTAGTGTTGCAATTTATGATCACAATTTCTTATCCAATTCACCATGACAACAAAAATAGACTGACTATTGCAGCAGCCTGTTGAAGATTTTCTTTACATCTCCTTTCAGCTCTCTTGTTTAAATTCAACAAAGATGACTAGTGCAATCTTTTCTCATGGGCTATTTTTTCTGGACAACCAATCATTGTGGCTGCTTCTTGTGGATCTTCTCCAAAGTTTGATCAGTATTTGGACAGAAGGTTCTCAGAAACATTCAGGGTGCTCCCAGGAAGCAGTATGGGTTGGAAAAACATGTTTCCCACAGAGTAAGAGTTAAGCAGGCTCCCAACGACACCATTAAAAGAACATGGAGATGCCTAAATCCTTTACGCTCATTAGAAATACGACTTTTCTTGCAAAAAGGAGGAATCTCACCTGCCGCATCATGAGTAGGTGCCAGCTTGTGTAACTGCAGACTGAGTTGGATATGGGGTTCTTTACTCCTGGGCCATTAGGTCCAAACAGTGGTGAGGAATTCCAATTAACAGCGAACGCCTTCCCCATGAGGCAGCTACACATCAGTGACAATGAAGCAAGTTCCCACAATAAAGTCTATAAACCATCTTTAGCCAAATCCTGAAGATTTAGTCAGGCAAATTACTGCATTAACATCTAATTTCCTACCAAAAGCAAAGGGGAGCATCCCCATTGATATGGTCCCCTGTAGCATGCCAGGTCACAGGTAGAGGTATGGCCCGGGACCCAGCTATGGGTACTTCTGGGAAGTGAAGCAACACCAACTCACCCAGGGATCATGTCAAGGGTGTGCCACGGTCCTGGGGATAGCAATGGATCTGTCACTGCCCAGCCTCCTCTAGGGCTCCTCCTACTCTGCCCACAGTCCAGAGCCCTATGTCAGCCCCCAGGGCCATCAGCTCCTGCCCCAGCAATGATGCAGCAGGGTCAGTCTCCAGCTCCCCACAGCCTGGCTCTGCTCAGACATGGACCCTGCCAAGAAGAACTTGCCTCAGACCCACACTAAAAGTCCACATTTTTAACAAAATTTTTAACAAATAGGTACATAAATAGGCAGTTTCATGAGCTATATAACATGAAAGTTCAAAGGGATTTGGATGGAAATCTTAATTTCTATTAAGACAAATAGAAATTTATTTTCTATTATTAATTATTTTCTACTATTACTTCTATTATTATTTTCTATTATTGATTAATAATCGTCTAGATATGGCATTTAACAATAAAAAATGTCAGTATATGCTATATTTCCAGCATATAGTATTTATCAAAAATGCTAATCATTAAGAATAATAATAAACTGTAACTGTATATCTTCTTCTATTCATCAGTATCTAGGACTTCCCAAAATTTGAGTTCAGATGTTTTTCACATTTATACAAACACACTGAATACAGAAACAAGGGTAGCCATGAACCTCCAGCCTCCACACAAGCAATTAACAGAGCTTGTTCGCAGCTAGACTCATTTTGCATTCTGTTAACACAGAGGGGAGCTGCCTAGTAACAATTCCAAATGTAATAATAATCGTAAGTTAATTACGATGATGCTTGGAGAGTATGTATTTAATACTTAATAGTGCTGCAGAGACAAGTATCAGAAGAACAAAATCACAGTCCCACTGTAAAAGCAGTGTATAAGGTATCAAGCTCCTGATAGAAGTTTCTATTGTATTCCTAGGAACAATGTTTTGACAGTTTTCCCAGTTTTTCACTAGTACATATTTATTTGAGATATTTGAAATATATTTTAATATTTAGTCAACCTACCACTAACAGTGTTAGAGAATATGATACACACATTACATCTTATCCTCACTGAATTTATTGATTTAGGTAAACAAAAATTTTATTACTGACAGTATCTGGAGACTCAGTTATACTGGCAAGTCAATTGGTGGAACTCATCCAAAAGGGAAAAGCAGGCAGTGGTCTTGCAGAGCTACTGGGAGAAAAAAAAATCCCAGTGGAAAATTGAGAATTCAGTAACAGGAAAAATACATAAATACAAATTAATTTTCTGAACAACTATAAATTAAAAAGCAAATCTCAAGTTTTATTCACCAAGTTCTACTTCAAGAATTACAGAAACCTGGCTGAAATATATAGCCTGTGTGTTACAAAAAAATCCTTAAACTTCCTCCATGAAGTTCCTATCAACAGTATTGAATTTTAAGAAAAAGGCCTAGAGTTACAAGGCACAATGGTCTTAAAACATATAGTGTCTCATCTGGTCCTTACATTTTTGATGCAACACAGCACCATTATAGGTCCAAATTTTTATTATTATTATTCCTAATTATTTCTATGACTGCAAATGCTGGGAACATCATTATGGATGCATTAATCTATGTGTTGTATAAACCACTCAGAAGACTATTAAATCCAAAGAAAATGTCAGAAAAAATGTCCTCAAAAATTAATGATAGAAAACACAGGTGAACTAGACTATTCAAATCTGTTTACATAAATACACATTTTCTCATGTTTAGTAACATGTATATAACAATTTATACTTGACCATGAGTAAAAGGCAAGTTCCCAGGCCAGGATATGCATAGTTTCATGATCTAGTAATACTGATCTGAATAGAAAGCAATAATCTAGAACCGTGTGACCAGGGGCCACATTCTTGAGCAGAGAAGCCAAGGGTCTGATATAAACATTGTTAGTTTGATAAGTGAGTTAAAGATTTAAAGGACAAGCAGTAAACTCTAGTATGATGATTTACATAGACTCAGAGAGCATGCACACAGCTAGCTAAATTGATGGATGGGTTGACAAATGTCATGGGAAGAAGAACATGGTTGTGCTCATCACCATAGATAGACAACTTGCATTCCGGGAATCAGAAGGCTCCTGTAATGAGCAATGCACTATGCAGCATGTACTTTCTCAGCCTGACCTGTCAATGCTATACCATGCAACATGCACTTTCTTTACTAATTTCTGTTCTTGGCCATCTGCAGAAGGGCCAAAAACAATTCACGAGTTCTTGGCTGACCTCCTGTAGTCTATCCTCCTCGTTCCAGCTGAAAGATCAGTACAACCTGCTCCCATATACACACCCTCATTCTTGATATTCCTCTATATCTCATCTTTCTGAAATGTCTTTGACCATTTGTACTGATTTGAGGGGTTATCCTGGTTTTTTCTCATGACTTAGGCATTGTTTCCTCTACCTGTAGAAAACTATCTGTCTGTAGTTCTGCTCGCTGTTCACGTTGTTCAAAGTTAAGCGTTTTTAGGAAACCCTGTTTTGCCAGCTTATACTTCTGTGATGCATTAAAGCCCATGGTATTTAACTCATAAAAATATATTTAAATCCATATAACTTACCACAATGAAAGATTTAAAGGAAAAAAAAAAAAAAAACAAAAAAAAAACAAGAAACACCTGCTATTCAATTTAAAGAATTTCCATATTGCCTCAAAAAATATGTGATCTTTTCCAGATGGTTATGTGCTGTAGAAATTGTGGGTTTAATAACACAGTAGCATTTTACTCCAGAAACTGACTTTCACGAAAATCTTGTAAAAAGATCTTGCATTATGCAGCTCATAGAAACTGCAGTCTAAACAGGAAGGGATGTAAAGGATTTGATCAAATCTTCTCCCTTTTGATAATAAGCTTCTAAAATTCTATTATATCTCTCCAGGCTTTTACCTCTGCACAAATGGTATATTTAGATCTTACAAAGGAATATATGTTCTGTGCATGAAAAAGGATGAACTTAAAAACCCACTCAGATCTACTGTCATTTTAACATATTTCTGTCCTTCCAATTGAAGAGTTTTTCCATTCTGCATGAGAGTTCAATTTTAGTTTTTTTGACAACAGAATACAAACGATTATCAAATTCTTGGTTTGTTTTTTTTTTAAATAGAGCATATGTAATTCTTATTTGCTTAAAACTTACCAAATTCCAGATAGTACTTAGCAAGCTTCAAGACCTCTTTTCTTTTCTGATTTCTTTAGCTACATCACAACTGGTTTTATATTTTCACATCTCCTTTGTATGGAATAGTATTTTCCTCATTTCGCATATTGTTTTTAAACACAAATCTTGTGGACAAAAGGGTCAGCCTGGTTCAAATCTTCCCCAGAACTGCATGCATTACTTTTGTTATTAAACTAAAAATGGAGTTCTCTATTTCTAGTCATCTGAATATCCAATAAAGCAACACTTTGAAGCTGCTGATAATGCCAGCCATCACAGATGTGTTTATTCTTTTTAATAATTTCATATTTTTGAATGAGTAGACCTTTAACATTTCACAACATCTAATGATACTGTTTTCAATGGCATACGGGTAGATTCAGCATTTTAATGCAATCATTTGGCTACAGCATATCTGTGACTAGTTAGAATGCACAGCTTGACCTTGTAATAGTCCCTGAATGGTTTGCTCTTCCCTCTAGCCAAAACAGTTAGTGTGGAGGTAATTTGACGTATACCATGGGTGGTCTTGGTCATGGTTGTATCCACAATCCTTGAAGAGAGAGCTTTTCTCTTTGGCAGGTAGGGAGAAGGCAGAGTCATGGATACCTTTCCCTCCGGCAAGGTCATTGTTGTGGAGGAGAGCACCAGTTTCTATACTTTTGTGGGTCTAAAGAGAAATGTAATTTTGACTTTTCTATTACTCTCATGAAGGAAAGGAGTAGAAACTTCCAATCTGACATTCTTTTAGTATTCCTGCTAGAAGCTAAACAGTATATATCCCAGAAAGGGTATTAATGTGGATATTATCTTATGAAATCATGATCGCACAAAACTGGGAATTAAATGAGGCTGACTTTGTCCACATTGACTTGAAACCTTGCCACCCTAACATTCCAAATGCACAGATTTCCAATATGTTCTAATAAAGTTTGAAGACTTCCCTTGGCAAATGTATTAAATCCCTTCAACCAGACAGCAAAGACTGTTGGACAGCGAGATGGTGAAAGTCACTTTCCAACATTCCAACATCAAGTATCCTTCATTATGGTACTTTCGGTGACTCATAGGCATTATAAAGCACAGGCATAACTTCAAGAGCATGAACACGATTTCCCAAGACTCTATGAGTGGTATTTAGCCGCAATTTACATGTGGCACAGAGCACTTAGCCTAGAGCAATACAGACACCAGAAATACATCTTCTGGGAACATATACTTGAAAGCATGACAGACAAAAACAGATTTCTTTTTGTCCTAGCTACGTCCTATTCTTCAGCATGTCAAATAGTTTTGCCAGGTATTACAGGTTTTATGTTTAATTATTTACACACAGATATTAGATAAATCATACATTATAAGCACACAAATTACATTGCCAATATTTGTGCAATTGGAAAAGCCCATATACAAATAGAGCTATGGATTTCTATAATGTAGTTCTTTATATACAGTAAGAAACAGAGGAAATGTAATACACAGTAAAATGAAGGTGACTATCCACAGAATAAAACTATTTTATTTTATTTGGGTTTTTTCAATTAATCAATCTGTGTCCTGCTTATTGCTTGTTCCCTGAGGAAGGGTTTTTCTGAGTTGGTTTTTTTTTTTGTTTACAGAAAAGCACCCCACACCCTCCTACAAGCTTTCTCATTGTTCTGAACAAGAAAATCCTGGATTTAAAATGGACTTACCAAGGGATATAGAAAAACTGCAAAGCAGAGAGGAAAACCAGCCCTTCCCAGCTTAGCAAACTCTGCCGAAGGAAAACAAAAATAATTCCCCTCTCTAAAGGCTACTGCCCCTTCACTCCCATTTAAGGGCAGATGCAGTGCTATATTTAGAACTAATCAAGTGATTCTCCCAAAAGTGGGGTCAGCCTATAAGCAATAAGGGTGTGATATAAAAGCAGAAGAAAAGCACTACCCTTTACAGTTTTATACCGTATTTTAGTAGAAGAAAAACCTCATTCCTTAAAAAGCAATTCTTTATACTAAAAGAGGGATTTTTTTTCCCAACAACACCAAGTGCCTGTAAAAACGATTTAATGTCAGAAAACAGCTTAATTTTTTTACATAGCAATGTTTGAAGTTTTTTAAAAATCAGTAACTTAGAAAACCAATGAGAATAAACTCCAGAATATTAGTAGTAGAGGCATGAGATTCCCTTGGTGCTTCAGGCTGTAAAATGAGCCTCCCCATTGCTTCCCTAAGAGCAAAATTGATTTGAGAATATGGCTGCAACATATGAAGGCATAGTAGATGCATAAAAAACCCTAGTATTTTTCACCTATATAATGTCATCAGTCAACCTGAGAGAGATTTCCCTGTTGTGTAGGTAAAGTAGGAAGAATTCATAAGCACAGAGGGCATAAATAGACAGAGGAAAAAAACAAAGCCAAAGCACTTGTTTCTGTCAGACCTTGGCAGTCTCTGATGGTTCCTGATTATTACCAACTAAAACGGATGTTTGATGCCTGTAGTGTTCCTGGATTTCTATCCAGAAGCTACAAGGCACTGCAGAGGCAGCTCTGACATAACCAGATGCAATGGGATAGCAGCACTGGCTCTGAAGAGCTGTTAAGTTCCAGCTCAGTCACTCTGCCCCATTCTGGTAGTAGAGAACTCCACATGAATTGTACCCATATGGGGAAAGGGAAAGAAGGGTGGGAACTCTGACAAGGCCTTGTGAGAAGCATGAATAATTAATCACATTCTTTTTATTCTGCCTGGGAGCAGGACACCATGCCTGGGAAAACCTACTTATGTGTCAGACCTACTCACTCCTCCTGATGCCCATAATGATGCAATTAATTAGTGAGTCAGCAACATACAAAAGGTAGGGAATTCACTGATCTCAAAACTCTTGAAAATAACAAGATCTATATTCAATTTATTTATATTGGAAAGGGGTCAAGGCCAAAGTCACTAACTGATAACCTCTTCCAATACTTGGTATACCAAAATTTGAGCCATGTTCTTTTTAAGTCATGCTTTCTTCTACTGTATACATTTATGGGAAGCAGTGCAAGAGGTGGAATACATTTAAAACAACTTATTTTTATCCCAACCACAGTATTCATCCAAGTTTCCTAAAGAGCTCTGGTAAGGATCTTTTGTACTTTTGTGTGATCTAGGAGTACCGTTTGCTTGAAACAGACTTCTCTCTTCCTCTCACCAATCTTGAATTATAACTCTGTCTGACAGAATTATATCTACAGAGAAAGACACAGTAGAATGAGTGCATATGCCCTGAATGTAGATGCTGCTTCAGAGGCAGCTGTCAAAGTAATTAGCATGTAATAATCCAGAGCAAACTCATTTTACTTCCCCAGCTCCATCTCTTTTCTCCTATTGCATTTTCCTGGAAAGGTAAAAGGTCAGTTTTCAGGAAAACTTAAAAGCAGAGTATAATGAGAACTTTAAACTTCTTTTTATATAATTATTATCTCTAAAGAAATGGAGGCACAGACAGCCTCCTCTGTGTGCCTTTGCACTTGATCTCTCTTCTATTTTAAGGGTGTGTTTGGATGACAAAAATGTGAAAGTGCATCATAAGCGTAGCATGCAGTAGACAAGAACAAGCCATGTAGTGAGGCCAGTCCCAAGTTGTCTCCAGGTCAATAAATAAGTTGTCCTTCTCTTCATAAATATTCACAAAATAGGATAGAAAGATGCAATATTTTGTTATTCTCTGGTGGTGAAATTTAGGCAGCAGAGCACCAAAAATTATCTAGCATTTTAATAATTAAATGTGCTGCCACATTGGTCACTTTTCCATAGGGTATCATCCTTCAGGTGCAGGCTGCTTCAGTGGGGTTCCCCCACAAGCCACAGGTCCTACCAGGAAGTCCTGCTCCAGCATGGGCTCCTCTCCCAACAGGCCAGCAGGTCCTTGCCAGGACCCTGCTCCAACATCAGCCTCCCACAGGGTCACAGCCTCCTTCCAGCATCCATCTGCTCCAGTGTGGGCTTCTCCATGGGCTACAGTGCATCTCTGCATCCCTGTGGTCCTCCATGGGCTGCGAGGGGACAGCTGCTTCACCATGGGCTGCAGGGGAACCTCAGGTGTTACTTTAACTACTGACTGGCCTGGCCCTGGTCAAGGGTGGGTCTGGCCTGGAGCCATCTGGCATTGGCTCTGCTGGTCAGGGGGGAAGCAGCTTCCAGCTGGGAAGCTGGGGGAAGCTTCCAGCAGCTTCCCAAAGAAACCTCTCCCATATCCCCCCTGCCACTACTAAAACCTGGCCACAGAAAACCCAATACAGAAGGCTAGCAAGCTAACAAGACAGCAGTAACAAATGCACTTGGCTGCTGACAGCACCATAACTGTCATCATGCAGCTGAGGTAAAACACACCTTTACTGCCTCTTTCAGGTGGGGAGTGAATAAACCAATAACAAGATAAAAACTCCTAAGAAGCTTAAGCATTTATCTCTCTACCTCCTCCTTTCTGCTTCTTTTCTTTTTTTTTTTTTTAGTTCATTTTTTCTATTAGAACTTGCTGATTTTCTTTTTCAGCATCTAACTTGCAAGTATTTTAAGATTAGCCACAAACTACCAATAGCTAAAACTAACTTTCCCAGAAACAAGGCTAGGCTGCATGGAAACAAGACCAGAGAAGAGCCAAGTCATTTGGAGAAGACACTTGGAACTAAGAGAAGGCTGTGCAATTCCCAGGGGAGAGGAAAACGGCAAACAGACAAACACCAACAAAATCCCCCACAACAACAACAACAACACACATACTTGTTAGAAGCTTTTTTAAACAGCTAGACAAGGACTTTCAAGCAGCAATTCAACAGAGCTAGATTTAACTTCTTTCAAAACATCAGACACTTCTAGCAAAAATCTTTGAACAAATACTAAAATACCTGAGTATACAATATGCTGGGAATTTTTTTTTCCTGCAACATAAGATACAGTGAATGTCTTAGTAAGTATCTGTATTTATACCTAAGAAGAAAAACACAGCACTGAGTTATTTTTAAGATATCTAAACAGCGCTGTGGCACCTTGTGGTCCAAGGACCCACTCTGGGGTACATCACAGTCAGTGGTAAGGTTTTACTTACTCTGGAAAGCACAGATTCATAGCTTTCTTGATTTAATGCCTCTTTAAAAAATTGACAGGGTTAGCTCAGCTGCAAACAGAACACACAGGGTTGCCTGATAGAGCAGAATGTTTCAACTTCTTTTGTGAGTTATGACAAGAGTATATTTTCCACTGCTTTGGACAGTACTCCAAATAAAATACTCTAGAGCTGGTGATGAGCTGACAGTGATACTCTATCTAAAATTTGGGTTTCAGCCAGAGGTAATGCTTAGCTAAACATGTTTTGCTAAATTTTAGGGTAAGTTAAGCAAGTTATAGTCTCTTGCCAGTGACATGAAGGTACAGCTCAGATTTCAAAAGTTGGGTTTCTTGTAATTTTATCAGATCTTTTGGGAAGTGTTTCTGATAAACCTTAATGAAAATAGAGGCACTTATTACAGTCTGCTAACTGAGTTAATTAGACAAAACATGCCATAAGGATATATTTTGGCAGTGTATCAGCTCAGTGGCATCTCTTTACTTACCTTTACAATGAGACTTGTTTTTCAGCCAAGTGCAAAGACAAGAACCTTAGAGATGTTTGTCTTACCCTGGTTCATTTATTCCAGTGTCACACAATACACTCTGCAGACACCCACTGCAGCAGGTAGGAGTTGATAATTATCTCTAACAACTAATCCCAGTGTCACAAATAACAGATTAAATCTAGAGAGAACCACAGGTTGTAAGAAGGCAGAGACAGAAACTACTTACACTACAGTGTAAGTGGTGTGGTCCACAGGCTTCACCACCCTGGAAAATGCGGGCAAGACAGCTACAGTATTAATCCACCACTGAGCAGCACCATCCAAAGTCTATCTGAATGTCTTCAGGCTTTAGCATCTGTCAGCTGTGGGGGTTACTTCTCATAATGGCATTTACATACAGAACTCAGACAAGCACAAATTCACAGAATATTTGAGGCTGCAAAGAACCTCTGAAGGTCTTATCCAGCCCATCTTCTCAAGCAGGACCACATAGAGCTGGTTGTCTAGGACCATGTCCAGATGGCTTTTCAATATCTCCAAGGATGGAACTTGAGCTAGTTTTGGCTGAGATAGAGTTAATTTTCTTCACAGTGGCTAGTATGTGGCTATGTTTTGGATTTGCGCTGAAGACAGGGTCAATAATACAGAGATTTTTTTTTAAAGGCTGAGCAGTGTTTACAGCGAACCAAGGCCTTTTCTGCTTTTCATGTTCACAGGCTGGCAAGGAAGTTGAGGGTGCATATGGGGAGAAGTGAATTAATTCCTTGTTTTGCTTTGCTTGTGTGTGCACCTTTCACTTTCTCTATTAAAATGTCTTTATCTCAAACTAAAAGTTTTCTAGCCAAAAAAAAACAAACTAGTTTCCTGATATTGAGAACCTCTGTGTTTCAGTTTGTGTCTACTGACTCTGGTTCTGCTCCCTTCTCCCTTTGGGCTGGCAGAAACTGAAGGCACTAGTGTAAGTACACTCTTTGATGCTCTCCAGGTTCACAAGCACAAGTCTATTTGCTGTCTGGTTCCCTACTGTCTCTCTGTTCTAGGTCAGTGTTTTCTGCAAACCACTGCACACACTCATACACTCATCTCACAGGCACCCCACGCCTGTGGGTTCCCCTCAAATGCCTATACATAAAGTGTAGGGGCACCTGCACCCTGAGTCTGACTCCAGTAACTGACACCTAGTCCACTCATGCCAGTCCGCCCAGCAACTGATGGTCAGTTCATGCAGCATGCAAACAAATGAGATGAAGAGTGAGATTACACAGTGAGATAGTTAAGAAAAGTTCAAAAGAAGACAGGACAGCCTGTGATTATCAGGCATAGGGCTCAGTCAGACAAGCATAGTGACCGGCTCTGTTTTACACACTATCGGCCCCTTCTATCTGATCCTCTCTTCATTCCTCCCTGATTTCTTCCCCTAAACATTTCTTCATCACTTTATGCAGATCTACCAATTCCCATATCTCTGGTCCAACATTCAGGATCTTCACTCACCCTATTCCAACACCTCCAAATAAAATCTTAGCAGCTACCAAGTCCAGGTTAGTTTTTCTGGAATAGCCCATCAATTCATGTTACTGGCAAGGTTTGTTTCTTCTCTTAGTCTCCATCATTCTCTGTCAGGACTGGGTCTCTGTATGATTGTTACCTTTACCTTTCCTTATCAATCAGATCATCTTGATGGAATAAGCATTCTCACACTTATCAGTTAGAGCCACTAATCAAGTTTGTTTCTGATTGTTGAATGCATTATCACTAGTCAGTCATGTTTTTTGTGTCTAGGTCTCTTCCCTTTTCCTTATCATTATTTGAAATGGACCTCAGTTGGACAATCTCATAGAAAAAATAGAATTCTCACGCTCCACATATCCTCACACAGATAATGTGGAAATTATCTGCTCCTGTTTTACAAGGGAAAAGGAGAAGGAAAGGAATACTTAGCAGATCACACGGCAGATCACCTGCACGATGAATCCAGTGTGAGAGCTGATGAATACGTCAAATGGTATCAAGTTCAGGCATATCCCACTATTCAAGGTCATTGAACTTTGTATGGCATATCCAACAGTTCATGTCACTAAAAGCACATAGCTATGACGCACATGTCAGACATGATATACTGTCTGACATATATGATCATTACTGTACTCTAGAATAATGAGATTTTATTGTATTTCTGGAAGCACATAACTGTCATTAAAAAATTATATTTTTTTGTTTCAGGACTAAATTACTTATATACAGAACATCTTCAAGGAATGACACAGTGGAGATTTGACAAGATTTCATTTTAAATGGGCAGGAACTATTGCAAATGCAGCCCAGGCACAATTCTCTTTAAGAGTTATATCAGCTGGACCTCTTAATTCCTGTTCCTCATTACTGCAGGGTATCTTTAATTCTTTGGTTGTTATTAGCAAAAGGAATGTGTTTACCATAGACAGATATAACAAGAAGTGTCCTAATACTGATGGTCTCAGGCAGGCCCCAAGTATACATTTTCAACAGATTTTCATATTTAGTAAGAACAAAGGAAGAACAGTTTAGCAGAACTTTAATGAACAAAATTGATCCTTCTCCAACTACTCAATAGTTTCTTCTCTAGGTCTTCAAGAGCAATGCCATAGTGCGTAAAACAAAGCAATATTTCATTAGAAAAGACAGACTGAAGACACCTACTTGATTCTTTCATCTCAATCTCCAATTACTGTTTCTGTCCATGGTCCATATTCTCGTGCTTCAGATCGTTACTTTTGGAGGTCACCAGTTCTCTCCATTCCTGCTATTGTTCCTCAGTTACTGTACAGCTGCAAGTGTTCCTGATGGGGAGGTTTTGCTGAATTCTTTGTCCATGCCATTTAACTGATTATTTACCTTTCTCACAATTTAGCATTCAGTTGTCACTAAGTCAGTCACTCACTGGCATCTTTGACTCATTTGTCATAGTGTCGAAGACTCATTTGATTTCAAAGACTGCTTTTACCCAAATAAAGATTGTGGGATTCCCCACACAAACTGTTTTCACATTCAAACAACTTATACAAGTTATTCATATTTTGTTGAGGTTTTTTTTTCATCATTTCTCTAGCCTGTGTCTTGTCTCACATGCTGTGGCAGCGGAGTATTCCTCTGCAGCTGTATTTTAATCATAAGGTAATATTTATATTGCTGACTGAAAAACTTACTGATGTAAGTAAGATGTAAGTATATATATTTTGATTCCTACCTTACTGATATCTGAATAAAACACAATTTCAATTTTGCCTAACTGTAATCTGAGGAAGTGAAGTGTTCCAGATACACAGATGGCTTAAGATGGCAGTAACTTTTTTTTTTTTTTTTTTTTTTGCACCATCGAGTATAGAGGCTGTTTCTTTGGGTCTGATTTACTATAAGGCAGAATTAGGTACTGTTCTGGATTATTCTGTAACATATCCTAAATAACAGGTAGGCAGATTAAGAGAGCTCTAAGACCAAAACAGGCTTTTATCCAGCTTAATAAATATCTTGAGGCTCATGTCACATCAGAGCGGCACAGAATGTAAAGCTCTGAATGCTTAGGACAGCTGTCCTCCCTCCCTGCCTCGGTGGCCTTTCTGATTACACTTGTACCCAATCTCATCCACTGGCAGTGCTTCCCAAGTGACAGAAATACTGCAGCAGTGCAGTAGAGGAAAAAATCTTGAGCTGAATATGGTCGTCAAGATGTCTGGGCATTTACAAGAGGACAACAACAGCATCATAACATCACAGCAACCATTGGGGTTGCTTAGCACACTTCAGAGAGTGACAGGTCGTTGTTCCCTCCCTGCAAAAGGGACTTAAATCAGCTGCTTGGCGTTTCCAGTGCACAGAAACTCTTGCCTGGAAACATATAGTTCGAGGTCATTAGAATCATAATAATCATTGCCTTATTTATACCTCACAGTCTATTCATTTATGTTGGCTACTTTTGTGCAGTGACACCATGCAAATGACAAAACATGTGGTCAGAACACCAGCTGGCTGAAGTACTTGCACTGTAAAAAGAAATCTGTCTTAATTTGGATATATGCAGGAATTAATCATACCTATTGCTTGCACTTTTCTCAGACTCTTAAACGTATTTACTGCAAAAAACTTGTGACTTCTTTCCAGAGTTGAAATTTGCCTAGCATTACCATCCATGCAGTAGTTCTTGCTTGCTTCTCAGATTTCAGAAACCACTATATTTTTTTCCTCTGAAGGTGCTGAAAAACCAAACCTCAAACTTTACCTTCCCACTGCAATTGCACTGCAATTGAATGACAGAATACTGGTTTCTGATTGTCAGTGCAGCCTGCTAGCACAAAGCAGTCAGGACTTCTGTGAACAAGGTAAAAAAGCTCAAAGAAATTAAACAAGTTTGGTTTTTAGATGTTTATATAATTTTAATTTTCCAGATGTGGGAGAAAAGATAGTGATTGCCAAGAAAATATTGCCAAGAAAATATTGCAAACAGGCAATGAAGTAACAATAAAATTGGCACTATGTGTTGACATAATAGTGGATAGTCAGTCAGAGATGAAGGATAGACAGAGATCATGATACACATTAAGAAATGGAAGAAATAGTTTGCAGTGGCACACTACCAGCAGTGAGCCCTTGTACTTCTCTCCAATTCTTTACTATATTTAGTATAAATGAATTGTGCTGTTTTCTCTAGAGTTGAAATTTGCCTATCATTACCTTCCACACAGTAGTTCACAACAGAGCAGCAGTGTCAACTTGCCAGCAGTGTGTCCTTCTGGCCAAGGTCAATGGCATCCCTGGTGTGTGTTAAAAAGAGCACTGCCAGCAGATGAAGGGAGCTGATCCTGCCTCTCTACTCAGCCCTGATGTGATACATCTGGAGTGCTGTGTCCAGTTTGGGCTCCTCAGTACAAGAGAGACATGGAGCTCCTGGTGTGGGTACAGCAGAGGGCTATGAAAATGATTAAGTGCCTGTCACACCTAGTACAAGGAAAGGCTGAGGGAGCTGGGCCTGTTTAGCCTGGAGAAGAGACTGAGAGAGGACTTTATCAATGTCTATAAGTGTGTGAAGAGAGGGTGTCAAAAGGATGAACCCAGGCTCTGCTTGATGATTACAAGCAATAGGACAAGAGACAACAGACAGAAACTGATGCATAAGAAGTTCCATCAAATATGAGGAAAAATCTCTTTAGTGTGTAGGTGGCCGTGCACTGGAACATTCTGGCCAGAGAGATTGTGGAGTCTTCCTCACTGGAGATATTCAAGAACTGTCTGGACACACTCCTGTGCAATGTGTTCTGTGACCTTGCTTGAGTGGGGAGGTTGGACCAGACGACCCACTGTGGTCCCTTCCAACCTGACCAATCCTATGATTCTGTGATTCTGATAAAACAAAAAAGAATCTTCCAGGAAGAGGAAGCATGTAAAAAAAGTCACCTTGCCAAAAGGATACTTTACAATTATGATCCTTCCAAATGTTTTCTGGGAAATGCAATAATTAAGCAACCTGCATTGCAGCCCTATACTGTTAACATAAAAGCTTCAACTTGAATTTCAGCCATGTACCTATAAAAAGACAAATACACTTTGTACATTTTTTTTTCCTGCTTAATCCTAGATAGAGTGAGTATAAAGGTGTAAAGATTATAAAGGTGATTGTGATAGCTGCTGGTGAAGAGGCTTCCTGACAGCTTGGAAAATCATGTCTTGACAGCAATTATGAAAGGAGCCAGCAAACAGAGGCCCGTGGAAGAGAAAGTAAAAGCTCTTTTCTGGACTTAGTGAGTTTAGACGGGTAACAAAAAATGGTGGCTAATTTTATGTGCATTTTTGATAAATCACACACTTTAAATTCATGTATGATACATCTGGAACAGGAAAACTGCCTCCATTTCCAGTTTTAAAAAAAATATGGCACTGGAAACAGAACAGACCACTACACAAGTATCTCTCTAATAGCAGAAAGGACATGTATGTGCTGGGTTACTCCCTTTCCAATGGAAGTATGACAGCAATTTCCTTGTGTGCCACATGCTCTGGGAAACAATTGTGCCTCAAGAAAACCAAATAGTTGATTAAAGCTCTAGTCTCAGGTAATACAGAGTAGCTGTCTCAACAGATGGACTTCTGATTTGCTGTGTGTCTTGTTCATCATTAATTTTTGCTATTTCTTCTCTTCCACCTCCCCATATTCCCCTTAATAATTCTCAAGAAGAAAGAAAAGGGAGATGTCCAGGTATCCATTACTGGTGCCAAGTCCAGGAGATAAGATGAGAAGCAGGAAGACAATGTCACCATCTCTTGTCACTCTCAGACACATAACAAGCAGAGTATCATATAACCTACTCTCATTACTAATCATTACATCCATCAGTCACACTTATTGATGGTGGATCTCACAAATACTTGGAATATGGTGGGCTAATTCTGGTCCTGAAACCAGCCTTGTATGTCCAGCGCTTCTGAACTCACAGCTGCAGATGTACCATATGCTTCCCATGGAGGACCTGACCTGAAATTGATTAAGAGGATGGAAACTAATCCTAGGAGCAGCATAGCAGATACATTTGCTTTCTTCTTTAAATCTTTCCTAGGGACTTGATATTTGCCGTCTGGCAAAGACACTAAATGTACCTCTGAGCCTCGTCTAATAAAGTTATTGTTACGTCGAGACAACACTTATAAAATATGCACCAGGAATCTTAAAGAGGAAAAGGTTAAAGAATTGATTTGCATTCTAGAAAGCTAATGAATATTTTCTTGTTAATTGTAATCTGTTGAAAGAAAGACTAGGGAACAGCAATCAAGTAAGGAGGAAAGATAAATCACTGCATATAAAAGAAATCAGAAAAGGAACCAAGTACGATGACATCTTTCTAGGTAGACAAAGCACAGATAAAGATCAACGCCAAAGATCAACAACTTCCTCCAGGAAATAATTTAAATAATAGGTGTCCAAAGACAGGTCTGCCTGTAAAAATTATTTAAAATTAATAATATTCGGAATTGCCATAGATTTCTTTAAACATTCAAGGAAGTTTCATGACTTGATAATTCTGTCCATCATTTACAATACTACCAACTAGTGTTTAATTTACCACTCTTTGAATAATTTATATGTGCATTATTAAAATTTTTATACATATGTATTTACACTGAGATGCTATGAAGACGATTAAGAGATGAGAACAACTGGTATACCAGTAGAGGATGAGAAATCTTTCCTGTTAATCTTGGAAAAGAGAACTCTCAGGGGATTGTATGAATGTGTATAAATATCTGAAGGGAGGGAATAAAGAAGACAGAGCCAGGCTCTTCTTAATGCTGTCCAGGGATGTGGTAAACTGTAAATTGGCCCTGAGGGGCCATGGACAGGGCAGGAGGAGGCTTTTATTAACCACAAAATTGCATTTGGAAAGGAAATTTGGGGAAAGCCTCCTCTACACCTCTGACTTCTCTTCAAATACCTTGCACAGTGTATGCCATCAGTGAAACTGCATCGATGAGGAAATATCTGTTATCTTCCTCACACTACAGAATATAGCTTTTTGTGAGTGAGGAATAAAATTTAACAGAGCAAAGTTTCCATGATAGCATATTTGCACTCAGAGAACCAGCCCATTAAGATGCTGGATTTTATTTCAAAGTCTCATTTAACGCCTGCATTATAACTCACAAACTCCAGTTTCAAATAGGAAGTTTCAGTGAGTATGATTTCAGTATTGCAAATTATTTAAACTTCATGCTGCAATGTACCTGAAAAATAACCAACTTAATTTTAAATACCATATTTATAGTATATGAAATATTAGCTTGTATTCAACAAAAATTACTTTCAGATAACTACATCTGTGGACATGGAATTGTTGAAAAAAAGGCTTCTCAGACCCAAGGAGGACTTTCAGGCCACAATGAAGATGTATTTACATTGTTTCTGAATTCTTAGGCTGCACTTCTCTCTTCTCTTTCACAGTAGGAAAGTGCAGGACAGCAGGTTAGCCACGAGTGTAGGGCTCCACCTATACCATACAGTTTGAGGAATAGGTGAGAGTGTAGGTGTGTACCAGGATAGTGGTTGGATCTGAGACTGCTCCCACCAGCCTCGTAGCTGTTATTGCTAGTGGCTCACCAAGCCTGAGACCAAGGCCAGAAGATCTTGTTTAGCATGAAGGAAGCCTTAGACCATTTTCCAAAGGTATCCTCAGAGAAAGCCTGTCCTCTGAGCTGGAAACAGAGCAGATCAAGGTTTAGCACTCTGGCCAAAAAGATCAAGCTTTAGCACTCCGCCCTGCACCTCCCTGTCCCCTCATTCCCATGCTGTTTGGTGGGGAGCACGAGGCTCTGCACTCCACTACAACTCCTCCTCATTGGTATTAATTTCTGTGTAGAATAAAAAGGGGATTAAATCTTCCCTCTCTGAATAACTGGTTTTGACACTGTGCCCAGTCTCTTTAAAATCTGAACAGTCAACTACTAAATGGAAATAGTTTAATCTGCAGAACATAGAGGACAAACCTGAGACGTGAAACTCAATATGGACAAGAGAAGAACTTCCATTTAGCACTAGTATCAGCACTGTTTCAATTCAAAGACTTCTTCTAAAACTCAGAAATCATAATGAAAAAAGACATTTACTGTCTCATCTAGAGTGGAATATGTCTGTGATACAAAGTTTTTCTCACAAATGTGATTCATTTCCCAAAAATCTTCTCAGGATTCACTCTATCTGACCTTCTCGCCTTTTCTGGAGAGCTGAGCTAGGTCAGTTGTTGGTCAGTGGGACTTATGGAACCATTCCAGCTGCTGTAAATCCAGCACTGTATTTCAAATAATTTATTCAGAAAGTAAATTTTTTTCACGATCGTTTATTTTGGTTACCATTTTAGTCCTGACAGGCTGAGGAACACAAGGAAGGGAAAAAAAAAACAATTTAGAGCTTCTCCAGGATTTACACAGCTAAGGATCTTTCCCACTCTCTATATGACTCCTGAGACAGGAGAAAACCAACCTGAGTAACCAAAAAAAAAGGAGACATAAGTGTGTAGGCAGCGGTGTGGGCAATCCCTTATAACAAGAATGAGACAGTTTGGCAGCACTGGATATCGGGACCCTCTGAGACACATCTTCCCACAAGATATACAGGCCTTGTGTGCATGGTGCTGACGATCAGAGGATCCAGGAAAGACAGAGTATGTACAAGCTGTACGAAGGCCAAAATGGAGAAGCTTCTTTGTTACAAACTCATGTGGTTTTATAGTCCATGGATTTTTCTGGCTAATACAGCCAATAGACAAAAGGAAAGGCAGTCATGTGCTCTGTAGAGGTCAGTAAGCCAGTGTCTCAGAGCCACAGCAGATCACAAGATGATGTTTACATACCTAAGACATTATATCATAGTCTGGACGTGCTGTATTAATAATTTAATAATGCCACAAAAATGTGTTGCCAAAAAGATGTTGTAGTGG
>VXBA01002275.1:203088-345192 GCA_013399895.1 Serilophus lunatus
GTGGCTTGACTCAGCCCACCTCCATCGGCATTGGAGCCACACGAGCACAACTACAGGTTGAAAGCTTCCCCAAATAACATCCCGGGTTGTGGGGGGAGAACCTTTCACTGTGTTGTGTTTTTTCAGAGATTCCAAGGGCTGGGAGTTAGCTACCATCAGAGAGGGAGAAGAAAGAGAAAGTGGCTCTTCCTTTCCACTGCCTCTCTGTGGCCAGTTTGGCTGGCCTTTGAAAGCAGTTCCCTTATTCCTTTTTATTTGTTTTCCTTTTTGTGGTTTTGCTGGGTGCTTGTTTTTTTGTGTTGAGTCTGGGGTTCCCTAAACTGTGTTTTCTTTGAGCTCCAGACAAATAAAGTGTTTCGCTGTTGTCACATTCTGTCATTCTTCTCGTCACTATTAAGAGTGCCCCCTAGTTAATATTGTGGTTCTTAAACCACCACAGATGTCAGAAGTAGAAGCAAAAGAACAAGATAGAGGAGGCTGAAAAATTATAGAAAATAAGACAAACAGATATAATGGCATAAGAAAAAAATGAAAAACTATTTGTCAAACATTCCTTTATACTAAAACGCACACATATTCATCTTTTAAAGCTTTTCTACCTTTATAGACAGTAAAATGAAAAGTTCGATTTCAAGGCAGGGAAAGCTACTTCACTCACCTGTTCCCCATACATGCACTACACTTTAAAAGAAGAAAAAATATAATCAAAGAGGTGTGCAAGGTCAAGACCAAGTTAAAAAAGGCTTTTACTTCAACAGTGCACTTCTTGTTTTAGCTAGATTCTCATTTGTCTTTCAATATCTCTGCCTCGGGAGTTTCATGCAGAGTTTTTAAATAATCCCATTATGAACCTTAATGAAAATAATCACCCTAACTTTTATAAAATAACTTTTTTTCAAAATAGCTCCATTACACAAATTCAGGAGTATGATCCTCCCTAAGCTACAGATAGCACAGAAACTCCTCAGAAAGTGTGCTGATCTGGATTCATCTTAAATTGAAAGATTACCAGCTATGTTGTAGACACTCTGCAAAACAGCTAGTTCTGCAAAATACATTTGCAAGAGAACACAGCTTTATCCTTACCAGATAGTTTAGCTCTTTCCTTCTTTCTTTTTATTTAAAAAAAAAAATCAAATTACTGGAGAGCTAAGACCATATATTCTGTGTAGCTCTCCAACTTACTGCCTCAGGTTATACTGAATGACTTAAGTGCAATTGAAATCCAGGTTTGGCTTGCTAAATTCATTTGACAGATGGACTAGGAAAATGTCTTTTGTAAAAATAGCTTGGATCCAGCCATATAACCTTTTTCCATTTATCAAGATATTTTCCTAGTATATACATATAGCAAATATTTCTTGTCTGAACATGATTATCACTTTAACATCTGGCATATAAGCAGTTCTGTCAAGGCAAAATACAGATTTTAAACGCTTGGCTCTGACAGACCTTTTAGTGTGGCCAGAATTCTTCCTATTATCGAGTTTACCTAAGAAGCCTCTTACATTGTGGATAACTTCACAGAGGAATACTGATATCCTTGTATCATTTATCAATGACCGCAGCATACTCAGTGCAATAATGTAACCATTCCATTAAAAAAAAGAAATACAGGAGTACAGAGAATAAATGGATGATTTCCTCCCTCTTATTATCTTAATTTTTTTTTCATTTTTTCTTTTTTACCCCCTCAAAATTGGCATATGTTTTTGTTGTGTTATGAAAATTCTTCAGCACAAAATTCAAAGTAACATTGTCTTTGTAGAGAAAATAACAAAATGACAGGAGAAGAATTAACTCACAGTGATTTCATTTGGGATTATTAAGCTCTGTAGGGAATTTTTCTACCAGCTTCTTTTTCTGCTTTTCATTTCTCAGTAACACAAAGTTGTTCTTGGTGCTGCTCAGTAGAAGCTGCTAACCACTAGATGGGGCGCTAAGGCAAGAAGTTCTCAGCTCAAAACTGTGTTCACTCTGAGAAGCTGCATTTACAGAAAAGAACTGTAACAAGGGCAAAAAGTTGTCAGAAATGTCAGTACAACCGAGTTTAAGAGCTCAAGCTCATAAGGGTACTGGTATTCTACTAGTACCTACGCCCAAAGGAAAGCACAGATGCTCTATCCCCCAAATTCTTTGCTACTTAATACTTGAAACCTAACATAAAAGAAAAAAAAAATAAAAAAAATATATATATATAGGTCTCTGTATTCCACCAATAAAATTCAGATTTTCCACATAACTGTATCAGACTACACAGAACTACAGCTATACCTACTCACAGGGGAGGACAAGCACAAAATCATGTGAAACAAACAGCATCATGTGTTTCCTACCTATTGGTCCAGACAATAGTAATCCCATTCCTCAGGAAAATACCTTTCCAACAAGCTGGAGACCTCAGAGACCTTCCAGCTCTATCTTGGTCTGCTGGGCACTACTCAGTCTCTCACAGGAATGTATCAGTTTCCTTGACCAGGTTCTGCTTCATAGATATACACGTACAGAAAATGTTAGTCTTCACGTAGTCAAGAAACAAAAATCTCTGCAGCTAGAGACAAAGCCACTGATCGAAGACATTGTTTTGAGTTTTATTCACTTTGATGCACAACTGTTTCTCACTTGATCCAAGCTGATTCTTAGCTGACGATTTACCATCTTGTGTGCAATTGTCCTACAATGTCAATGAAGACTGCTATCACATAGTTTATCTCCACATTTGTACCTGAATTCATTACCATGGACTGTCTTTACTGTCAGTGGAGAAAGGCACTCCACAAATGCAATTAATCCCATTCCAAAGTAGCTGACAAAAATTTATCTTCCTAGGATGAGTAGTGCAGATTCGGATGCCAAAGTTGCAGAGGTCTTAGAGGTGTGCAAAAAGGCTCCTGCATCTACTACACAGAAGAGATACTTCATCTTAGTTTTGTGTTTAACAACATTTTCAGTAACATGAGCTTTTAGCTCAGATTCATCAGATTTGTAAGGCATTTATCTTATAACTGTCTATCTGAAATAATTTGACTCTTCTCTGGTAGTGAGGGAAGTGACTGCCGAAGTGACAAAATTTCATCTATCAGCCTAGAGTTACAAAGATAAGCCAGAAAGAGTTAATTGCAAAAGATTCAAAAGTTTTTTTGAAAGTTTAAAAAATTTTAACATGTTACATCTCAGGACAAACATAAACCTTAAAGTCAAGTATTCTATGAAAGGCTAGTCATAGTATGGTTAGACAGTGCCATAAACTGTCCTGCACAAATTTCTGTCAACTGTATAGTCTGTTTCTGTTCTAATGAAAAATTAGGCTTCTGATGTTTACAAGATTAAGGAAAATTAGTTTTTCGTATCAGCTCTGAACAGCAGAGGTTATGGTCACCAGCCATACTGGGTGAAGACAAGCTAGACATATTCCTGCCAAAACAGATAACAACCAAGCTAAGGATGGCTGAATGTTATCCTGTTTGTGTTCCTTGATCAGACTCCAGCCTTATCTGAGGGCAACTTCTGAAGGTGGAACACATCAGCTACTCATCAATGTAACAGGAGATTCCCAGGCATGGTAATTCAGTTGTCAATAATGTAACAGTTTTTGAATGCCCCTTGATACTCTTTTATGGACCAGAACACATGATACTCTCACAAACAGTCCCTGAGTAGAGTCAGGATTCAGCCTGAGCAAAGCATCATTGCCCATGGAGGTTTGGATGCAATCCTGTTTTTCTGATAGCTAAGACAGCTTTGTGGTGCAGACATGGCCATGCCAGTAGATCTAGGGATCAGCCATGACAACCACAACCCTGTTCATTGTATTAGTGAGTATAATATGGCACAGTCACCAACAAACTTGGAAGTCTGTAATTGTAGCAGGGGAGAACAGTATGCAACAGTATGCAGTATGAAGAAATGGAATCATTAAAGTGTAAATTCAGGGGTTAACTGGAGCAAAGAAACTAAAATGGAAAAGACTTTTCTATGTTCATGCAGGCTGGCACAGGAGAAGGAATATGAGCTCCAGATAACACTGAATATATGTGGTGACCAAAACAGGAGAGTGCTTCTGAACAGAGAGGCATGGGAGAGCCATTAGTTTCTGATGACAACCAAGTCTTCTTCAGGAGCTGTGCAGAGTAGGTCCATGCTAAAGAATGCTTTCTCTCTCCATGACAGCATTTTCAAACCAGACACTCTTCCCATTCAGTAATATAAGAAGGGGGAAAGGACATCTATTACTTCATCCTCATGTATGTGGCAGCTTTTCTTTGCTGCCTCCTACGCTTCATCTGCCACTGTTTAAATCTGCCCACTCTCTCCCTTTCACAGGGCTCTTTTATAGATTTATGTCAGATACTCCTTCATCACCCGTATGCCTCATTTTGCCAAGGTCACTTCTCACATGCCATCAACTGTTCTTTCTCCTCATATTCTTTTCATTAACCATTATATCATTCAATTGATCAATCAATCAATCATTTTCCACGTTTATGTTATCCTTTTTGAGGGTTTTTTATTTTTCAAGTTACTTTTCTCCTGCGCTTTATTAAACTACAGCATACTTAGCTCTCTCCAAAGCTCATCATAGGATTACATGTGAGTGAGTGAGCCCATAAGATCTCAGACAGTGCTACCAAGATAATTAGAAGCATATATTCATAATAACATGTTGTCTTTGTTCAATTTATCCTGAAATTGCTCAATAGTACTGAACACACTTCAAGAACTTGCCAAATACAGAGTAATGCATTTCAGGCATTGAGATATTTAGTAATATACTATTAAAGAAATTAGGATGTTGCCCAACCTTAGGTAGCCTAAAAGGAATATTTTTTCCTTAACAATTTTTTCATAATATTCAATCAGAATATTTTTAGCTGCATAGTAAGCAAAAATTAATCTGATTTCGTTTTTCACTCGCCAAACAAACACAGAGATCAACTGATCATTATCTTTAATAGCGCCATTTTAGATAATGAAAGACTTCTCATGTTCTCCACTTAAGAGTTTAATTTCGTAAATCAAACATAGCCAGCACTCTAAAACTTTCTTCATTTCCTATAATTCATGTTCCTTTTGCTACCCTCTGAACTGTTTCCAGTGAGTCCACATTTCTAGTCAAGGACAATGCCTGAAAGTAGGGGAAGTATTTCAGCTGGTCTCACCCATGCCGAGAAAAGACGTACAATTAATTCTCATTGCAATTTATCCTCATTTTACAAGTTATGCTGCTGTTCAGACTTTTACCTAAATGATAAATTTCTCTTCGGTACTTAACAGACCCCCAGTGACCCAATATCCTTTGCTTTCCAATGCCATCCTGAGGGACCTGGTGGGATTCCGCCACCTGGCCAGCTACTCCCTACCTCCATTTCACACTTAATTTCACATACACAAGAGAAACATTTAGTGCCATTCATTATTTCTGATCAAGGTGTGAGAGGAATATTCTGCTTTTCACTTCACTTAGGAATAGCACACAGTTTTCATGCAGTTTTTCTGCAGGCCCCTTGCTTCGTGCAATATCTAATCACTATATGATTCCATCCCCAGAAAAAGATGTATGCTGGGACACTTTGCATGATAAAACACTTCTGAAGAGCGAACTCCTTGTTGTCATCATTAAGCTCATTTTTATTGCCATTCATGGCATATGGGAGAAAAGACACACTGAGCTTCCATGTGGGTGGCACAGAAGATAAAATCTGTGGAGGAAATGGGAGGAAACTGGTACACTTGCTACTATAAACGAGGAACAAACATGAAATAAACCAAATGGGTAAACCAGGCATATATAAAGTGTCCAAGATCTTATCCAGAAAGTTGAGGTGAAACAGCTCAAATGGCATTAAAAATTAAAAAAAAAAATAAAATAAAAATAATCTAAACCAAACACAAATACACAAAAAACCCTAAACCAACCCAAACCAACCAAACCAAACTGTAAAACAATAAAGCTTATTTCAAGAATCACATTGCCTAAATAGTCTGGAAATGGAACAGTAGAAAAACAGCCTTTCCTTATTTCCAGGAGATAAATAACTTTGAATTTTGAGGGTTTTTTTTTCCCCTGAGACCACCAAAACAAATTCTGTCATGTTCAGATCAGCAGTCTGGGCTCACTTTGGGCACTTAAAGAGCCAAATCGAGCAAATGAATTACTTGCTGCTCGCCCGCACCTGGAACATCATGTACAACACAAGGCAGTCTCAGGTGTGTCTCCCTGAAAACAGCATAACTGTAGTCATAGCCTGAGGTAGAAAACCCAAGACCTAAATCTACCAAAATATTCACATCATTTGTTACAGTTTTGGATATACTACAGTCTCTAGGTAAGAGAGTTCATGACCTCTTGTTAGTGCACCTTCCAGTACTTCTATGTTTCACTATTTGCCATCTTGTGCTACCCCACTTTGATAGCTTTGCAATCAGCTTCTTCAAATCTGTCCTGAAATGTCCTACATGTTGTCAAAACCATTGTGAAGAAGAAAGGTAAGGCATTTTATCCAATTCTAACCTGTTAGAGAAAAAAAACCCACATTTTTAAGATATCTATGAGTCATTAAATGAGATTTTCTTTGAGGTATTTCTCTTTCTATGTTTGATAGCATATATGGCACAAATGTGGCACAGATATATGCTTAGTTTCCACAGAAAATAATCTCACTAAACCCCACAGGTGAAATTTGATTTCATTACAATAAAAGAATACCTGTTCTCCATAGACTCACCTGGGCACAGCATTTCACCAGAAAGACTGCTGGCATAAACAGCTAAGTCCAAGCTAAATAAGCTAAGCACAAGTGCTTGCTGATACAGCAGCTATTCTGGTTAAGCTTCAAGGATAATTTAGATGTATCTAGAGAGAAAGATTATGTACATGTATGGTAGTATGTAGTACTCTCTAAGCATTGTTAAAGCTGTTCAAATGCAGGAAACCCCCAGTGTTACACATTGAATAATGACTTTAATGAATTCGTTATTGTTTTAAAGAGTCGGTGTGTTTTATGTAAGATGCAATGACCTCTCTGAACAGCAGAGGACATTTAGTTACTCCAATTTGTCCCTTGAATGCTATCCAGAAGGAAGAACAGTGGGACCAGTGAGGAAACTCAGCCTGGAGACAGACAGAGAGAAAGGCCCTTTTGTGCAGCAGCAGAGGCAGAATCCCACATGCTCACTTTCACACACGGACAAAGGAGGAAGGGCAACATTTTTCTTTTCTGTTTTTTTTTTATTTTATTTTTTTCCAAGGTCTGCAGCACAAAATCGCTCAAAGGCAAGCTGTCAGCAAGGAGGAAGCATCCTGCATGAAGGGGCCCAGCCTGGGGGATTAGCGATATCGTTTACCGCAAAACCTGACACAGCAAGAGAAGTTGCTGTGAAAGGACACAGCAGAGGAGAGCTCTGAGAGCTGTGTAAGAAAATAACAGGTACAGATGCTGCTCTAACCATTGCACCGGCTTCCCAGTGATGAGCTCAATTCACCACACTGCTGATTCAATATGAGATGCCAGAGAAACTCACAGCAGTCGATGGAGAAGCTGGTGTTAATTAAAGATGAAGTATAACTAGCATGGCAAAGCCTAATCTTGCACACCACACTATATTGCTGCTGCATTTTTTACCTCACTTGTTAAATGAGACAGAAGCATCACAAGAACTGAGCTCCTCTGCTGAGAGAAATGCAAACTCTAGATCAGAGAGATGACAAGAGACACCACTGCCTGCAGTGATTGTGGCCCATAGCCAAGCAGAATCAACCACCTTGGTTTTTTCTTCCCGATCCTGGGGCTCTTGGACCTTTTATATAGATACTGCTGCATAAGGAACTGATAGGGACTAGAATCTGAATCTCCCTGCAGCAAACTGCAGTGTCCAGCACCTTTTTATGTCCCATCTCTCAAGCCCTAAATCTCACAGCATCATCTCTCTGTTGTAACAAGATGAGACTGTCATCGGTTTGAAGCATCTAGGACAATGTGATATGAAACTTCTTAAGGTACAAAAGGCACTAGGAGAGGTGTTAGCAACAACACTATTAAGAAAGTGTATGGGAACACAGATTTTAAAGAAACAGAGGCAGTATCACATTGAAAACAGTCTTTTTAGGCAGCTAATACAAGGGATGAATGTGTATGGTAAATCCCAAACAACTGCAGCATTTCTGTTCCAGACAGAGACAAGGTTTGTGATAAAACCAGTTTTGTGCTCATTGCTACCCTTGTAAGCACATCAATCATTGTGATGACCTTAAGATATTTTTTTTCTAATCTAAGTGATTCTATGAAAATAATTCGTCGGCATCAGCATTTTTTTTCCAGGCACATTCAAACTACTCATTTCACTGCATTACACTGGGAACCTAAATGCTTCCATGGACACAACTGAAAATGTACAACACTGTCATACAGCTCCACGTTTACATCATCTTCAAGTCCACCAAGTAGGCTTATCACACTAACAAGCTCTCATTCAGGCAGACTTCTCAGAACCTCCTTTTGAGGTCAAGAAATGCATGAAATGCAGAGAGAAAGATTAATCCTTTGTATCTATACTTCCAAAAGTTTTTCTCAGTGTTTTCTCAGCAAACTTCTGCATATGGTATCAAATAATGAAACATCTGATGGACTGTAAGAGGAAGATAACTCTGTTGGAGAGTAGACATTGGAGTCAGATATCAGTGACTCCTTTGGGATCATTTAAAAACAACCTGGAGTACTGACATATCCAAGCAGTTTTATTACTTAAACTGTAAGGTTTTGCTCATAACACCTTTCCTAGTTAGCTCTGCCATAAAGCATCCCTAAATGAAATGTACCTTACCCTGGCAGAAAATAGTCTTCTTAATTACAGTGTTGCACCTTTTCCACTCATCATGATCAATCATACAAGTAGAGCAAACTTCTCCCAGTTTAACTCACTCCATCTATACCAGACCATTCCCACAATCACCTGGCTTATGTGAGAAGGCCTTAGTGCTTCACAGACGTCCATGTTGCCTCTGCATAAATCATGAGTCTGGACAAGTTATAACCCAGCCACACAGACAGGAAGCATCAGAGTTCTCCTAGGAAGGATCCATCCACCTAATAAGTGCTTAATAAGGGTCATGAATTTGCCAGGAAGAAATGTGGGAGAGATGGAGGTGATGGGGAGGGATTCAGGGTGTCAGAGGCCCTACACACATCAGTGAGCTGCAGCCTTCTGTAGAACTAGGTGCTCTGTATCTGCTTCAGACATAACCCAGAGAGTGGAAACAGTGTGGAGAGCCAGTAGGCTTGGCATCAGAGATGTCCTCCATCCTGTAAATAGAAAGTAGAGCTGTAATCAGAAAGAAAAGGGGGTAAGAGCCCCCAGTTCATCTCCCTGCTCATCACAGGCTGCTGGAGAGATTAAGTAGGGCTATGTGACAACTCACTTCAGTTCTGGATTTGATCACTTTGCCTATACCAGAGGTAGATGCAGGACAGGTTTGATGCCCCCTTCCCACACAATTTCTAACTGACTGAATGTTATTTCATCAGCGTTTTTAAATTTAGGTTAACTCTGCAATGGGTAGCATTCAATGCTGTTTTGCCCAGACATACAAAATTACAAACTCTTTCAAACCTTCAAAAGGTGAAAACCAAACTATCTTCAGTTTTTTAAGCATTTCTGTCTTTCTTCCATGTCCTGATCTGGAACTACAAAATATAGCGTGTCTTACTCTGATGCAACAAGAAGTTGCAATAGCTAACAGCACACTAAATATGTGACCAAGGAGAGGTGCTTAAACAGGAGCTGAGCACAGCCCTCAAACAGACTGTAAACCTTTCATCCATCCCCCTCAAGCCTCTGCTTTGTTTATGCCAAGTAAGAATTAGTAGAGTAGTAGTTAGTAATGCTGGCAAAGGAAACTGCAGGCTGGGTGTGGGAACAAGGCTTTCTGACTGAGTACAGTCCTTTTCTTGATGCTTATGCTCCAGTCACATCTCATCTGCTGTGAGACATCATTATTCCCTTGCCTGTCCTAGCACCTCTGCACTGTCACTATCACTTAGTTATTTGTCATCCAACCAATGAGTTCTCATGTTTATGCACATGTCATCTGTCTTTTGCCTTATTACCGCTTGCTTCGTTTAGGTTTATATGCCACCTACTACCAGTGTGGCAATAGTTCTGTTTCCTCCTATAATAAGTATCTTCCTTCTGGAAGAATTTAACTTTTTAACAGTTGGAGAAACATTCATCAAAAGACTCAAAATACTGTTTCTTTATCCTGGGATACTTTTGACTGATTTTTCTCCTCTTTTTTTCCCAGTCTGGTTCCACTGATGCTTGCAGTCGTCAGACTAATCTCTAGCTTAAAAAATTGACACTAGCACTTCAAATTCTGTCATACATAGATCTTGGAGCTGTGCCAACAAGCACAGTATGCACAATCCCGGTGGTCTCTTGGAGATCTTTTGGTTAGATAACAAACCCCACTATCATCATCATAATTCAATCTCTAATTGTAACCATGGGGCATTTTATTTTAAAATATCTTGGAGTACAAGCAGTCACTGTCACCTAGGAGATGATGAATTGAGGAGTTTAACCACAGATGAATATGATGAGTCATATTTTTCAGGGTGAATCAGATGATTCTTTAGCTGAAAGGTGTTCATGTGACTAGTGCAAAATAAAACATTGGGAACAATCTTTCTTGAAAATGTAGCTGATCACAACTGTGATCACATCTGGCATTTTAAGGAGTAGTGAAAGGAGTTGGGTACATGCAGAAAAGGGAAGAACAGTGAAAGATGGAGAAGTAATACAGAGGTTAAGGAAATTACTGAAGTCCCAGTTACTTAACAACATAGAAGTAAAATTTCTGTTTCCTATATATGATTATGTATGCTGCTACCATTGGTGAAGTGCTCATAAACCCACCAGTGAATAAAACAGAAAGAAAAGTGCCCTGTTCATGTCACCTGACAAACTCTTGGTGAGGAGAAGATATCCTTTAAAACAAAGGATGTTATAACATTAAATATAATCTATATGAAAAGTGTCTTGCTTTTCCAAAAATAATAAAAGTGTGGAGGAAAAACAGAGCCTGTAGGCTTAGCTGTGTGCGTCAAAACAAACCTCGCCCTGCAGACAAACCTTTGTCTTCTGGTCCTTAGTTATAGGAGCTATTCTGGAGTTTTCTTAGATCAAAGAGAGAAACAAAGAAAAAAAAAATATGGAGAGAGAAAACAATAAGGTCTCTGTTTCCTTCTTGAGATCTATGGCAGGAACCACCATTTTACTGCAGAGCCATAGGCCTTTTCTCTTTACAAATTCAAAGGCCAGTGCTAAACCATAGAAGATGCTTGTGGCAGGTTCTGTTTCAAATTACCTGCACACTGTGTGGTTTCCAAAGCAGGGTTTCTGCTGAAACTGCAATCAGTCTACAGTAAATAGTATCCGAAAATGCTGGGTTGGATCAATGGCTTGTCCTCCATATCTCCAGCAACCCCATCCTGCCTGCAAGAAAATGCCTTCTTTACTATCATGAGGGACTTTAAAAAGTTATCAAAGTTGTTATTGGCTCAAAACAACCGTGTGTGTGTGGGAGGAGGCAAATCAGGTTCTGCCAAGGTGGGATGGTGCTGTTCCCCACTTTCTTGAGAGCCTTTAGTGCAGCTGTCAGTCACTGGGACATCAGGACTGCCCCCCACCACACCCCCTGGAGCCCCTAACCCAGACCCCAAATGGCTGACAGATCAAAAGCCCCACTTGGAGGTGGTGGCCACAGGAGTCCAGAGCCAATAAACCCAACACCATGTGGCTTCTGCCTGGCTGCAGCTTTACTGTTCTTGGACCTCTAGAAGCTGAATCTGTTGGATCTAAGGTGGTAACTATAATTCTCTCTTTCTTTTTCCTCTTCTCCTGATCTCCTTTTCTTGGTATTTAGGTAACTTAAACCTAGATGGGTTGGAATTTGGTAAGTCAATGCTTTGTGAGATGCTTTAGACTTTTGCCAAGTTCCCTTATTTTCCAAAGTTAGACAGTAAAAGTGTGATATTTTGACACCCTAAGAAGTGCCATAGTGTTTCTCCCATGCGTGGCCTCAAGGTATTAGAAGAACTGAAGGCCCCTTTTAATAAATCTGCTGTGTGGCTTTTGGGGGCCTTGTGTGTTTTTAATGTAAAATCCCTTCAATGACCTCATGAGAAGAACCTGAGGTTTTACAACTATCAACAGAAACCAGCTTAGCTTAAATATATTTGGCTTTAATTTGGATGCAGGCCAACTGCTCAGGAGAAAAGTAGCAAGTGGACATGAGGGAAAGCTGGTAACAAGTACTCTTTCTGTAACATCTCTCTGCGAGTTTTCCGTCCTCCCAAACAGCTTGCAACGGTGAATGCAAGAGGCTACACAAGATGATTGAGCACTCAGAAGCAACAATTTGCTCTGTTCTCTAAACACTAGTATCCATAAAATATTTCCAGCATAGAGACCTCCCAGTTTCCAGTTTTGAAAGGAAGAAGAAGCTATATACAGAAGGACTGGTGGAAGCAGCTTGATCTGTAAGCAGGTTGCACCCTAGAGATGGAACAAAATTCTCTTGCTAGCTATTTTAGATGAAGATGGAGTTACCACACTGCCAAGAGGAACTGAGGAGAATTTCTCCATTCTTTGTTTTGAAATGTTAAACTAGAGGTGCTGAAGTGATCACCAGTGAACTACACCACAAAAATGTTTAAACGTCTTTAAACATGCTAGCATATTTTAGACATCCTTACAACTTCAGATCCAGATTCGCAGCCCTTGACAAGACCTATGAAATCTAATAAAAGTGCAACCCTTTCCAGAGAATGTGTTTCCTTGGTTTTTTTCTCCCTAATACTACGGATTTAACTTTATTACATTTCTTTTCTTTTTCTTTTTTTTAATTCCCCTCCCCCCCACCTCCCAACAGAATTCTAAATTCTCCGAAGTTTACAGGAAGAAACACTTCAATGCTGCAATGAAATTTTACCCTTTTAGGACATCATCTGGAAGAGGAAAAAAAAGGAGGTTCTATCTGTTTGAATTCACACAAAGGACTCTAATGACCCGTTCTGTGCTTTTGACAGAGTTAAGACAAAGACATAACCACCTCCAAAATCTTAAATATTGAATATTTTTAACTTTAATCACGTGCAGATGGCAGAGCACTAAACATCATTTCAGATAAAGGGAGCAAAGAAGAGACTAGCAGGAGGAATGCCACTTTTTCATCCTAATTCTCACCAGACTATGTGTCCTCAGTGTAAAGCGGTGAAGGTGGAGAAATAGTCATTACCATTTCCAAAATGTGTTCATGTTTACTCACATGATTCCTTCACCACAGATATCTTGGTATCAACAGAAAGGCAGGCATCCCACTGCCTTTTCAGAGCCCAGGAATGCTGCTGCAAAAGGCCACAAACAGACACGAAAGTAGGAACAGTTTCACTCCACCTTTTTTATTCTGGTCAGCTCCATAGGAAGAAAATATTCTGTCCACATGGAGCAAACACAATAAAAAGTTGAAACAGTAAAATGAATTCTGCAGTATTAGCCAATACTCCCAAAGCACTTTACTGATTAAAAAAACCCCAAAACCAAACCAAACCAACCAAACAAACAAAAAATAACAAGAAGAATGAATCACCTTTCTCTTCCTTCCCACCCCCATTTTCTTCTTCAGAGAAAACTGAAGCATTTCCTCAGCAGTAAATGGACATTTATGGCAGAACCAGAAATAAAACCAGGTCTTCCTAATGCCTCTATTTCCTACTCCAAAAGCCACAGGAAATAATCACAATTCCATGGTTCGGTCATTGCCCATAGAATTATCTGTCTTTTCCTTTTTTTGACCAAGCATGTGCAAGCATATGTTAAGGATCAAAAAAACTTTAACAGGGAACTGTTTCCCAGGTAATCTGCACCTACAATTTCTTCTCCCTAAGAAGGCTTTGCTCAATCCTTCTTTTGCTCCCCATGCTCTCTTCCCATCTGCTGCTGTCTGCCACAACACAGCAATGCGCAGAGTCTGTGCAGCACTGTAGAAGACAAACTGCTGCAGTCACTCAAATAATTATTTTGCCATTTTTACTGCCCTCAGGGAGCAGGAAAAGTACAAAGAAAGTGAACCTACTGCCTGGATCCCTTCACATTTAAACTGTGCATGAACCCTTCACATTTAAACTCTGCTTGAGGAAGCCCTGGGTCTGATGAGGGGACCTATAGTACCCTCCAGCTACTTAAAATACAGTGGTAACATCAAGAGTAGCCAAAACAAATACTGATTTTTTTCACTGTCCCTTCAAAAGTGACTTTTTTTTTACAAGTTCTTTTTTGCCACATGTAAGCTGGGTTTTTTTCTTGACTCTTGGGAACAAAGGGCAACCTCATAATTTGAGTAAGAGGAAGCCTGGAACTGTGCCTCTCCCCAGAGACCTGCAAAGGAGTAACAACTAAGCTGTTGTGCCTCTCTTGTTCTTGGGAGAGGGAATGTACAGCTTCACTCCTTTCTACAGGCAATGAACAAGACACTCTGTCAAGAAAGCAGTGGGAACCAAAAAATTTCTGGTCCCCATGGCCTTCAAGTTGTTGTTTACAACACGATGTATGAGGTGAGCAGAGAGTGCTCCGTCTTCTTGCCTGGAAGACCAACGCCCCTTTCTACACTGGGATAAAAACATGTTACAGGCCTATATAGTGATAGGTATACTGACATATGTCTATACACCAATAACCTGCTTGAAAAGTCTAATGTAGCAATGACAGCAAGTATGTTGAGGTAAATGGCAGACTGGGCTCGTCTAATTAGTGCACCACTCAGCTGAATAAGAGAGAACATGGGTTTTTACGGACCAGGCTTGTCAAACAAATATTACATATGCCCTACCATCATATCTTTATACTGCAATTCTGTAAAATGCAAACCAGAGTTGGACACAGGTAGAATGTACATTTAGATTATTTGAAGAAGCACTTGAATAGGAAATTTGAAGGACATTGCTGATGAATTAAGGAGTTTCTTTCAATTTTTTTTCAATTAATATTTTGACACTTCATTTTGCTGTAGGATAGGATGATAGAATAGTGCACCTCCAAGGTATGTTATCAAATCACACAAGGTATGTTATCAAGTCAGAATCAGTATTTCCTTTCAATAGACACATAGGACCACAGAACTACAATAAGAATGCAAAGGAAAGATGTTCATCTTCTCTTAATTAGCCCATGGAAGTTCCTACGCAGGAAAATAGCAGGAAATCTCGCATGGACCTCATGAGTTTGTTTTCCTAATGGTTTAAAGCATCTTTTCAAGAAGATTCTGACTGCCTAGAACTTCATTATGATCTAAAAACAGATTGGCAATGAGGGAAAAAATATCTTCTTATTTACATTCCCAAAAGTTACTATTCATCTCAGCTTTTATTTCTCTAATAGAGATTCTATGTTTTTCTTTATTTAGAAACATGTGAGAGAGACAAATGATCCATCATTGCATATGGGAGATCCATTTAGCCATGCAGAATGGATAAAAATGCCTAAAAATTTTCTACTCGCTAACTCTGTAATGATTTTTCATATGTGCAAACAACTGCAAAGCAGTGGGTCAGGAAACAGGTTTGAATGGGACATGAGGACAGGAATTACGATGACACAAGAAAAAAGGACCCCTTTCATCTGTAATGCACTAACAGTATGAGAATTAATTCTGCATCAGTCTGTGTTTTCAGTACATTCCTCAGAGACCTCCTACCTGGTCACTACTTTAATCCTGCAGTTACTTTTTCCTTTAGCTGCAGTCTGCTGTGACTAAAAGCTCGACTAAGTTTAACAAAAGGTAAAGGACTCTTAAGTCTGCGTTATGACTAATTTAATTGCTGACAACTTTATCCATTTCCTTGGAAGCAAATGGCTCACGGTTTATTGCACCATTCCACCAAGAAGCATTAACGCTTCCTCATTTCATCTAAAACTTCAGGACTTTGTTAAGGGGAAAAAAATATTAGACTAGAGAAGGAAAGTTTGCCTTCCGAGGAGAAAGAGTTTCATTGATTTCCAATAGTTAATTTTTCCAAATTCACATACCACCTGGAATGTTTGAGTAGACAGAGAAATACATACAACCTGAAAAATAAATGTAAAAAAAAAAGATTGNAAGAACTCCCTATGTATAAGCTGCTCAGCAGAGAATTCATTGAGAACTGGTGCTGTCAGCACACAGAGAGACCACAGCAGTGAAGGGAATGGAGCAAGACTGCTAGGCATATATTTTTTCCTCTCTCCTTCCCAAAGACTCTGCATTAGGACAGCTGCCATTCAAAGGATGCTCATTCAGCTCCTTCCTGTCCTTACTGCTGGAGTGACCTGCCAGGCGGGTGTCACTGCTGTGCCAGGCACAGCCATCCTCCCTACCCTCTGGCTGAGCTTACTCACTAGCAGTTGCTCCTGGTGATATTTATAAGACACGGATGCTCTTCACACTCATTTCAAGAAGCATACGGCAGGTACTGCCACATCTATTGCTCCTCTGACTTACTTTTAGACACATGGTGCTATTTAGCCCAGGACTTTTTTCTTTTCAGTTGACAGGTGCTTAGACAATACAATTCTGAAACAGGAATAGGGTTTGTTTCTAGGCATGGGTCCAGCACTGATAGTTACTAACTGGAGTTTCCTCTGTCCCCACCCATGGTGGGTACATCTGCCCATAAGCTGTAAACTCATGTTTGATGGCACTATGATTTTGTTCACTTGACAATTACTCAGTATGACATGGAAGTTCCCAGGCATACATGACTTCCCTGCTTGCAAAGTCTAGGAACTGAGGAAGTTTTGTCTTTCCAGCGAGACTTCTCTGTCTTCAGGGAAATATAAGTCAACACCATTTACCTGCAGATGTTTCAATATGAAAACTTTTGTGAGTTTTGAATACATGAACACAAGGGATGCTGAAACCATGCTTTGTCCCTGGAAACAGATAAACAACAGGGGATTCTCTGTACCCAAACTGAGAGGACTTTGGAATCCAAATTCTTTGTGCTACAATTGGCAGGTTTAGTGTTTCAGAACTGCAAAATTAATCATGGCACAAGTTATTGGACCCAGCCAATAATATGAGTCTGGAGCCCAAGCATCCTGATAGAGATGCAAAAATTTCAGTACCATCAAGCGGGATTATGTACTTGTGATAAAACTTCATTGGCACTGATGTCTAGCTCACAACACAGACGAAAACAAAACAGTTAAAGAACTTACATTCTAGGGAAGTTAAAAAAAATACACATTCAAGTGACTAATTGTTTATCAGAGCTTTCCTTTCTCATTTGCAATGAAGGTCCTAAGTACATTAAAACAGACTCAAAACTGGGGCTGAATTGAAAAAATTTTCTGCCAATTCAAGAGGTTTGGTTGAGTTATTCTAGATTTTCTCTAGTGGTTTAATCAGCAGAAAAATTTGGCTATTCTTAAGAAAATACAAGAAAAGAAAGCTGAAATAGGCAGAGCTTGCATGTTGAACAGACAAGGAAATAATGGAAATGACAGCAAGTCCAATCCCATCTAGTCTCTATGAATCTTGGAGTTTTCAAACAGGCTATATGACTTTGTATCAAGCAAAATATGTGATAAGAAAATAAGTAGGAGACAAAGTACAAAATGTGTATTTGATTCTGCTTTAACTTGCACTGCTGTAGATCTACTCCAGTCAAAAAATATGTCGTGTGACATAATACAGGAGAGTACCCTGGAAAAAACTACATGTAATTTTTATAAATCAATAATGTACTTTAACATACTGACAAGTTTAAAAAATATCAACTGGAGTACATGCTAATCTGCACTTAGGAAAGTGCTTTCACTGCAGAGTATTTCATGTTCCCAACACTCAGGACACTATGAAATTGTAATATTCCCTTTTGCTTAGCCTTAGAAACATTTCCTATATATTTACCTGTGCCATAGTCCATATAATTTTGTCTTTATAGGAATATAATACCATTTACTGACTGGATGGACAACAAAGAAAAAACAATTACCCAGAAACCTCTAAGGGGGAGTATAAGCTTTTTTTTAAAGTATTTATTTCATTACAACATAAATTGGAGTACATAAAAAGCTTTACCTATATATACTTCAAAAATGAAACTGTTAATACATCAGTTACACATATAATTCACCTGAACTGTGAATAGTGTCTAAAGCACTTGCATTAATCTGTTGAAAGTGGTAGCATTGACATTGTTATTTCATGATTTCACAAATTCATCCAAGCTTTACCCACTAAGACTTAAAAGCAAAGCAAGACACTCCTGCAATAGGTAGCTTATGTGGTGGTTTATTGCAGTGGTTTGAGAAACATTGCAGATCAAAATGGTAAGACTAACAATATTATTGGTAAAAACTTAGCTTGATAAGAACTACTTGAAAAAAAACATGGCCCTGTAGTCATCAGTGTCTCAAATACCAACTCTGGTTTCTCTTCCCTTCTGTCTGTTTCAACTGGATATATAGTAGATACTTCTGACTCCAAATTCATCTCTTCCTTTGTATCCCTCTGTCCCATGCTCCCATTTCTTCCTGCTGAGTAATTTCTGAAAGTTACCCAAAATTGCCTGTTGTTGTTGTTTAGCCTCAGCTGGCAGTTCAGCCCCACTCAGCCACTCATTCACTCCCAGTGGTTTGGGGAGAGAATCAGAAAGTGAGAAAACTCGTCAGTTGAGATAAAGACAATTTAATAAACAAAGCAAAAGCTGCACTCACAAGCAAAGCAAAATAAGGAATTTATTCACCACTGCCCATGGTCAGGCAAGTGTTCAGCCATCCCTAGGAAAGCAGAGCTCCAGCACACACAAAGCGAAACATCATCACTCTGAATGTCCTCCCTTCCTTCCTCCCACAACTTCATATGCCAAGCATGACAACCTACAGCCTGGGATAGCCCTTCGGTCAGTTGGGATCATCTGTTGTGGCCGTGTGCCTTTGTAACAACTTGTGCACCCCTAGCCTCCTCACTGATGGGGAAGGTGAGAAGTGAAAAAGACTGTGTGTGCACTGCCCAGCAATAACGAAAATATCCCTGTATTATCAACACTCTTTTCAGCACAAATCCAAAGCACAGCCCCACACCAGCCACTGTGAGGAAAATTAATTCTACCCCAGCCAAAGCCAGCAATCCTGCTGATTCCTAATAGCAATGGGTTCATTCCAGCAGCTCTCAGCACTCAGTAGGCCAAAACAAAAGTGTGTGATTATATATTCTTAATACAAAATTTTACTGAGCTTGTGTGTCAATCTCTGCTTTTAGTAGCGGTAACATAAAGTCAGAATAGTTCCAGTAACATAGTAAATGCATGGAACTATTACAAATTTGCATTACATTATCTCAGAGTAGGAGTTGAGGCAGCAAATACGTAAAAACACTTTGCTACAGTAAACAGTACTCAGACTCATACTGATAATAGCCACACAATGCTGTTCTGTTAAACTCAGTGCAAATCTGGTATGAGGAATAATAGCAGACAAAACATAAATTAATAAAATGCTTGTTACAACTGCTCAACAGTACCATCACTTCTCCTTGTACTTTCTTAAGTTTCCCAGGGGCAATGTTACTGGGGAAAAACAAAGCTCAAAGAAATGGTTCTGTTTAAATCTTCTGGATTCATTCAAGTAGACAACACAATATATCAGTCCAGACACAAAGCACCAGCACCGTTGTTAAGCTTTGTGGCGACAAAGGGTAACACATACATGGAGCAGTCAATGGAATACATTCCATAAATCAGGAAAAGCAATAGCAATTGGGATACAACACTCTGAGAGCCAATCAAACAGCACAGGAGAGTTCTGGCTTTCATGTGAATAATTTATTCTTTTATCACTTCAAATTTTACCAGGTATTTATTTACAAAGAAACTTTTTGTGGACAAAATTTACATCAGCTACCGCACAATTTTATTTCTTATTAGGGAATGATCAGCATCCTTCTCATGTTGTTTAACAGTGCTGGTTTTGACCAGAAACAGGGTTATTATTTGCCAATTATTTGTTTGACTTAAGTTTCCAAATATAAGCAGAATTTGTACACATTCCTTTGCTGCAATTAAAGATTTCTTTTTATGGAACCAGTTAATAGATGGGAACAGTAATGTTCCATCTGTTATTAGCATTTCTTTATTGAAGCTAGGATTTAGTTTTAGATTCAATGAAGGCTTTAGGCATTTCCATGCTAGGCACTACAATGCCTCTTTACCAAGGCAGCACCCCTGAGAAGAATTCAAACTACCTGCTTGGCCTCCCAGTACAGTGCATGGAGTAGCCCAGCTTGGACTGGTATCCCAAGAAACAGAGTTTGTCTGCAAAAGCTTTCCAAAGAAAACTTGTCCAATTGTACCAATATGTACTAAATCTGTCCTGAATTACCCATCCATCTATGCAGAATTTGATGTACAGGAGTCTACATATGCTTTTGAAGGATTTGCATGAAGCTCACTCCTGAAAAAGTGCCTAGGTGGTCATCCCAGTACACTTCTTCTAAATAGCCCTCTAGATTTAAGAACATGCACGTGTGCACGCACGCACACACACACAAAGTGCAAGGCCTCAGTTCAGTCCTTACTCGGCTTAAGGGAATCCAAGCCTAAATCCTCTAGAAGATGACATTGAAAACAAGAGTACTCTACGGAGGAAAAGTTATTGCCTGAAAAATTAGAGGACAAAAAGTATCTCCTTAATGTCCCACTAAAATGGGAAGACTGGAAAATTCGTGGAGAAGACAGAGAGCAGAGCAGACTGTCTCATCGGCATAGTGAGATCACTCAGTGAGGATGAGGGTTTGAATTTACCTGCCTTGGTAATTTGTGAGATTTTTATCCAATTAACGTAAAATACAAAATGCACAAATGTTTAAAGACAGGGACAAGCTCCAAGAGGTCCTTTAGTCCATTGACAATTGGGCAGTGGAATTGAATGCCAGCAGGCTAAAAAAGTACACACACATCTCCATGCTCCATGCAAATACAGTAGCCTTCAGGCTACTTTAAATAAAACAGCTTTGTTTTAAAAGCAAAACATATACAAACAGAACTTGAGGGCAGCCTGACCCTTTAATTTGTACCATAAAACCCTATTACATCAGTGGCTTCTGGTTATCCCATCAGAGGTGGGCAGTTCTGAGTGGGTGGAGAGGAACTGCTCAGCCCTCAGCATGTTAAAGGGACGGTTGTTGTTAGGCTTAAGTAAAACTGAAGAGTTCTGAGATGATAATTTTGGTCTTCAAATGCCTGAAGACTACCTAGATTCTGGTTTTCATACCCATGTTTGGTGGGGTATTTTTGGTGAAGATATAATTGGGGATTCTCATATCTTCGTTCACTAAGCCTAGCCGTGAATGAATAAATGGGGAAAAAAAAACAACTCCCAGTAAAACTGCCTCAGGCTTACCAGGGAGGAAATAAGAGGCCAGAGAGTAGGAAATCTGGGTAGAAACATGCCTCTGTTGTCAATCATGAGGCTATGACTATGCAGAGTGTACAAAGGTACAGGTTTGACAGACAGCTACTAATGAAGCCCAGAGTATGCCCCCATTGACACTGTGTAAACAGTGAAAGCGGGTAAGCACTTGATTAAGCCTTTTCTAAAAATAGGAGCTAGCAAAAATACAAATCACTGCAGGTTCACTGAATGCTTATTACTGTAGAACTTACTTCCAAATGTATTTCTTCATAGTGTCCAGAAACAAGTAATGGAAGAAAGGATGTGGTTCATCCTTCCACAAAAGTTTGCAGCATATTTTCACAGCTTAAATCATGGAATCACTTCTCAAAACTCATTCAGAAGTATTTTCATGCATTAGCAGGAATGAAAGTGCTTAATTAATGCTTAATTAATAGGAATCCAAAAGCTGGCCTGATGGCTCACTATTCTGTAGTATACAAACCATACTATGCAATACTTTGGACTATGAAATCATGTTGTATTGCAAGATAAAACAGACATTTCCTTGTGTGTGTTCCTGGTGACTCTACTATTTCAAAATCTGGCCTGGCCCCTATGTTTCTAGTATTAAGTATGCATCTAAGTATTTCACTACACAGCTTGAAACACTTTCTACAGTTAACACAAAAATTATGCTGAAGGCAAACACATAATTTTCCCCTCCTGGTCAAGCTACAATGCTTTAATTTAACTTGAGAGTCAACATTTCCAAGGATTCTTGTTTGAGAATTAAATCCAACATTCCGTGAATGGTATTAAAGTCCATTGCACACGCCTATACTGAAGCTAACACAAACATCACACTGCAGGGCTACAGCTCCTGCCTGGCTGATGCTTTAATTAGTTCACTAGGGAATAGACTCATTGGGCTAAGAACTTCTAGGACTGGACCACTGATTTGTATAGCATGGCTAATCAGATGAACTGTACTAAAATCCTGTGCAAGACATATGGAGAAAAAAAAAACCAAACAAACATTAAAGTGAAGCAAAGAAGTATCTATAAACTTCACTACTCTCTTTTGTAAAGACGGTGTCTCTTAGGACAGAGCCTGCTGCCTTCCTTTGGAACTAGCAATTATGTATAAGAATGCTAAAGTCCTGTTCAACAAAAACATCTTAATAAAACATAAAAAGATCTGCTTTCTTTGATGTAAGAACCCTATGTCTTTCTAAAATATGAATCTATGCTAGAACTTTGAGTATAAACAATTCTCTTCCACAGTCCATGCCAGTTACACCCTGAATATACAGCAATGTACCAGCAAAAACACAGATTCTTTTTTCAGAAAAGGTTTCTCAGTGATTTACCATAAAGCTAAAACATTTGTTTTGCCTACTGATTTCTTGTTTATATAAAATGTATAAAATAAATGCATGTGCCCTTTTCAATATAGTCTGTGCAGACAATTTATGCTTTTCCAGTTCTGAGTAACATGACAAAAAGTATACTCCAAGTTTCCACAGGCAGGGAGAAGCTTTGTATGGTTTTGTCTCATTATGATGCTGCTCCACAAACAGCTCTGTTGGGGAGTTTAGAATCACAGTGACAGCATACGCCATCAGCACGTACTGCAATTAACAAGGACATATTGATTACAGCAGTAATTAGATCAAAATAAATAAAGCAGTCTCTCAGTCAAAAGATAGGGAAGTAACATCATGCTAGTGCACGATATAATCAACATGTGTTGTGCATTCCTATTTTCCATGTTCTCCTTTGATGATCTTGAACTAAGTTGGAAAAGCCTCTTGCCACAGGACACTGAACATACAGTGAAACATTTAAGCTGTTTCCAGTCAGTTTCAAAGAATTTACATTTGGTTTAGGTTAACCTTCCTTGGCCCACAGTTAATTAAAGAGCAGCTGAAGCACAAAGTTTTTCCCCAACTCTAGTGGCATACATGGTCATGTCAAGTGGCTGCAGTCTGAATAGCTTCAGTTCTTTCTTGTTATAATTTAAAATCACTGATTTAAAAAAGTAATAAAACAATATTTTTTATATAGAAACAGTTGCCTTTTTCAAATAAAGAATATATCAACATTTCATACCTGCTATAATATGCCATATTTTAAAAGGGTAACTTGACTTTGTTGTTGTTATTGTATTCCAAGTAAAACATGTGGCACTCATTTGAGTTACTTAAAACTGTAAGTCTGGTATCTGTTAAGCCATCTGTGGCTGAAATTCCAGGGACCACACAGTGCCACATCTTCCTTAAACCATCTATTGCACCAGAAATGAAAGGCTGTGATGGAGATATTCTTCCTATACTTTTTTAACACAGGAAATAGTTGGTTTAAGATACAAACAAATGCAGCTAAACCGTGTTATCAGCAGTGTATATCCCCTGGTATCATCCCAGAGGGAAAAAAAAAACAAATGGCAGAAAAGGCTACAGCCCAGATTGCAACTACACGTAAACACAAACCAACACTAACGTCCCATTATGACACTGTTGTCAGGAATACTTTAGAAATTCAGGTGTAAAAACATTTTTCTCAGATTGGGAATTGGCACAAACATAATCGAGAGATTATCCTTATAGCAGCTTTTACTTTCATGTGCTTGGCTTTTCACACAAAGCACAGAAAAACATGAGAAGAGTTACAACCGGGTTACAAGCAGCCCAACATCTCAGGAGCAAAGAGAAGGAAAGGGGGAGCCCCTTTTCTCTGCAGACACACTAGGAGAGGGTCCCTTCTGTAAGTGGCAGTTTGTGGGTCTTCCGCAGCTGCGACCCAGCTCTCCTCTCAGGAAGCCAGAGCCAGGCTGGCCACCTCACAGTGGAAGGGAGCCCTCGTGGTCTCCTGTTTTGTCCAGCCTCTCAGGCAGGGTAAGCACGAAGGGTAGGAGGACACCCTTGACATCCAAGGGAGCTTTAAGAAGCTCCTTGTCAAAGGTGCCCTTGAGCCCACCATCTGCTTCTACCTCACCATCTTGGGCTAGGCTGAAGCGAAGGGTGCCCGTCCGGTTGACACAGTAGATGGTGTTGCCCAAGGGGGCACAGCGGAAAGGCTGGATGGGGCCACCACTGGGCCGCAGGCTGGCGCACTGGCTCCAGCACTTGGCCACTGTGTTGTAGCGGAAAACTTCAACACCACCACCAGTCCCACTGCCTGGGCCCTGCTCCCCACCACGGCCACTGCTCACATCGAAGCGGTAGATGAAGCTCTTGAAGGCCACCATATCAGCGGAGCGCCGGCGGCTGCTGTTGTAAGGGCACTCCTGCCACTCGTCACGCTTGGGGTCATACTTCAGCAGGCGGTAGAAGAGGGAGCCTCCTGACACATAGATCTCTCCGTTGCAAGTAGTGGCCTCATGGGCCACAGCGAAGGCACCCTTGGGCAGAGGTGCCACAGGGCTCCAGCGGTCAGCCCGTGGGTCATACCTTTCCACAGTGAAGAGGCACTCGCCCCCCACAGCATACAGGTAACCATCCAAGGCCAGCAGCTTGAGCTGCGAGCGGGGCTGAGCCAGCGGCCGTACCTGGCTCCAGGTGTCAGTGAGGGGGTTGTAGCAGAAGACCTTGTCGGAAAGGCGGGCCCTGGGCTCACTGCCCACTGGCCCTGTCACAATGCCGCCTGCAAGGAAGAGGTAGTTGTGGAGGACACACATGGCACAGCCCTTGGCATTGGCCTCCTCGGGTAGGCGTGTGAGCACCCTCCACTCGCCACTGGCCTCCTGGTAGCAGTGGATGAGGGAGCCACTCTCCTCCAGCGATACCACGGAGGACGGGCTCTGCGGACGACTGCTCTCGCGGCTCTGTGGCCGGCTGCCGCCACCCGGCCGCTCGAAGGCATCGCTGACCTCTGCCACCAGCAAGCAAGGCCGGCCGGCCTCCATGCGCCGCTGCAGGATGAGGTCCCTCTCAGTGCCACTGAGGCGGCCGTAAACGCTGGGCTCCCGCAGCACCTCCAGGTAATGGTCGCTCATGAAGCGATAGGCAGCCTCTCGCAGCTCCGCCAGCCGCTGCTTCTTGGCCAGGCAGAGGAGCTGGTAGCAGTTGCCGAGGCAGAGCTGGGCGCGCATGGCCTCGGCGGCACAGTGCAGGGCACAGGGCATCTGGAGGACGCGGGCGCCGCTCACCACCTCCGCCAGGTTGTCGTGCCGCACCTCTCCCATGCGGGCTGTGTACACGTAGTCGATAAGAAGCCGCAGCGCTCCGTAGCTCACCCCCTTCACCCGCAGGACGTCCCGTGAGGCGCGAGCACGAAAGTAGTCACTCTTGGCCGCCAGCACCGACTTGTGCGCCCGAATGCGATGCCCTGACACCTCGATCACCAGGTCGGGCTCCTCCGCCGGCCGGTCCCGCGGCTCCACCACCTCATCCTCCTCCTCCGGCTGGCAGGCGGCGTTGTTGATCTCCCACTGGCTCTGTACCACACGGCCATCGGCCGCGGGCGGCTGCGGCTCGGAAGCGGCGGCGCTGAAGCAGAGGGAGGAGCTGAAGCCGCAGGGGGCAGCCGGGGTGGGCGGCGGCGGCGGCGGCGGCGGCGGGGCGCCGTTCACAGCCCCGCTCTCCTCCTCCTCCTGCGCCGCGCCGCTGCCCTCCATGGAGCCGCGCTACCTGCGTCGGCGCCGCGCCGAGTCAGTGCGGAGCGCTGCCGGCCGCAGCAGGGCGGCCATCACCTGGAGAGGAGAACCAACAGCGCTCAGCACCCGCGGCTTCCTTCGCTCCCCCTCCTCCGCTTTCCCTCCCCGCTTCGCCAGTTTAATATTCGGAGCCGCCGCTTTCGCAGGCGGGGCCGTCTCTCGTTTCCGGGCCTAAACCTCCGCTTCTCCTTTCCTTGGAGGATCCACCCTTCGGCTCTGCCGCCTCACGCTGCCTTGAGCTTAACTGCGCTAGCTCAGCCCCCGAAAACCTGAGCTCCTCTGGTGGGACGAGGGATCGGCCCAACGAGCACCTCAAAAGCCGGAAAGGCAATCTGGATTTCCTGCTGCTACGCCAAAAATTTAAGCAGTTTGCAGGCACTGCAAACAACTGGTCCCTACGCTGTGCTGGGTGATGAGGACAAATGTCTTTTAAAGGCAAATACTTATGAGTACAATGTATTCACCTTGTGCAACTATTTCAATAGAAGGCTGCGGTTGCAATCTATTCTGGAAGGCAATTCCCCATTAGTCAAGCTTGTCTTTGCACGACCTTTGCAAAGTTTTCTTCGTATCACTGCTCCTCATATGCATTCCCCCTGTTTAAAAGAAAGTGTAAAAAGTTGATTAGTTTCTGTTCACTCAGAAGTTTGGGACCATTAGAGTTTTGTTTCCTTTAATAGGATATCCAGAGTATCTCAAAGGAACCATATGAATCAGCCTTTTCTCCCAGGAAACCAGCGGTAGCATAAGAGGGCACAACAGCCTTACGCTGCATCAGGGGAGGTTCAGGTTAGACATTAGGAGGCAGTTCTTTACAGAGACAGTGATTTGCCATGGAATGGGCTGCCCAGGAAGGTGGTGGAGTCACTGTCCCTAGAGGTATTTAAGAGGAGTCTGGATGTGGCACTTAGTGTCATGATCTAGTTGACAAAGTAGTTTTAGGTCACAGGTCGGACTCTGTGATCTCACAGGTCTTTTCCAACTCACTTGATTCTTGATTCTGTAATCATTCCAATCGTTTACAAAACATACCAAAGGATTTTTTTCTGTCGTTAAGACAAGAGCAATTTCACATGTATGCAGCAGCGTATGTAGCTGTAATGCATTAGCAAGGTGTAAGTCAGCCTTCATAAGCACTGCATCATGTCTGAAACATTTATAGCTTCTCTTAATAAAAAGTAGACTTGAGCAAAAAAAAAACCAACAAACCCATAACAGATAATTAGAATATGAAGTGTCTTCTGGGAAATGGCAGGCTACAAGGCATGGCCATAAATAGGTTATTCCTCATCTGCACAATCACCACCAGTTGTACCTTTGTTTCATAAATGTAGTTTTAGGAATTTAACAAAGTTCCATTTGTTTGCTTCATGTTTGTTTATGGATTTCCCAGGCTCATTTTCAGCTGTGATGAATGACACATGAAAATTGTTCAAATGTACTTAATTTCATTTAATATCTGCAGCTCTGATTTGATTTTTAAGAAGGTTAACAATTAGCAGGTTTTTTCACAGTCCTCAAGGAACCCTCATTTCTATGTAAAATATGCACTGTGACTTCTTTTCAGCAGAAATGATTCATTAACCCTATGAAATCATTATTAGGAAAAACTTTTTTTTTTTTTTTTTTTAACTGAAAGTCTAATTGGTAAGTGACATTGTCTGGAAATCCCTGACACAGACATGAAACCTTGAAGCCCATCCTTGCACATGCAACCTTTACTTAAATGGCAGTCTTTTTGTTTTGTGGACTTGCCCTGTGGTGGGCTTTCTACCACAATTTGTCACATTCTGTTAAACTGAATCCATGCTGATGTTTGATTTCTGGGTATTAGAGACTTTGAGGCCATAACAAGGTTTCAACAGCATTTGAATACTCCTTAATAGAATGAGTAGATTTCACAAACTTTTCCACATCTGGGCGTTGAAAAATCTAGCACTAAGGAACTCTCTACGACACTGTATAAAATATGGATAGCCCAAGTGGCAAATGTCATGTAGTCCAGACCCAAACTCTGAAGGTCAGGCTGAGTCTTCTCCAGCTGCAACTAGACAAGGAGAATGCAATGATCTGTGTGCACATTCAGTGTTTCTGTGGAAGGAGTACTGATTCATTAGTAACTTCAATGGGGCAGCATCCCTGTTGATGTGATCACGTTTTTCATTGAGTCTTCACAGAACTGAATTCACTGTGTAACTATTTTTATGCTGTTTTATTATGTTGTAGACACTGAGATTAATCTTCTTTCTGCTCCAGGCCTTCCAGAGCCCCAACTTATTGCTGAGAACAACTGCTGTAATTGACACTGGCAAAACGGCAAAGGTCCAATGGATGTGGCTAGGAAAATTCCTAGAATGTAATATTAAGAAAGTTGCTACAAGCTTGGACAGCTTGGCCTCCACAATCATGAACATTCAGTGGGTGCTAATATACCTTCCCCCACTGCTCTCAATAGTATGGCCTTTCAGGACACATCTCACTTCTGGCACCACTTCTACTTATGTTCCACCTCTACAAGAAGGAATGAGTACATGCGCTTTCAAGCTCTCAGTCTACGGCTTGATTTTGCAAGTGAAATCATGAAGAATGAAAGAGAATGCTACCAAAAATTAAAAGTGTGCATGCCTAATGTGAGAGGTCAAAACCAGTAACTGTAATACTAATAGCATGGTGAAATATATTTCCTGCATTATGTCTCAAAGGAAAATCACCATTTAGAATATTCAAAGTCATTAAAACAGCAACCAGAAAAAGTGGTCTTTACAACTTTCTCAGTCAATGAGAAAAAAAAAATTGTGAGATCCACTTAAAGCACAGTAATCATACCTTTCCCTATATTCAGATATCTACCTGGCTTAGAAGTTTGACTTGACACTGAAATGCTATTGAGAAAGAAGCTGCCACCCACCACAGTCCTAACAAACACCTTTGTTAGCATCCTCCTGAGGAATCACAGTGAGAAAGAAGAACTGATGGTATGGCTTTCAAATGGCAAGCAGAAGAATTCTGAAGAAAATTACCCTCTGGTAAATCTAAAGCTAATTACCAAGAATATGCTGAATTCTATGCTGAGCATGAGAAGGACTTGAATCAAAGTATCACATGCAATTAAGGCAACAAGGAATTCTACAGGGAAGCTGAAGACCTAGAAAAGCTGAAAGAGGGTTTGGAGCACTTTGTCAACGACAGCAATGACCACTCCAGCAATCTCAGCACCTTTGTCTAGCTGAAAACAAAACATAGGCGTTACACAAAGATGAAGCTGAAAAAATAATTCTGAGAAGTTGTGAAACCTTCCCATTATTGGACAACATGACTGATCCTAATTAAAAGGTCATGGATTTAGTATAACACAGCAAGATGCTGAAAGGAGCTGATAGAAATACAATACTGAACTACTTCTCCATTCTTATCTACAATGATCAAAGAGTTGTATTGCTATTCTGGCAACATAGAACATTCAAAAATTACAGAATTGCAGAATATACTTGATAGCTGTGCTGATCCAGAAGAATCTGTCCCCTCTATCAATCTCATTTGGCTCAAAACAAACCTAGTTTTAGCACTTTTTTTTTAAACTCACAAACAGGATAGGTACTGGAAAAGGAAGCAAGCTGTTTAGAGTACATGGTATCTGTGGACTGATGTCACCTTTTATACTGGGCACTTTTAAGTCGGAAGCTGAATTACTTGGACTGAAACTGTTTTCATTATCATGGGCTTGGTCTAGGGATGATGTAATGTTAATGGACAGAGGAGCTGCCAGCAAACATGAACTGTATTTACAGACTTGGCAATAACACACTTACAATATCCTGGATGTGTGGCCCCAACCTCAGATGCTGTGAGGCATTGCTCAAGTAACAGCACAGATAAGAAGGCACAGTTTTTCTGACAGAGAAACTGTAATGAAGAGCTGCAGGTAAAGTTTCCTGCATTCATCTGGCAGTCCCTCTGATAAAATCTAATTAAATGCTTGTATTGTATTGTTCTCTCTTTATTTTTTTTTTGTACAGTGCCAACAGCCTTTGACCCAAACCCTGTCCTCTAACAAAACTCACCGGGGAATAAGCGCATGTGAGAGGAATTGGGTTACTACTCTGCAGCTCACAAATGGAAACTGCTCTGACTCAGTCTCAGGGTAAATAAAAGCAGTGCTTTCCCTATCATAAGCAACTCTGATTTACATAAGCAGGCTGTCCTCCCCAAGAGCCACACCAATGCAGAAATGACAGAATGCCATTCTGCTCCACCTTAGTCCAGAAAATGCTTTGTAAAATCTTGTACTGCCAAATTGTACATCAGTAGAGAATTCTCTTGGGATATGGGCGTCATCTGACTGAGATGATTAAGGTGTCCAAAGAGGCAAGATCATCAAAAAAGAAAAAAACATCCCTTGCATTTATTTTAAAAACTAAACAATGACTTACTTAAAAGCAGAACTGGACAGTGTGAGGACATCCAGCTTGGACCAGAAGGCAAAATCTTCTAGGAGGCAGAGTCAAGCGTAGAGTGGTCTGCATATTATAAAAATGATCTGTTTCACTCTTGCTTATTGAGTAATCTGTGAAATTTGGAGAAAAAGTGTTCTCTTTATAGATGGGGAAAACATCTGGAACATAAAGATGCCGTTTTTCTGAAAGGGCTTGTACCACTTGAATTCTTGGATCCTGTTACAGATTCTAACTCTTAATTTTAGCCACTTGATTATCCTCCTTTCCACCTCAAGAAAAACAGCAGAAAGAGTAATTATTTTTCTTTCCCTTTTTTAAAATTAGGAATGCTAAAAACTGGGATTACTACACAATCCTAGTGTCTTGCCTTGACTGCTGGATGTATGTCTTTTATAGCATTTCATTCACGCTCAAGGTGCTGTAATTTTGTCACAACATGTAACAAAGGAATGAATGTTTTTATCTCCTAACTACAAAATTTTCATAAAACCATAAAGAAAACCAAACATTTAAGAAATGCAGCTTATCATTAGACCACACAAGAAACATGTGGGCAGCAGTTTTTCATCAGAAACTCAGAGGAAGTAAAGGCTGTGTGTGTCTGGGCAGGGAGGAAGAGAGAGAGGAAGCAAGTTATAATAAAATATTATCAAAAGCCTGATTAAATCGATATTACAGCTAGCAAATTCAAACTAAAAATATACAAGTTCTAAACAGTCATCAAGACAAGAGAAAAGGTTTCCTAACAGTGACATCCACAGAGGTAAACACTTTCTAAAAAGGAAACTAATGTTCTTTAATTCCTTCCAGTTTAGACTCTTTAGAAATAGTTAGGGAGGAGCAGTGTCTCTCAGGAGTTTTCACAGCAAAGAGGAAATAACACTCCCACAAAAGCAAAATCTAGCAAAGATTAAGTGCAAGTCCTCTCCAATATTTCTTAAAGTAAAGAAAGTCCAACAAAAAAAGAACAGTCAGAAACAAGTTTTGAGTAATTACAATACCTCCGGGAAAAACGCTTGAGCATTAGTGATGTCTTTATCACTAATGCACTACAGATCGGGAGATAATGGCAATGTTGTTGAATGTAACAAAACTTTTTAAGCAGAATTGCTGCTAATTCTAGAAGTGGGCTGGCATCTACAGTTCTCTAGATATTAGGTGGTCATGTCTGTGATAAGCTAAAGTTTGATTGTTTTCACTGTATCTGGGCACAGCTAACTCTACTTCAAGTGAACAGCAATACCAAACATACCAGCATGGTACTACAGCTGAAAGAATGAACACAGTCCTTGAATGTTTATACTGGGAAGTAAGGAGTAAGAGTAGGGAAAATGTTACCTTTCATCTATAGCATTTGTAGGTTTGCAATGGAACATGCTGGATGAACGGATGGAAGCATGTATCTTCCAGGTTTTATATTTTGGAAAGCAGCATTTAAAAACCTGTGAGGACAGGGAAAAGTAACAAATTATTTCACGGATATGAAAGAAAAAAAAGCCAACCTATTTCAGTGAGAGAGTCACAACCGTACTTTGCTACCAGACACAAGTTTATCCTGTCTCCACAAAAAGTACACTAGTCTCGAGTCAATTCCTAAGCAAAAAGGTGAGACCTGGCATAGGCACCCCCTAGGAGCCACATTTCCATGGCTCTGGAGAAAAGGTGACTTGTGCTAGTCACTTGGAGAACCAGTAGAGCAAGCCTTAGCTCAAGATATGCAGTGCTGACACTTCTTCGGGGCTTGGTATATTTACTCTGTGCCTTGATTACTGTGCACAAGTGTAGGCACATGAAAATTCTGCATACTGGTGGCTTTCTTAGGCTGGTGGAGAAAACCAAGTGTAAGTGTAAACAAAGCAAAATATTTATACTACTGAGGGGAGAAAAAAGACTACTAGAGCATATTGTGGATACTGAAAGTTTACATTAATTGATGGGGAGAGTGAAGAATGGGTTCAAGGCAGAGAAATCTACAGAAGGTGACCAAAGACACAATAAACACAAAAAACGCATCCAACTTAGGAGGACTCTGAGTGGAGAAAATGGTCAGGGTAGTAATATTCAAAGATAAAGTAGTATCCCATGGAGAATACCCATTTTTGTCCTGCCACACACTTCTTTCAATACTGGCTTGTGGGAGGCAGGATGCTGGTCTGCGTGGACATTTGATCTGCTACGGGAAGGTTCTTATCCTGATGTGATGAAGAGGATCGTGGCTGTGTGCCTTGCTGGGAGACACATGGGAGTCCCGAGTAAATGAAATTTTATGGCAGAACATTAGTTGATCTAATAATCCTTTCTGACCTTAAATTCTGAAAATTGCCAGCACTGACTTGAAGCAAACGTCAGCTTGTGATAATTAAAAGCCTCATTTAAGCGTTAGTGTGTAATGTTGTATTTAATGTGGTAATGTTGATTGCAGAAATGCTTTTCAGGATTAAACTGTGTTATCAACAAATTGAAAACATGTTCAAAGTCTCTGCAAACATTTTGGCAATGTTGGTACAAATAAACGAGGAGGAGAATATCCACTGAAAAGCCAAGTCAAGCAAACCAGCAAATTAGTTCAGATCGATTTTTGAAAATCAAAGTAGTCAGGCTTGGTTTTGCATTCCAGAAGAGAACTCGATCTCCATGAATGTACTGCACTCTTGCAATGCACTTGCTATGTATTGCATTAAATATAGAAGATGAGGCAATGTATTTCGAGGAAATTAAATTCCTACTTTAAGATAAAATTGGATTTTGCTTTTAATATCATTATGGAAAGGACATACAGATTAAAGAGCCCAAAGCATCAGAAATCTGCCAAAATATGCCACCACTGTGATTGAGAAAGACAGAATGTAACAACAGCCTTCAAAGAGAAGCAAACAGTCCCATTTTTTTGAGATTTACGCCTAGGAAAAGAAGTAAAACTTCTAGAGAAGGCAATAATGAAAACCCTTCTTTTTCCAGACAAACTCTAGATATGGTACTTCAGAGAAAAAAAACAAACAAACACACTATTAGAGACTGAACTGGCTCATTGATTTATTGACAAATTAAGTGATGCTTAGAAAGGCAAAGGCCCTTCAGATATATGGTGAATGACATTCTTGTTTTTAGAGATCATATATTGCTTCTTTGCCCAGACACGATCTTCAAACTTAAGGTTTACAATCATTCTAGCTGCAACTAAAAATTACACTGCACATATTTTGACTTACAGAATAGTTCCAGGTTTCTGCAGACATTGTCTCTACACAGACTCTGGTCTGGATTCAAAGGTGGAGAGACCTGCTGCAGTGCTAAACATCACAAAGGCCGACTTGGAGGGCAGTTTTATCTGGCAGATGGCAATGCAGTAGAGATGTAAGACCCAAGAGAGCCAGATCAGATAGCAAAGCAAAACTTTCTCCAGCACGACAGCCCTAATCTGAAAGGCGGAAAGGAATCAGCTTGCTCAGACTTTTCTCTGCCACTACAGAAATGCTGCTGGTAGTTTGCTGTTGGGCCTGTAACTGTGAACTATTAGATGATTCATAGGAGTCTGACTTCTTTTATTTATTATTTCATGAAAATCAGGCCAAGGTGGAGAATTGATCTGTGGGTGGGATGCACCTCCCAGTTCTCTTGCAAGGGCAGAGATGGATGCTGTGTGTCTGAGCTGTACAGCACTGCTGATCTACCCGTAACAAGCTCCTGGAGCAGCATCTGGAACATATACACAAGTTCTGCACACATATACGTTGTGTGAGTACAGTTAGGGGCTGATTGAAATTCTCAAAAACCAGAACATGAGAGGTACCAGGGTTAGGGTTAGCCAGCAGAAAAACACCAAAGACCATGGTGACAAAATGCTTAGTTTGTACAATCAGATGTTAGTCCTTGCTTCAGGTGCCTTAGCCCAGAATCCTCTCCAAAATAGGCCTAAATTATTTTAAAAGACAGCAGTACTGACAGCTATTTGCCTTTCTGTACAATAGTTAGAGCTCTGACCGAGCTACATGGGAAATTCACCACTGCTCCTTCCTTTGCCTGACAAGACTAAAACCCCCAAATGTCAACCAAGTGCCCAAACTATCAAGTCTATGAAAGAAGGGTTACTGTCCTTCAGATTAAAGCTGTATTACTTTTCACAGAAGCAATAAAAGTGTTCCTGAGTGTGAGGAAGAAGAATCCTGAGTTCTGTTCCCTCATAAAAGGGAAGTTTCTGTTCTTCTTCCTATTGCCTTTGGTGAGTCAGGGCTCAGTTGTACTGCCTGGAGATCTAAGTCATGTGCTAGGATGGAAAAACACTTCTGCTGATCTCAAAGCAGAAACATGCTGGAGTCATAGGTACTTCTGTGGCAAGCCTTCACTATCAGAAGTACCTGCAGGCTGTCAGCACAGATTTCATCAAACAATAAGAATGCTTTTAGCAGCAATGACATAACCGAAGCCTTAACAAAATATGAGGTTATTCCACGTGATCAGTGGAACTGAACAGGGAAAGAAGAAAAAATTGAGTCTAATGCCTGCTGTTTACATTAGTAGAAGTTAACACTTGTTGACCATTCCAAGACAGAAATAAAATAGGTTTCTACTAAAATACTCTTATTTTCACGGCCTGACATTTTCTGCATTGAATGCATAACATTTTTTACTATAATGTGAATTTCATATGCTAAGCCTGAGTGTTTAGACAAAAGTCTTCTGGCTATACTCAACTTCTACATTATGAATTTAGGGCAAGCAATTCAGCAACTCTCACCATAATAGGTTTTTTTCTATTTAATAAGGACGATAGGTAACAGTTGTCTAAACTTATGGGACAGAAAAGATTGCCTGGTTACCTAATTTTACTCTTGCAAGAACAGGCCAAAGAATTTTACTGTACCAGGCCAATAACTTCTGACTGAATTAGGTCAAAGCATTGTTCTGCTCAGATCATTCATCTCACATCTATATGGTTTCTCTGTTTTGGCCAAAGGCCTCGATGGAAAATCGGGTGTCAAATAGATCACCCTGAATACCTTGAAGAAAAGGACATGCTGCTTTTCACTTCAGAATTCACTTTTTTTTGCCTTCTGCACTTTCATATCTGCTGACCTGGCAGCATTCTGTTTTCCCAAAATGATCCACACTCTTTCTGAAGAGACATACAGACTGGCAACACAATCATGAAGGATGATGATCCCAGCCACCTCAGAACTGTCCCATCTGTTTTTGTACTTCCTGACACAGAGGAGTTGTAAAGACTGTGGTACGTCTGACTAATCTATGATTCAAACTTGTCCTTTTCAGGTGCTACACAATAAAGGGTTGTTAATGCACACCATTAAATTCGTAACACGTTCAATAGTCACAGTGCTATCCTTGCATTTATTAGTTAGCAATCTTGGCAGAGCTGTACAGTAGTCAGGACCCAGAGTAAGAAGTAAGACTTTCACATCAGAATGTGAGGCACAGTAGTGTTTGGTTTTATGGTTATGATTTAGGAGGTGTGAGAAGAAGCACGGATTCAGGGATCCCAGTTTGTGGTTCTTGATCATTTAGAGATTTTTGCTGTTTTAAGTCTAAAGTTTGGTTACTTCTGACTAGAGAGAGATTTTAGACACACATCAACAACATCTCCTCAAAGCAGATACTGAGGCTTTTCAGCCACTGTATTCTGAAAAACTACCTGATTTTGAGGGTGCAATACAAGTATTTATTTACTGTAAGGCTGCAAAACGTCTTGGAAGGAGTACTGTCCAGGCATTGGGCTAGCTAATAGATCCTTGCAACTCTGCTGCCTGCCTTAAAGGTCTTCTGTAACAATGAGTGAGTGGTATAGACCTCATCCTGAACAACAAGAAGCAGCACCAGTGAATTTTATGGTACAAATACACATGAACAGTCTTTGCCCCATTTTCCCCTATCACAGTGTAAAACTTCTTGGGACCCATGACACTGAGAACTCCAAAGCTCATAAAGCAATACACTCAAACAACACTTATTTTTACTGTTTCTCCATCTGCTGTGGAAACCAAACTTCAGGGCCCTATTATAAGTTTTTATTAAACATGAAATATGTTTTTGTAGTGTACTTCCATGGCTTTGGAGAGGCCTACGCTAGTAGCTTGCAGCTAGAAATCTACATCTACGTTTCAGGGCATTTTGATAAAGCCAGAGTCTGACATCACTTTAAATCCCAACCCCACTGTAGTCAAGGGAAAATTGCCATTAACTTAGTAAGCATCTGGATTTCTTACACTGTGGTATTGGGTTTTCATGGCAACGTTTTGGCAGTGGGAGGGCTGGAGGGGTGTTTTCTGTGAGAAGCTGCCAGAAGCTTCCCCACGTCTGATGAGGCCAATGCCAGCCGGCTCCAAGACAGACCTACCGCTGGCCAAGGCCAAGCTGGTGATGCAGAACCTCGGGGGTAACACAGTTAAGGAGAAAAAGTTACTGCATATGAGAAAATGGCAGTCAGAGAAGACAGAAGTGAGAATTTCTAAGAGAAACAACTCTGCAGACACCAAGGTCAGTGCAGAAGGAGAGTGAGAGGTGCTCCAGGCGCTGGAACAGAGATTCCTCTGCAGCCCATGGTGCATCTGTGACCTTGTAGCTCATGGACGTTAATGCTGGAACAGGTGGATGCTGTGGATGTCATGACCCTGTGTGAAGCCCATGCTGGAGTAGGTTTGCAGGCAGGACTTTTGACCCCACAAGGCACCCATGGTGGAGCAGTCTGTTCCTGAAGGACTGAACCCAACGGGAAGGACTCACGCTGGTGCAGTTCAGGAAGAACAGCAGCCCATGGGAAGGACTCGCACTGGAGAAGTTTGTGGAGAACCATCTCCCATGTGAGTCCCCTTGCTGGAGCAGAGGAAGACAGTGAGGAAGAAGGAGCAGCAGAGAGAACATGTGGTGAATTGACCACAATGCCCATCCCCTGTTCCTCTGGACAAGGGGGGCAGGTAAAGAATTCAGGAGTAAAGTCAAGCCTGGGAAGAAGAGGGAGTGGTGGGAAGATGTTTTCAAGATTTTGATTTAATTTCTCATTATTCTACTCTGATTTCCTCAAGTCAAGTCTGTTTTGCTCGTAACAGTAACTGGTAAGTGATCTCTCACTGTCTTTCTCTCAACCATGAGCCTTTCATTTTATTTTCTCTCTCCTGTCCAGCTGAGGAGGGCAGTGATAGAGCGGCTTTGATGGGCATGTTCATTCAGCCAGGGTTAATCTACCACAACTGTACACACAAATGTATATGGTAGCTTTTTTTTGAACTGAAGCAATGCAGGGAGTTGCAGTAGAGGAGAAATGAAGGAAGGCTAGAGGGTAAGAGGAGAACTCTCCCATGAACAGGTTTGCCTTTGACTGACGGAATCAGAACGTTTGTTGTTCACATGCCATTCCCATAGCAAAGGGTTGGCTTTTAGTTCTTACTAACACTCTAACTTACTAACACTCTAAAATATTTGTTACAGAAATAACATTTTATCTCTAAAGTTTAGGGCCTGTTCTTCCAATCTACTTACAAGAGAGAGAGAGAGAGAGAAAAACAGAACTTCTTCCAAGAAAAAAACCCAACACCATTGTTTAACTCTGACAGGTTGATAGTATGAAATGATTCAGAAGTTCAAGAGCCTTCCAGCAGTTATAGACATCCACATGCAAAGCTTACTCTGCTACTTAAGTACTCCTGAGGGAATCAGTGTCCAGAAAAACAACAGCTTGTGATATCTATTTTACATGTGTACATGTAAAATAAGTTCAATTAATGCAAATCATGTTGTGACAGACAACATAACAGCATGGAAGCTGCCTGACCAAATTACGTCAATTTGTATAGAAAGGCTGTGGTTTCTGGAGTGTTTCTGAGTGAGTTAAAAAAGGCTGTCAATCTGTTTGTTTCAGCCAGAGGCACAGCAATGGCAGCTAGTGAAGCATCGCACCTGAAAAGCATTTATGTGACATCTTTCTTCTCCCTCTGACACACGGTGCAAAATCTGTAGAACCATTGGATTTTCTTCTCCAGCTCGTTTTGTACTAAATGAACTGACTTAACTGAACACAAATTCCTGCCATCCCTGCTGATGAGGTATAAGAAACTGCAAAGTACCAAATCTCCAGTGCAGAACAAAGGACTCAGCCAACTCTTTTTTGTACCAACACCCAATCTCCCATATACAATACTGACCCAGACTTGTAATCCTTTCAAAGCCAAAACTGCCTGTTGGCATCCAAGGAGCATTTTAGGATGACGACAGAAAAAAAGGCTGCAGCATTGCTAACACTGTCTTAAGCTGGTCCCAGGACCAGCTGCACCCTCAACACCAACATCTGCATGTGTAAACTGAGTGTTTGCTTCATCAACTGCAGGAGGAAGGCAAAATTTCTATCCATTCTATGTATTGTCACGTGGTTATGAGTGCTGGCACGGGGAACTGAGCAGGAATGTATGGCCCAGGCTAGGGAAGGAGCAGGGTCCCTTCCTGCTCAGTGACAGCTCAGTCATAGATCAGGTTAAACTGGTTGTCAAATCCTGAACTACTATAAAGTCATTCTTCTTCAATGAAAGGAACTAATCATGCCTGTTCTCTGATAAAACAACACTGAGACCAAAAATGAAGCTGAAAGAATGGATGATGACAATTCCATTGAAAAATAAAACAGCAGATATAAAAAATGTCATGTCCTAAGAAGGCTAATGAAAATGAGCTCATTTTTAAAATGGGTATTTCCAAGGATGTGAAGTGGTATAAAATGACTTCTTCTGTTCATAAGAAATGAGCTCGTAACTTCAATGCTGAACAACGTCAGGAGGGATAAAAAGAAAAATCCCTGTAAAATCCATATAGCATCTCTCCATGAAAAAAAAAAAAAGGTGTTGTTTTTTTTTTTTAAAAAAAAAAGCTTCATTCTATGTTAAAAGAAATTGCAGGATTTCCTTTCTTCTTGTATTACACTCTTCTTTAGCAGTCAGCTGCCCCTAACATCCTCCTTCAACAGGATACTACAGGATGCTGAAACCCCCGGTAAGTAGGATCTGGACCCAGTCATCTAACCACATCACTGTCTCTACAGCAACCTAGGCCAGCCCTAAATGCTATAATCCTGCTTTACTATAGTAAAGCCAGTTAATGGCTTTAGTTGAATGTTCCTGCCAAATCAGGGTGCTCTAATATTTATTGATATTTCAAGTCTGTCCCCCTCTTTGGACTACTTGTTATACCTAAAAGTGATCCAAGCATAGCATTCATGGAAGAAAGGAAGCTATTAAGGAGTTCAGTCTTTTGAAATTACCAAGGCACAGTCCTGCAAACACCAGCTCCTAAGAGAGTCACCACTGACTTCAGTGAGTGAGTTCTGGAGAGCAGAGGGGGAGCCAGGGCAGGCAAGGGACTGGTCCTTGGCTCTTTGGCAGGTTTTCTTCAGACAGTGCCATTAGCAGTGGATGACCAGAGGATCCCACGGGCATGCACTGGATGTCCTAATTAAAGAGTGAATAAATGCTGTGTGATGGGCCCCGGGAAGAGGAGAATGCAGAACAAGCATAGGCCAGAGAGTTAAACAGAGGAACAAATATTATTTTGTCAATATTAGTGACAACTTAATTAATATTTTCCACAAGTATTCCACTTAATTCCTTTTTTGGGAGACAGATGGTTAAGTCCCTGAAAAATGAAGGAGCTATTTCACTTCTCAGATCATACAGAAGGATTGTTCTATTTTATTGCTATTCTATTTTTTATTGCCCTACTTTTTTCCTTGCTTTTTGCTCTAGTTTTCTATTGTTCAATTTAATTGCTCTGGAAAAACTTTACAGAACATTACTTCTAGAAGGTGTTTTTTTTTTGATCAGTGAAAAAAGTAGGCTATAGGATTTGATACTATCATTTTCTGTGCTACATGTAAGTTTGGGTTCAGAAGTCAGCGTTTTGTGGCTTTAAGGAACCAGGTATAAAAACCGACCGGCTTCAGACAACTGAAATTCAATAGGACTTTCCTTCAGGTATCTTTCACCCTGCAAAATCCTGCACGCATCTCTTCAGCGAGAGCTTGCGTGTGCTTTTAGGATGGGAAAACACGCCATGAAGAATTTATAGCAGGAAGCAATCTGCTGCTGTTGCACATCCCTAAACGTTAGTGTAAAGAGTCGTTTAGATTTTTAATAGGTCAGGGGGATAAAAAAAAAAAATACGCAGGCATCAGGGCTGGCTCCTCTGCGACATATGGAGAAGGGATATAGGGGATATGCCCGGCCTCCCTGCTGCCCAGGGGAGGTGGATTAAGGGGGACAGAGGGAAGAGAATAATAGCACGATCAAACCTGACAGTGCTCCAGCATCCCCCCTATCACATACACACACACACACACACACACACACACACACACACACACACACACACGGCTATCGTGGCTCCGCGTCGCGGTTTTCACCGCAGACATCGCAGATCCCGGAGGCTCCGCGGGGGCGGGCGGGGAGGGGAGCCTGGTGCAGCCCCGACCCCGGGACGTGCCCGACCCCGCTCCCGTTCCGCCGCCGCGCTGCCTTCCCGCTTACCTTGAGGCGGCGGCCGACGAGCCCCGCGTCTCTCCGGGGCAGCTCCTCCAGCCGCCTCGCCCAGAGAGCGGGAGCCAGAGGGGGAGGCCGGGAAGGCGGGGAGGGGAGCGGCAGCGCGATGCCAGGCGATGCAAATGGCTGAAGCGCAGGGGCCGGGCTGGCGGAGGGGACGGGCGGGCGCGGGGCCGCGCTCAGCCCCTTTGTTCGCCTGGCAGGCGGAGGGAGGAGCGGGCACGGACCTGTTGCTGCCGCCGGCGGCTCCCAGCCAGGAGCAGCGGCTGAGCCGAGAAGCCGCGGCGCGTCCGCGCTGCCCCGCCGGGGCGAGGGGGGCGGGCGGCGCAGCGGCCCCACCTGCCGAGGAGAAACTCCCCCCGTGCGGCGCCGGGCGGGGAGCGGCGGCTTCTCCCTCACCTCCGGGCGGGGCCGCAGGAGCCCTCCCTGGGGTGCCCAGGGCGGCGGCGCCGTTCCCGGCGTGAGGCAGGGCCGGGGGCTCGGCTGCGGGAGCTGTGCCCTTGCTGGAGCCCCGAGTGACCGCGGCCCCGAGGGACAGCCCGCCCCCGGCACCGGCCGTGCTCGCCGCGGGAAGCGACGGGGAGGGTTCTCAGACGGAGCCTCTGGGTTATTCAGGTGTCTCCCGACGGAGGAACAACGCGGCAGGGGCCAGGTGGCTTCTGTTTGGGTGCAGTTTGCGCCAGGGTCCCGTTTCCTCCTGCGGTTCAAAGCTAAGACTCATTAAGATTTCCAGAAATCCCAGATTTCCCTCTTCTCAGTTTCTTTAAAAGCCACTCACGTTACCTTGGTGGTACCCTCGGTCTGCTCCCGACGCAGACGGTGTTAGTTACCCAGGTCAAGTCCCACCGCGGGCTGCAGTCCGATTTCTGCCAAGACAGCAGACATGCCGCGCTATCCCGACCTTTCGGAACCATTCCTGGTGCCGGGATATATCGCATTGCCATTGTAATGTATAGTTTTCCTATGGTACTACTGCCTCCAAACACTACTTATCTACAGGTTTTCTCCTCTCTACTGACTCCGGCTCCCGTCAGACTGGTTCCCCCGCAGCCGCCCAGTGAGTGGCTCCCGGCCCCGGGAAACACCTGAGCAGACTTGAAAAGTTACTACCTCGTTTTCTCTCTCAAATTAACCTGACAATTAATTGCTCTGTGCTGGCAGTGTAGCCATTGCAGCTGTATGTTCTTCCAACTTCATGGTGATGATGGCTAAGTGTGGTTGACAATCTTCTCCTTCATTTTGTCCCATTGCTCCTACTTTTAGACATCGGTTTTGCCAAAACTCCCATGTGTTGGCTTAGCACTTAATAAACTAAAGTAATTGCATGCAGTGCTGGATAACTAACCACTTGAAACCCTTGGCTCCACTCAGGTTGCGCACTTACTAAAGAGCAGCACTTAACCAAAAGGCTGGTTTTCAAGCTGAAGTCATGTCTGATCTCTACTGAGAAAGGCCAGCATGCTTCTGGGTGCCATAAAATAGAAAAGTAACAATCATACACTGTCACAGGGGTCTTAGAGTAGTAGGCTTTAGCATAATTGCGAATTTCTCGCTGTCCCTTGATTTGTGTCTTTTACAAGGTTAGACTAAGTTTCTGTACATGGTTTTATTCCTGGCTAGCTGGAAGAAGTTCTCATGTGATGTGGCAGATCCATTAACGCCTGCCAGAAATAACTCCTCTCTCCTGACATCAGGAATTAATCTTCTTGCTGTTTCATGTTACTTTAAACACTAAGTATTTAAAGATGGCACTGGAATAGACAACGATACAGATAGGGGAAATGGTTTTCACTTTTAAAATCTCTGCTGTACTATTTCTCTGTGGAGGATTGCCTTTCTTAAGGTGTATGTCTCCTCTTCAGACTGATGAAAGTTATGTGACTGTGGTAACAGTATAATATCTGAGATCACTTGAGATCGTTCTGACTCATGCTTTCTGAATATATGAGAATTTTAACCACTACTGGATTTTCTTAACTCCTCTTCACGTTTAACTGCCTCATCACATTCCAGTCTGGGTGTACACAGAGGGGTCTGAGTCATGGTTTCTGGAGACAATTTGAAAACCAGTGGTAGGTAGGAAGTAGCATATTGTGTTTTTGTGGGCCATACTTGCCCCTGTGGCTGTAGCCAGCAGAAGACCTATCCAAAGCCCGAGCTCCACAGAGGTCCCAAGTCTGAGAAGTCAGGTAGCTACTGGCTGTTGCAGACTTTATTCTCTGCTCTCACTAAACATTGCCAGAAGCAGATCAGGTAAAATGGCATCAATTCTGCTTTATGAAAGTTTAGTTTTGGGCAGCAACGCCCTGAACTTCATAAGTCTCGGTACCTACTGTCTTCCCTCCAAGTTTCTTTCCAGTCCCCCATGTCCCTCTGTCATTAAACCTATTAGTGAAAACAAACACAAGGGAGAGTTGCCGACCTCTTAACAAAATTTTTGCAAACTACTGCTGCTCTGTGGATCATAGGCTGGGACACTTGCCATGGAGAATAAGGCTGCTTGTTGACTAGTCTTTTAATTTTTTAGATGATGGTAAAAACTGGGACACCCATTGTAGGAATCATCTCAGTTCTAGCTGTTTGATTTCCATACTTCACCAGAGTCCTGAGGCTCCATTTATAACTAATGTACAGGAATAAGTCTGAACGAAGGGCAAATTTTTTTCACCTACCTTTGATATCTTAGGATGAGGTGAATCATCCTTTGGTGTTTCTTATTTCTCTCCATTATCTGTAAAGTCTGACTGGTACAGCTACACCCAATTAATTTTTAAACACCTAAGTTACATGAGATGAAAAATTATCCCAGTGTAGAAAAGATCCTGCCCTAAAGAAATCAGGTGTTAAACAGTTTACACAATACGTTATTTGATACCTGACACGCTTTTCCGCAGCCCAGCCGGTGCGACAAATCTTCAGGGAGGCTGATAGTTCGTAACAATGCTACTGGTCATCAGGACTTGCTGAGATCCTGTATTCTTTTTGCAATGGCAGTTTAGCTTGGGGCAACAGTAGAACAGTGAGTACAGGCAGGAAGGGAAGCATTTGCTCTGCTCTGTCCCGGAAACTTTAGCTAGTCCCTGCCCAGCCACATACAGCAGATTTCCTTCTGCAGCCCGACCTCTGTTTCTAACATACGAGCAATGATGTTCAGTAGTAAAAAGGGAATACAGTTTGGAAAAAAATTACATCAGATGTTTCTTTGGTTAAAAACACCAAGAAACAAAAAACTAACCCCATCCCCCTCCCCGCCACCCCCCCCCAAAACCCCCCAAAAAACCAAACNTTTCTGTCTGTTTAATCCACATCAGGCAAAACAAAGTATTTTCATCTTTGTAGAATTGTGATTCTAGAATTGTGTTCTAGATTGTGATGTCTGATGCAGAAATGGGCAATAGAGCTGAATGCCATTCTCATGATAGGGTCCTCAAATGGCATCCCAATCTAGAGCACATCTGCTTACTGCTTATCAGGGCCCTGCTCGTCCTGGGAGAAAGAAAAGAAACGCAGTTTTTCTCCCACTGGCCGCAGCAGCAGCAGCTGCATTGTGCCATTCCCTACCAGGCCTGGGTTATCCTGGTAGCTGGAGCAAACGCACAGTTCCTCAGCCAAAATTAGCCCGCAGGTCTCTTCAAAACTTAATCAGCCCAGTCTAGAGGAATTGATTCTTGGCCAGTGAAGCTACAGGACTTCAGAATTTCTCATTTAAGGAGGTTAGGAATCTTTTAACAAAATTGCTACTTTATCCACAAGCAAGAGGCTTTAAGCCTTCCTAAATGACAGGCTCAGAGTGTAGCTTACAGCATATGAGGTTAGCTTTTGTAAGTGAACTAGATAGAATCCTGCAGATACTGTACCCATTGCACCATGGAGCTGAGCACGAGGCCATGCTCAATTATTTGACCAGCTAATTAGGTGGGCTTTGCAGCCTTTTCTTCACATTACACAGATTACACAGAATTAATAAGGTTGGAAAAGACCGTAGAGATTATCAAGTCCAACCTTTACCTAGGTTAACAGCCTATCCAACATCAGTCTAACACCTATACCATCTAGACCATCCAAAGCATCTAAACCATGCCACTAAGTTCATCGTCTAACCTATCCTTAAACACATCCAGGGTCGGTGACTCCACCACCTCCCTGGGAAGCCCATTCCTAGCACATGTCTAGCACAGTAGGCAGGACTGGTATGCCTGCAAAGACTAGTCTTCCTACCAACATCTGTGCACATGCAAAGCTGGTGGTAGGCCGTTTCTAGGGGGATTTTTTTGTTTGGTTGTGGGGGTTTTTTGTTTTCTTGGTTTTGTCAGTTGTTTCTTTGTGATTTAGATTGGCATAAGGATGTATTGGAAAAATAAATGTTGCAGCATCAAAACTCTGGAACAGACAAAGTTGAAACTTCCTGGTATTCCTTCTGTGAATACTGGAGTATCGGATACAGGGGCAGGAGCTGTTGGTGGTTATCCCTATAGTACCCAGAAATCTGGTTCATAGCTAGAAGGCAAAATGTAAAAGCAAACAAAAACAAAGAAAAGCTGACTTCTTTTACTCATCCTGTGTCTGACAGCTGAACACTCCTATGAGAAATTCTTGCTGGTGTAACACAACAGCCTCAAGGACTGGTTTGATGCTCTTGCTGGAACAGATAAAATGTTTATTGTATTTCTACTGAACAAAAATACCTAAAATACATTTTTTATGTTTGCAATACAAAACCTATACATTCTGTACAGGTTTTACACGATACATTGTATGTATCTGAGGCTGAGCCAAGCTGATCTACTCGTTTGCATTGTTTTTCACATCTCCCCGTAATACAGAAAATAGAATTGGAAGAGAAGGGCTGGTTACCCCATGAGGTTTATCAGCTTGTAGCATAGAGCCACAGCAGTCATAAGGAAAAAAACAGATCATAAAGATTTCTTCAGTGTTGGGTTGCATACTTCTGTGCACCAGAGACAGATCAATATTGGTTTTAATTTAAGAAAAAAGCAACCAGCATATTTTGCCTGTGAGCAAAACATTTCATAATCAGTACATTTCTCCCCAAATGCTCTATGAAACATCAGCATCTATCAGTATAGGCTATAACCAACTTTGCTCACCCAGACAGCAGGGAAGGGACTGGCACATGGATCACACCCAATACAGCCTCAGGGAGTGTGTTAGTAACCTCTGAAGTGCTCTGGAGTCCAGCGGTGTTGATGCACCTTGAATTAATTGATGGCGTCAATTGCTTCTGGTTGGGATTAAGAGCATCACAGGCTGCTCTGAGCAACATTATAGAAAAGGGGGGGCACTTACAAATATTGGCTGAACTAGGGGTAATCCTTTTCATTAATGCACATAGTCTGTGCTACCCAACTCTACAGAAAAAACATCTCTTTAGATAGTGAACATTAAAAAAGCATTTAGTGTAGTCTGACAGGCATGCTCTGCAACTTGAAATGCACGAAGATAGAACAAACCAAAATGGTCCACAGGAAACAATTTATACAATTTGATTTGGAAGACATGAGTGAATGCAATCTTTTCTGGCAGCGTTCAAATTGATCCTTATCCTCAAGCTGAAATCCAGAGAATTTCTCTCCAAGGTGGAATAAGAGAAAAAAGAAAAAGAGTTACATAGCTCTGTAGCTAAGAGGTATCTAGTTTCTTGAATTTAAAACCTTTTTCATTATCTACATTTTGGCATGTAAAATACACTGATTTCAGGGGAAATTCAGTGCTTTGAAAAAACTCCTTTTGATGTCAAAACACACTTGAATTTGGACTTCTAGTGAATTCTTGAAATTATTTAATTTCCAGTGAATTCTTGCAATTATTTAATCTCCCCAAGGTGTTTCATTTTCATCCTAGTTGTTCTGGTTCACCTAGGTTGGGATACACATTAACGATAACTGTGATTATTATTGGAGTACAACAATATGTACAACAGCAGAACTTGCAATTCTGCTGTCAAAGCCTGTTTTGCTGGAGGAAAAATAATTCCCTTTGAACACCTTTGAAGGTCGTGCTGTGAAAGACTAACTGCCTTTATAGTGTGGTTTATGGAGCTTGGCCAACCACTTGAAGAGCTTTCAGTCATGCGCTGGCATTGTTGCATTTCAAATACAGTAACGCAGTAAATCTTCATTTGCCTAGAAATTTTTCAGATCTTTTCATCTGAAGCTGTGTCAGTGTTGCTTTGTTGATTCTTTGTTTTAGGAGGCAAAGAGTGTTTCTGGCAGTTTGGTAGCTGGGCACATCTTTAAAGAAAACACTATGATCAAATATGCACAAGTACAAGGCAGCAGCAAAGCAACTAATTATGAAAAATCTCGAGCTAGATTTCTCATATTGAGGAAACAGGGTGTAGATTCTACCTATAAACTCCCTAGATCTTGAAGGAAGTAGATTGGAATTTTGAGCTGTGGCATGGTGCAAGCAGCTGATGAACCATCTCAGGTTAACAATGATACTTGTACCAACCTGGTGCCTCTATGGTACATGTAAAATCTACACTAGTAGATATTTCTATCTCCCGGTTGTAAGAAACTGGTCTCAAGTTGCAGACTGCTAGGCAACCATCCCATAAGAAGAAGGTTGTATGGAAAAACTTTTTCACAGAGAGAGTGATTTCCCATTGGAATGGGCTTCCCAGGGAGGTGGTGGAGTCACCGTCCCCGGATGAGTTTAAGGATAGGTTGGATGGTGAACTTGGTGACACGGTTTAGATGGTTTAGACAAATTGGTGTTGGATAGGTTGTGAAGTTAGGTAAAAGGTTGGACTTGATGATCTCTCCGATCTTTTCTAACCTTGTTAATTCTGTGTGTAATTAATTCTGTGTGTGGATACATGCTAGGCTGCATCAATATAAAGAAACCAGAGGCAAAAATCCTATTCCGCCAGTGGCACAACACAGTTTACATCCATGCAGTTAATCAGACCCTAAAACATCCCAGATAAGTGGCTTTGCCACTGCTGTTTGACAGAAGAAGACTAGGCCAGGCTCAATCCCAGCCAGCTAACTACTAATTGTGATCACACATCAGTGCTCAAGTTGTCACTCTAGTCCTGGCCAGTTTATTATTGTTTTCCATAACCACACATACAGGATGCCTGCAAGGGGGAAGCAGTTTAAAAGGCTAACCATGGTCTTAGAAAGCAGCAAAGGCTTTCATCTGTTCGCTTTTACAGACTCATCATATAGCTTCAAGTCTGGCAAATGCTTTTCAACTTATTTTCTTCTTAGCTACAGATGATATTAATCTGCCTTCTCAACAAGACTATTATTACGTGATGTATTATTACTATGAAGATATGTAAAACAATCTAAAAATACTGTTACCGGTTCCATGGTATCACGCATTGCAATACAGTTTCACCCATACAGAACTCTCCATTACAGCTGAACCTTTAAAATGACTGACATTTCTCACCTCCAAATGCATTTTACAAAAACTAATTTGTCTTTATGCATGCAGTTAGAAAACGAAACAGGACAGAGAGAGGAAGAGTAAAGTTTGAGTACTGAACCACAGTTCAGGAAACCCTTTCCAATGTATTCAGGCCTCTCTCAAAGGGGTAATTTTTAGACCTCAGACCCATAAATAATGAGCTGTAAATTCCCATTGGGGCAGAATCTGCCTTCAGGTGTGCACACATGCAATTTGATGTTTTTCAGAATCATAGATTAAGGAGTACAGTATAAAGGCAGGACCAAAAAGGCAACCAAACAGTTCCCAATAACTCTTCTTGTTTGTTTATAATAGTGCAGCTACACCCAAAAAGGCTATTACTGAGAATGATGAATACAAGTCTCAATATTTAAACACAATCATGGGATTATCAGTATATCCTTTAGGGCAGATTAATTACAAAGATTTGCCTATTAGCAATGGAAAATTAATTTCCTCTGTTAATGCTTTGCTCTGCAATACTCCTTTTGAATATCAATGCTTCTCATTTTTATGCAGCATGCACACTGCCCAAGGGCCGATGCATACTCCACATAGACAGCATAGTAGAAATTCTATTGCTTAGATACTGTTTGGGTCCACTGATACAGGAGTCAAATTGTATCAATCAAAATCAAAACTTTAAAATAAATGACTGCATCATTTTCAGAAAGCGCATTTGCCGATGTTTAAACTGTAGAAACTAAAAAACTAAAAAAAAAAGATTGTCATCCTATACACATACCCTATTTTCCCTTTCATGAGTCCATTAATACATGTATTATTCATTAATGCATGCCCCAAATTTCAACCTTCTAGTAAAAATGACAACTCGAGATGTTCTTCTGAAGCTAATTTTATCACAATTTTTATTAAACATTTTTCTTAATTTATATTTTGAACATAAATACACAAGTTTTATGGCCCCTGTTATAAAAGACACTACTATGTATTAGAAAACATATATAGAATATATTGTAGTGGTTACACTTGCTCCCTTCTTTTTCTATTGTTTTCATAACTTCTATTAATTTAAACAAGCAGTATCAGAAAGCAAAATCCAACATCCTAGCAGTGCATTCTACAACAGCTATAAAGATTATTTGCCACAGAAACTTTGGTTCCCACCTGTTTTCATAATAAAGTATTATCAGTAAGTTGTATGTCAGAAAGAAACATTGCACCTTGTGCTGTTAGTTACCAAAAATCTAGTTCACAACAGTTTGTATTTTTCAAGATAGGCATACAGCTCCTCTTCTGCTTTACAGCTTAGTGAGATAGATATTTTCAAAATAGGAAAATGTAAATGAGGGACCCAGTTTTGTTCTTACAGAAGTCACTAGCAAAACTCCAATGTACTTTCAGAAGAACAGATTTATACTTTGCTTCTGCTATTTGGTAGAACTGAAGAAAATTACATTTCAGCTGAAAGATAGGATGAATTTAAGACTCTCGTGCATTATTGTTAGCAGATCCTGTAATAACACATGCACAGATTTCCAGTTGAATTGAGTAGTGGACTCTGCTTACTTTTCCTAGAGATAAGGATCCATGACAGAGTCATCCTCCAGTCCCAAAGGCACAGATGTGGAATCCTGCATTCAAGAAGACCACAAAACAAAGCCTGTGGTCTTTTTGCTGCAGTCTAGCAAAGGGATACTAGATTATATATGCTTAATACACAGAATAATCTTTTAACTTGTTTTTCAATAAACTGTACAATGTAGTACTTCCACACAGTGGGAAAAAAGCAGCTCCCAGGGCCATAGCTATGGAAGAGTGTAGAAAATGCAGCTGGCCTTGATCTCTCAAGCCAGGCGAGCCTAGGCAGTAGGCCAGGCAGAAGAGGAAAAGTTTGGGAAAATGTTACCAACTGCTTGGCTTAGAGGCCCTCTCACTTTTTTTCTTTTCTGCCTTCCAGGACTCATGCCAACACTAAGCCCATGCCAATACTGACAATACCCAACTGAAGTTGCAAGATACACCGCAAAAGACACAGAATAAAAGCACAAAACAGTAATGAAGATCTCAAGCCTACAATCCCATCTGTAACAAGGGTCCTTTGTGACTCATCGAAGTCCATGCCATTATGGCTCAAGAATCTTGTTCTAATCAGGAATGTAGAATGTGGGCAAAGCCTCTGAAGAGAAATCAGGATGCATACCTGATTTTCAAATGCCTGTTTTGGTGCCACCCAGCAGGTAAACACTCACTCTGTCCCACATACTGGGGGTCAGGTGGCAGGGAATACCTGATGTTAGTCCAGGGCTCTGTCAAACTTGGTAAATTAGTCTACCCTCCAATTTTGGCATCACCTCTGCTTTTTAAAGCAGACAGACTGAAAAGTTAAGACTTGCACAAGTCCATTACAAAATTAAGAAAATAAATTTCAGCAACATCTTACAAACCCCAACCCTACTGCTATATTAAACAAAATACTTCAGTCTCTAGTACTGTTGATCTTGAAATGGCATGTGCTGAGAAACACTGTGGTTGATAACAATGTAAACTAGGCGGATTGAAACAAAAGATGATGGAATCAAGGAGTTTGTATTAGATGTTTCAGAAATTTCAGGGCAAACCACACCCTTACTAGGATAAGAATGGTACCAAAGTAGCCAGAAGTTATACTTGATTCCAGTCAATGCATTCAGATGACAAATGTTCTGTTTCAGAGTCTACTTAATTTGCATTTCACTGAACAGATGGACAGTATTAGAGTTCTTAACATATTCAACTGAAACTTAATTGTCCTAATTTCTCTGTGTTTCAGCCTATTGATGAAGGAAAAGGATATTCCCATTGACTCCATTCAACATGTTATCTATATTAAACAGATTTTGACTTAAGCATGTGTCTCATCACCATTTTTGGCAACGTCTTTATGAGCTGAAGCCTTTGTCTTATATTTCAGATGCACAGAGACTAGTGCAAAAGGCGGTTTCACTAGGAATCTCAAATTCAAAGTTTCCTTTGGAAACACATCGATTCATTAATAAAATGCCAATTATGTCTCCACTTAGAATTCAGCCCCCTAGCACTACTGGAGCAATCACCTGCCCATCTGAGTGAATGAAGCTGTGCATGCTATTTTTCCAATATCCATTGACATGACCATGCTTTGCTGAAACTGGGTGAAAAGATATCACCATTCCAATACGACATTATTTGATAAATGTTTGCCTGAGGACACAGCACAGCTCAACTGATGTAAGACCTACAGTTAATACCTGCACTTCCTAAAGATATTCCAATATTAGCCTATCTTCCCAATTACTTATTCAATTAATAACCTCATTGAAATTTACTGGAGGTGCATGCCTCCTTAAAAAGGGTACAGTCCATGTTCAGGTTTGATAGCGAGTTGCCAGGGGTAGGACATGTTAGCAGCACTAAAAGGCACAGCTGTCCCGTGTCTGTACTTTTTATTTGCCCAAAGCCATAGCATCCTTGCAACTTTCTCTGCATAACAAAGGCAAGTTGCAGACTTGCACATGCTGAATGAGACAACGCATATGCTTTTTGTACTGCAACATCTTTAATAATACTGAGCATTAGAAATTACTAATTAAAAAATACACATTCTGTGTTGAAATAAACGAATACTAATCAATTAATATAGCTGTTTTTGTCCTGACTAAACTCCGTTTTTCAGAATGATATTATAAACTATCATAGTTATTTCCAAATTAATACTAGCTTTCATTAGACTACTTATTATTTTAAAATATTTGCTACCTTGGTAAAATGTACAGTCCATGCAGTATCTCACTTTGGAAAAAGAAATAATAGCTGATTTACATAGCAGAAATTAGCATGAGACATAGCATGTCTTCCTTGCTTTCCCTAAGTGCTACAGAACATAATGAAGATATTTAGAAATGTGAATATAAATAAGAGATTCTAAAACCATCTAAAAGTGCCCAACAGTTCCTTTTTTTCTAAATAACAAGGACAGAACCAAGGCTAAATATTTTCCAGTACTCTAATACTGCAGACTGTTGCAAGTATGTGACTATCTTGCACTTTTAATCCTGTGATCAAAGCCTACTGAAATTGCACCCAGGTGTATAAAGTCTATCTGTTTGGGTCCTAAGGTGGCATTCACTGCAAAAAGATATTAGACTTTTTTAATAGCAGAAATGATCTTGGATTTAGTTCAGTTAGATATTTAATAATGGGATTTGCCATATCATCACTGAAGACACTAGTTCATCTTGTCGCTGCTGCTTGGACTTCTTGTTCACTCTTCTGTGTCCTTGGCCACCAGAAATCACTAATACTGAACTTGCTTTCATCTTCTTAGATTTCTGTCTTTTACTTTTAAATGAGATATTTTGATCCTTCAAAAGCTCATAAATGTTACAGTCCTCTGGTCTGTGTTCTAGGGAACTTGATCCATGAGACAACGTAAGGGATCCAGAAGAGGATGACAAGTCACTTCTTTGTGCAATGGACCCTACTGAATCCCCCAGCCAAACTGCAGTGTCGTGGGTGTTACTAAGGGAAGAGCCAGGTCTTTCACTGTGCAGAATGTTCTTTTGGTCATCGTCCTTAGGTTCTGAGCCAGGAGGCAGGCTGTTCCTCAGTTTGTTTCTGTTCTTCTTGTTTATAGATGTAGCTGTTACAAGAAACTTGACTGGGCTATTGTGTGCATGGTACGACACCATTCCTCTTCCTGGAGCCAAAAGAAAAGACGCAATTAAAACCATTATTTATTTGACCACAGCATTCCATCATAATTAGTTCATGAAATTTGCTCAGAAAAGCATAACTTTTAAAACTCTATTATATGTATCCAGTCTTTTCTGTGTGTACACTAGTTACAGGGGGGAAAAAAAAGGTACAAAAAATAATATGTTATGCCACAAGTGTTTTAGAACTGTACTAATAAATCAGCTGAAACATGGCATTATGAATTTTAGTTGAAATGCTTTTGTGCTCGGTTCTCACAATGACACGAGGACAGAAACACTGCTAACTTCTCTTTGTTGGCATCAACACAAATGTAACTGTGAGTTTTCTCCAGTAACCCCCAAACAATCCTGTTCTACCTCTGTACTTCTCCAGAATAACACTAGAAGATCTGTTTCATTGGAACAGACCCTTCCACACTATACAACAGGAACTAAAACTCATCCTCCTGGAGGGTTATGTAGTTGCCATGATAGATTCATAAAGAAATGACTGAACAATTATTATTTTTAACTCTTTTTTTCTAAGTATTTAATAAGTAGGATACTGAGGGTACAAGCAAGATTTACACTTACATTCATTAGAATGCAAGAAGAAAAAAATTGCACATGGCCAAATTCAGAAGCTGTAACACCATGAGTATATGTGACTTTTACAACAAAACGGGAAAAAAATAGGACTCCACAAAATAATCTACAATATGAAAAAGAGCTAAGCTATCAAGGGTAAAAGCCACAAATCCTGTTAATCACTATGTTCATCCCTAACTCCCTAATGCATTCCAGGTTATAAGAAAACAGAGTCTTTTACAGAACATACAATCATATAAAGATGAATTATCACTATTGGAAGCACAACATCAAAACCCACAATTTTTGAGTTCAAATATGGCTATCAAAAATAGACTATAAAAACAGATCAGTAAATGTAATGTTGCCGTATCTGTGAAATCTCGATCCCAAATAAAGGCAAGAATATATGACATAAACCACAATAATCAAAACAGAAAATGGAAGAATGAGAGATTTTTTGATTCTGCAACTATGCATTTTCTTGTTCTGCATTTATTTTCATCTAACATATGTTCCAGATTTTTACAGAGCATTTCTCCTGTGTCATACCAGATTATTGCTGCGTATTTTGCTGAACACAGAGGCTTTCATTTTCATTTTGCAAAGTTACATAAGCTTTTTTTTCCCCCTGAAGGAAGCTGCAAACAGCTTGCCTCATAAAATCTGCCAGCCTCCTTCCACAGCACAGAAGCTCCAACAGAATTCTGAACCCAAAACATTGGGTTTCCCCTTTTAAACACACTTTCAAAATCTTGCTTCTGCTAGTAGCTTACACATTAGTAAAGTGATACAGGAGCATTTGTGCATTTGTATTTCAAATGGGGTAATATGAAAGTAACTCAATAAATACATCTCTCCAAAATGCAAAAACCTTGGTCACTGACAACAAAATATTTACTCTTGTGTATTCCAAGTCTCCTGTTTAAGGAAAAGGGAACAAAGCCAATTTATTCAAAAAACAGTCAGGCAACATGCTAAGCCTCCAAACCTTATGCACCTATTTTCCCCAAATCTAGAAAAAAAATGCATTCTTTTCTCATCTCTATGCATTTGACTATACTCTGACAGGATTAATGTCTATTCCTTTCTTAAGCCTTGAAGAAAAAAACGTCCCAGCCCAGCAAGTGAGACAAAATTAGTCAAGTATCTGAATATATCGTGAAGCTTGGGAAGAACAAGTATTATATACAATTTGGCAGGTTCACTTAAGTTACTGACAGAAGGGAAATGGCATCTTCAGTACTCAGTATGTTTGAGAAATTTCACTCACCAGTTACTTTGGGAATCCCCTGTAAGCGAGGCACTGGTAATGCTACTATTATACCCAGGTTTGTTCCAACCAGCAATAAACCATGGCACACCAGGAGGCTGGTCACAGAGACACGCTGCTGTCCTGTGAAGTTTAGGAAGTGTTCTGTTACTGAAGAGTGATGACCTTTGCTTAGATCAAAGTAACTTCAGGCAAACAATCAGCTGTACTGTCTCATTCAGCAAAGCACTCAACACAAAGGCAAGTATTTTGCTGCATTATGGTATTACAATTTACACACATGACAATTTAAATACCATTAAAATTCTGAAACATTCTGTCTTAAATCTCTAAACCACAGTATCTAAGGGCAGACAGAGACTGTCTTTACAAACATGCTTTTACGATAGGCCCTATTTATATGTTCCCAATAATAAAACTCAAAGGCATTTCACTTCATAATACTCAGTAATTACATTGCCATAACACACTATACTCAAGACTCAAACTTGTTCATGATTACTTTTTTTCCCCCCTAGTTTTTATTCCATGAAACTGTATCACAACTGTATCGCTCTGAGTTTGGGTCCGCCCATAGAAGAATAGCATTGCCATATTGGAAGAGGTCCAGTGGAAGGCGACCAAGATGATCAGGAAACTGGAGAGATTAAAAGAAGTTCCATCTGCACCTACCTCACAGAAGGATGCTCAGAAGACAGAGTCAGACTCTCTTCATATGTGCATATGAAGTGATAAGACATAATGGATCAAATTTGGAGCACGGGAAAATTGTATTCTAAGTAAGGAAAAACTGCATCATCATAAAGCTAGTCAGAAACTGCAATGTGTTGATCAGAGAGCATCCTTTTCAAAAATATTAAAAATTTGTCTGGACAAGACCTTGAACAACCAGGTCTAAAGAGGCCTGTTTCAAGAAGGATAGACTTGATTACCTCCAGAGTAACTTCCAATCAAAATCACTCTATAATTCTATAATTTTCTACAACATTATTTATGGGATTGCTATTTTGCAAATGAAACAAAGTAATTTTTGCTTGAAATGCTTACTGTTTGATTCAGTTTAAATGGATTTTTCAAAATAGCCTTGACAAGTTTCAGAAACTACAGACTGGCCAAACTTTTGCCCAAGTTGATGTAGAGAAGCACTTAAACTCTGTTCGAAGCCTTTAGGTTCAAAACATACACATTCTTGGATTTATTATTAACTTTACATGTAGGAGAAAGGTCATTCCATCTTTATCATAGCTTTCAAGTTGAGAGTCACTTCATCAGTAAGTCAGGAATTTGGGTTTCATATCTAATATAACTTGAATGAACTCACATGTTCACACTTTAGAAAAGGCCTTAATTATGGTGTATCACAAATGAATATGTTTCCTGTCTTGTCCCTTGAAGCTGGGCTAATTTGCATGCAAGAATATATGAATTACAGACTCATTCTGAAAGCAAAGAAGGAGCAGCTTGGCTGTAGCCAAAACATCCAACTGGAAAGCAGGAGGCAGACCACGGTTCAATTCTTTCCTCTTAGAACTTGAAAAAACAAAGTGTTAACCCAGCAACGATGTGTTCTGAGAGGCACGCACAGGGGGTCAGATCTGGAATCCTAGCCCTGTCTACCTAAAAACACATTCTAAAACATTTCAAAGGCATGATGATTAGGTCATCCTTGGCAGGCGCAACAAGGACAAGTTTAAAAGGCTGCATCTACTTGTGCAGACCTTCAGAGACTCCTGTGTCATTTTCCATAACACGTGTTTATGCTGTAGGACTGCATCGTACCTCCTCAGCTAAATAAGCATGGATGGTCTATGCTGTACACAAATTACAATCTTTTGAAGCTTGGTGCTTGCCTTTTTGATGGATTTTTTGTTTGGTGAGGATTTTTTTTGTTTGTTTTAGCTTTTTTTAGATGGATTAATGGATTAATTTAGTTTCCAAAACAAAGCCCACAGAGGCGTTTCTTCAGCACAAAAGAAGTTCAAACAGTAATGCCCCAAAACCTCTGTGTACTAGAGTTTTTGAAAATTACTATTTGAATTCTGTGATTTAGAACTCAAGCTCTTTCAAATTACACAAAACGTGTGAGTCCTCCTCCACAAACAGTCCACAGCAAGTGCAAGGTAATTACAGGTTACCTTAACCTCGCTCCATTTCCCCTAGAGCTTGTTTTACCAACTACAGAAATATTTAAGCACAATCGTATAACTTTTAAAATTGTCAAAAACTCTAACTGTACTGTTGTTTCTCAAACCCCTTGCAGAAGTAAGATGCTCATATTTTTAAACAAGAGATTTCTAATGTTTTTTTAGGCATTTAGAATGTAAAATTATATGAATGATTTCATACTTTAATCCTGAAGGAACTTTTTAAACAGTAATTTTTACCTGGGAAAACTGGCAATACATGTTACTGTTTCCATAGGTGGAAATAGCAAATTATCACCCAGCAATTTAGAATCTTAAACACTAGGCATAGCATGAACCAACTATAGTGAGGCCAAAAGGAAAATCCCTTGCTGTGAAATCTCAGAAAAGCAGGAAACATCTGCATTTGAAAAGATACTTTGAAATAACATGAATCAACAAAAAAAATTATATATAGATTTTAAAAAATAGTAAATTAAAATATTATGTTCTAGCCAAGGTTTGAAACCATACTTTTGTTATTTTCTGACCTTTTGTTTTAATGTATTTCAAATTCAGAGGTAAAAAGAATCCCATTTCTACAGAATGAATTTATGCAATAAACACAGAAATGAACAAGTTAAAGGGGAAAATGATAAATGAAAATGCTAAAACCAATAAAATACTTGTCTTTAAATAACAACTTTTAGATCACACTGTCCCAATGCAGCCAAAACCGTTGAAACCTGTAAAATAATCTTCACTTTACAAAGAACTGAAGCCAACAACTAAGCTTATATATGGACAAATGGTTTTATTGTTCTGTTACCCTTCTCAGGTCTCCATTACAACAATCACCAGACCTGAGTAAATCCTCTTAGCTCCTGTGAAGTCAACCCCAGGTAGGTGCAACAATATTGCTGCATATCCTCTTACATGGCCATGCCACTCTTACTATGCAAAAAAACCAGCCCACTGTACAGGTCTCTTGGGCTGACCTAAAGTTTTCCCCAATCTTTTTATCATTTCCCAGCAGTACTGTCATAAAGCAACTGCATTTCATGGTCTGGCACCTTAGTGGGGTGGAGACAAAAGAAAGCTGTTAAGCCTCAAAGTAGAGTTTGTTTTCCACAGAGAGGAAATTATCTCTTTTTTTTTTTTTTTTTACTTGGCTTTTCTCACCTGTTTCCAGGAAACACACATGCCATTAGAGGATATATGGATATAAACAGAATACAGCAACTTTAGCAGAAATCATTCATTTGATAAACAAGTAACCTGTCATTGTTAATATGAGCAATGAAGTATCAAGGTCACAGTAATCTCTTTAAAAGGACAAACTCTCATGGATCTGAAAGCAAAATGATATTTAAGTATGTTCATGAATAATGAAATATTGACTGTGAAAAAGCAAGTAGTCTGTTGATGTACAGTATGATTTTTTCGGTGTGAGTTCTGATAAAGGCTGGAAAAAAACTACCTTTGTTGCTATTTCAACTACAGATCACAAAAATTAAGCATATATTTGCTCAACAAAAGAAGTACATTTCACTAATGAAGTATGTAGATTTACCTTCAAATATTAAAAGATTCTTCTTTCTGCTGCTCAGTGTGCCCTCTGTTCAGCTAAGCGGGATCTGCTTTGGCACCCTAAAAGCAAACCAGCTGTACTGTGGACTCCAAGACATTGAAATATATAGGTCCATGTAGCTGTAACAATGATGCTCTTTTCCTCAAACATTCTCTACCTTTCTCATAATGGCACTTGGTCTTTTGTTACAGAACATAATCTTGTTATACTGTATTAAGAAGTATTTCTGATGATACATGAAGGCACTGCAGATCGGCCTGGACCAAATGTCTATCCCAGAGTTGGCCCTGTGACTCTGGTTTAACTTCTGGTCCTGTATTCCTACACAGAAACTTCCCTTAACTCCAGAAAGCAAGAGCCCTCCCAGCTCCACACCTCCTAAGTAGAGGACATTTTTTGCCACAGACTTAAAATTATGTCTATAAAAAAAAAAAAGATTCTGCCAGACACAGTCTGCTTTTTTACATTACTAAACTTTGCCATATCCTAGGGACAATCACCTCCTATGCCATTTCACTTCTCTGTGATTCTGTCCTGTCCACTGTGGTGCAGGGTTGTCTTCCCCAGAGCACATATCCCTTACAACAAGACCAGGCAGTGATATTTAAAGCCATCTCCCCCTAAGAATGAAATTGGGAAAATCTAATACTATGAAAGCTCATTATTAAGCTTATGAGACACTCCTCTTAGTTATTACAGTTGTCTTTTAAGTACAGCACTGTAACTCACAGTAACCATTCCTGACATTCCTAAAAATTCCTTTTACTTCTACTGCATAACAACAAAATAATTCAATTGATTTCATGGAGCAACATTCTTCACATTTCCACTACTTGAAGTGAAGATACAGATGGAATCTCCAGGTAGCCTATCAGGGGAATATTACATACTGTTCCTACTAAAATCCTGGGAAAAGAAGTACAGCTTCTTCAAAGCTATACAGAGATCTTGCCTTCTTAATCTCCATTAAGATTCTTGGCAACATTTTCCCACTAATTTCTTCTCTCTCATTTCAATATCATTTGAATTTTTACTTATCTGTTATTTTTCCATATTAAGGAACTCCTGTTGGACTTCAGAAATGTAACAGCTGTTTCCTTTAAAACTAAAAGTCCTAAAAATATCCAGTGAAAGCAAATACGTGTATTGTAAATACAGAGATATTTTACTGTGTTGTATTTCACTGTGGGTTTTTTTGCATTTTATTCTCAGTATATACTACAGGGAACTTGATTTATTCTTTAGCTGCCTATAGTTCCAAAAGGCCCTTACTGCAGCTTTATTATGTAAACCTCCTACTACTCTGTCTTTTAGCTTTTGTTGTTGCAGCATTTTTGAGATCTTATAAGCAGGCACAAGATCTGCTGCTAAATAATTGAAATTCATTTCATTTTTAGAATGGATTCTCCCTTGGAACATTTGCCATAACAATGTTCTACTCCCAAAATAAATTTACATCTCCATTCACTGGCGTGGTTTTTGTGAAGACACTGATTAAAAGAAAAAAAAAAAGAGGAACTAAAATGGGTAAGAATGACACCAAGGAGATATATTTAGCTAAAACTCTTACAAAAATAGTGGTATGCTACATCAGCATTTTTATTACCATGGTAATGAACACAGAGCTAAATTTTTGAAGATTTTTATATGTAGAAAATACTGCAGCAGGAGGCCCTTCTTGCCTTTTTCCCCCCCACTATAAACAGCAGAACACATTAACCTTTTTTACAACTGATCTTCATTTCTTTGCATAACTGTAATGAATTCAATTGAATGATCTATTTAAGGGCAGGCGATTTGCTGCTGTTCAGCGTTGGAGCTACAGACAAACACCACATGTAGAAACACTCTGTCTAGAATGTGATATAAATAGATACAATTTATAATAGAGCTTTACTGCAAAGATAATGTCATCCGAAGAAAACATGGTAAGAAGACAAAGCCTGAAGAAATGAAACATTTTTGATGTAAGATTTATACCTAACTCCTGTGAGAGTATAAATATAATCTCAGTGTGGGAAGAACTGGCTTCTGCTAGAAAAACTAAGCAATAAAGCTGGCACACACATTGCCCATAAAAACTGCACAAGCTTGGTCTACTCCAGTCTACAAATAGGAAGCAACAGAAAGAACGTTTTTCTGCTCATGGATACCACATGATCAGCCATACCAGTACCACTTCTCCCTGTCTCTCTCCCAGCACTGCCACAGCTCACTCCTGATATGCCTGCTGATGCTAAACTGATACAGCAACTGCCTGACTGGGAGATGATTGAACATCTTCTGTCCTGAAACACGTAAGGAGCCGTAAAACCTTATCCTAAAGAACATGGGCTTCACCTTAACTTATAAGACTAACCATTTAATCCAACAAACTAAAGCTCCAGTCAGCAAGACACTGAACTCATTCCAAAATGGCAGCGTGTGAGTGGTCCAGCTGAGTTCATTGACTCCTGATGTAACTAAAATTAGGCAAGTGGTAAATTGACTCCATCAGGTACTTGATACAAAGTCCCAGAAGCAAATGCTAATCTCTGTAAACACATTTTCATGGCAGATTACACTGCCAAACTGTTCCACAGCCACACAAAAATATAACTACACAGAAGAATCCATTTTCTTATCTATATAATTACATTTATGACCTCTAAGGAGAACTTATACAGCACACACTGTTTGCTTGGACAGGAGATGGACTGTGACTTACTACAGGAAATAATCACAAAACCATTATCAGACTCAATGTCCGAGATGAAGCTTCTGTTGCTGGCCTGATGTAGAGCACTGGAGAATGATGGCGATACAGACAAAACAAAAATGTTATCATACAATGCAATTCAACTACCTGGCAACATATTGTGAACAGGTGTGGCAATGTTAACATCCTGGAGGTGTTTCAGTGTCTCAGTGTGGAACAGGCGAAGTGTAGATCCAGATGTGAAGGCAATCCAGACTCCCACTCCAGCAACAGCCATGTGAGAGATTACCATCCCTTCCTCTTGGTGGGCTTCGAAATGGTTCTGTAAGAAAAACAAGGACTCTGTGGGGAGATGCAGATCATGGACATCATTCAACTGTTTCTTATCAGCTTTTCAGCATAGGCATTGTATCCTCATGCTCAGACAAGCACAAAGCTAGCTCCTCTGCTTTGCTTGGGACATGTTTTGACAGCTGCATATGACATGTTATTTTTTCTGGGACATTTTTAGAAAAATATATCATTAGTATGGAAGGATTCTTAACTCTTGAGCCAAAGTTCCACCTAATGAGAGAGTAACTCAGATTTTCTATTTATTAAAAATATTGTATGATAGGGGCTGGCAAGCCCAAAAGAGTTCAGACTTAAAAGGATTATGTGTTTCTTTATTCATACTCCTTTGGGAAAACTACCACAAATATACTTTTATCTACAGAAGAACTTCTCTTCCAATAACAAAAAAATACTTTTCTTCTGCTCTGTTAAGGAGTCTTTTCAGAACAAAAATAATAGAACCAAATAAAAACTCATCTTTATAAAACAGAGTGTTTAAGAATAGAAACACACAATTATTTGTTCCACTCACACATAACAATGTCAGTCGCAATATTGTGGCTTGTTTTTCAACAATTCTGAATTTCACAAGTATTAGCTATTTTGTTTTCCTGTCCTTGAAAATACTGGTGCTTCTTATTATGAAAGCCAAAATCCTCTTTCTAAAGATAAGTAACACAACACATTGAAGACAGACCTTTCTCCTTGATTTAGAGCCTTCACAGTTACAACTTCTATATGGCTCCAGGAAGGCTGAAACCTGTCTACACATCCCTGTTAACATACAAGATAAAGCTGCAGTGAAGACATTTAATCATTAATAAGAAGGAAGGATTTTCCCCTCCAGTTGTTTCTTCTAAGTAGACTATCTCTGAAGTTAAACACACCCTTTTATTGTTGTGCCAGCTATTATCAGAAAGCTAGTCTGATAAACATAAAACTTACTTGGCTAAATAAATGAAAAACTGTTCTTTGGATAAAAATCTCCCTCTGAGGGATATGAAAGTAAGTAACTGCTCTATGTATAAAGGATTAGAATCACAGAATTAACCGGGTTGGAAAAGACCTTTGAGATCATCAAGTCCAACCTATTATCTAACACTATCCCATCAACTAAACCATAGCACCAAGTGCCTCATCCAGTTTCTTTCTAAACACTTCCAGAGATGATGACTCCACCACCTCCCTGGGAAGCCCATTCCAATGGCCACTATTTCTGTGAAGAACTTTTTCCTAACATCTAGCCAAACTTTCCCTGTGCATCTTGAGACTCCTTCTGTCCTTCTGTACCCTCTCCTTCTGTTACTGGTTGCCTGGCTACAACCTCCTTTCAAGGTAGTTGTAGAGAGCAATAAGGTCCCCCCTGAGCCTCCTCTTCTCCAGGATAAACAACCCCAGCTCCCTCAGCTGCTCTTCACAGGGCTTGTGCTCCAGACCCCTCACCAGCCTTGTTGCCCGTCTCTGGACACATTTGAGCATCTCTAATATTCACTTAACAAATTATATATTCTTTATTGTATTTGCAGATAAAATGCTGAAGTATTCTGTTCCTCTTTGTAAAGCACACTTTAATGTCTCAAGCATTACAATTAAGAGTTACATTTAGGTAATTTCTTCATCAAAATCTAAATATGGTAGAGTTGTAGATATATTGTTCAAATTTTCTATCCAAATTCAACAAACAAGCTAAGATTAGACACAAGGGATAAAAGTTTAGGTTTCCACAAAACATAACTTTCAGTTTTATGCTTAGCAATCACTTAATTTTCATATTCTATTGCTGCATAAAGTAGTGTTTTCACTGAGAAATCTGTCTCTAAAAAAAAAAAATGGGAATGAACATTCGTGTGTTCATTTGTTAATACTATTCTTCACATGTTCAGTTTTTAGTAAATGAACAGAGAAGTTTCTCCTCAGCTGCTAGGTTCAATTTTTGAGTGTTACTGTATTACCTTTTGACTTCTAGAATAACAACACTGTGGAATACAAGGTAAGCAACTGTGTCAGGCACATTTATATTCAGTTGTAATCAAGTAAACTTCATTCATTCTTTACCGAATGATATACATAATTTGAAAATTACACAATTCAACAGAAGAGTTTATCCATAAAAAAACTCCTTTAAAGTCAGAAACAGCTCTGATGACTACATTTCCTGATATAGTCATCATGCATGTTTCACTGCAAAAAGGATTTCAAAATATTAACTTCTATTTATAGACTCATAGTTCCCTACACTGATGACCAATTGGCTTTTGAGAACTTCTCAGGGACATACCTAAGGCCACTGAAGCAAACCTGACCAGCAACTTGCACTGTTTGATATCAGAAGACAAATGAAGCAGATTGTAACAAATTAATTTTCTCTGGAGTAGTCTGACCACAGCTGAAAACTCTGTTGGTGCCACTGAAAACAACTTGCACATGCATTTTTGTCACATTCCATTTTTACCAGCCAACTCATTATACTCCCACTTAGCCTGCCCTGCCATTTGTACAGCTGTCTGCTGAAACACAGCCACTTTCAAACGAAATCTGTAATACTGCAAGCACCACAAGAAACCTGCAAAAAGAAATACTCTTCTCATTGAAAGAGACTTCTAACAGAGAGAAGGAACATACCTCAAACATGTACCTTCTTATACATATTTTTTTTTTTATAAATGATAGCTTAGACAGGTTATTGAAACTGTTATCAATCTGAAAACCAACAGCTGGCTTTTTCTTCTGGTTTGTTTTTTTTTCCCCTCAAAACAAGAAATACAGGTACAAAGGTACAGAGATCTCTTACTCCCCTTGTTACAAAAAAAATTGCACTTAATTTCCCTTTTTTTTCTTTTACTTTTCATACCTACATTCCACTCTATTCAAAGACAGGCTTTTTTCCCCTCAGGCTCTCTCATTCCAACTCTATAGCAACACAGGAGATGCAGAAAACATTGTGGATGCCTCAGTCTGATGCAGCTCACTGTGTTCCAGCAGCATGGGGCCTGGCTGAAGCCCTTCTCTGAGGGGGTGCTCACTTAGACCAAGCAGCTGTGCCAAGAACTGAACCATTTCTTAAGCTTCATGAGAAATGCATAACGGATATCATTGTCTTCAACATAAAACAAATTACTTTCACTCCTTTAAAGAAGATGTAGTATTCAAGCAATATACACTCATGTATAGAGATTTTCATTTGTTTTGTTTATTCAGATGAACATTTCAGTGTAACTTCTGTATAGTTAGCCATGTTTTAAAAAAAAGACAAAATAGACCAGAATGGAATGACATTCAATTGATGACTTCATCCTCTTAAATTCTTTAAGTTTTTAAACAAACACAAACTGCCTCTGCAGAGTCCAAGGGGCTCTGGGACAAAGACATAGAGAGGAACAGAGACCACTGTAGGTCTATACCGAACAGCAATACAAATGTAGAGTCAAAACTAAGTGACAAAGATGTCCTTCACAGAAATAAAGTTGTACTTCACAGAAAGCGTATCAGAGTATATAATTAATATGTAACAGCAATTGATGCATTTCTCACATGTGCCTTGCCAAGGATCTTGAGGCATTGTGCCAGTTTGGGACACTCTGCCAATAAAATACATTACCTAAAACATTCTATTACTGTAACATATCATTAGAACAAGTGAATTGAGAGTCATATCCACATCAGAGGGGGATGGGAAAAGACAGGAAAAGTGAGTAATATCCAAACCCAAAATACAGGATGACAAACCTGCTCATTTCCCAAGAATTATTAAATAAAGAAAAAAACTTAAATAAAAAAATCTTAGAAAAGCAAGGAGGCATGGAATGAGATTGTTTTCAAGTATAATGTACTTTGCACTTAGCAAATGAACAGTTAAACACATGATAGCTAGGAAGTAAAAAGTGCCTCACATAGACAAAGTTTACAAAATGGTCTCAAATATGCTCATGGGCTTGCACAAATACAGCCGTAAGAACTAGTCATGTGCCTTTATAGATAACGTACATGACACAGAGCACACAGAATGTATGCATGATAGCAGGAAGCGACGAACTAACAAGCAACTGTATTGGAGTATATATGGACTCTCTTCACATTAAGAATACAGAGAATAAAGAAGGCCAGTAAAGACGAAGAAGTAACAGTTGAGCCCTGTACAACACCTGGATTCCTGCTGATAGAGCAAAGATTAACTTTATGCAAAAGATCTTGAGTCAAATCATTATTACTAACTCTCAACAAGAGAGAGCACAGAAGAACAAACATTTTATTGTTGCTGCTTCCCTTCATACAGCAAAGCTTCTGCTCTTCACAGTAAGGAAGCAGCAGCTCAGATGTATTTGGCTGCTGATGTTAAAATATTTGATATAGAAAGATTTTAAATTGCTTTGTATCATATAATATTTAAACAATACTGACAATGAACATAGTTAAGGACATTGTACCAGATCACTTTTGGAAATATAAACCCAGAAAGTTATCAGAACAAGTCAGACTACTGAGCAGGTAGCAACACTGAAAACATTAGTGAGCTTGTTTAGTTTGGGGAGATGGCGAGAACAAGATCAGTACTTGCACATGTCTTAAGAGGCAACAGAAAATCATAATTTGCTCACAGTTGTATGAGGAAGATGACATGCTAGGGGGCATGGGTATTTGTGTGACTGTGATCTTCAGCTAGACATAAAAAACCAAAATGTTCTTGAACGAAATTGTTTGTGTTGAGAAAACATTACTCAACTCATTTATACAATTTCTAGTTGCATCATTTCTTATATGTTGTTTGTTACGGCATTCATTGCGTTTCTAATAATAATAGCTGTAAGAATCAGTAGACCTATAATAACCTGAGCTCTGAATACAATGGATGGGTTAATTTACAAAGCACCTCAGAAATGACAAGAAACCTCTTGTGATGCTTTTGTTGGGAAATCTGTAGTAATAGCTGAAAAACAAAATTGCCCATATCTGAGATATTGATAGAATATTTGTTTTTTATTCTCTCTCTGAGCTTTTGTTTTCAACACTGCAATCGATGATGACAGAGTAAGCTTTAATCATTCTTTAATCCTCAAAGCTTGTTTAACTCTGGGTTTTTCTCCTCTGCCAGAACAGCCCAGAATAGCCCTGACTGCAGCCATATCGCCTGATCTAGGGAGAGCTTTGTGACATAATTAGGCCAGAATTGCCAAACTTACTTAAACTTACTTACAGAGATTTGGCTGTAAATATCCAGCCTCACACAGAACAATCTGGCTATGATCTCTAACCACTGCTATGTATTTCCTGGTAATAATCAGAAAGATTTGTCACTTAAGTAACCTTGTGTCCCAGAGGCTGTGAAGCCAAAAAATGTTCATTTCAAGCACCTACCCAAATCACTCTTCCAAAGTATTTCCCTAATAATAACATACCATTCAAACTATCAACCAAACAAGCCTTAAAGAAAAGCAAAGTAAAAAAAAAATATGATCCAGTATCTTCTTGGATTAACAAATTACCCCGAAAACACAAAGACAGAGCATATTAGGATGTTAGCTATTTCCCTGCAAACCCATGACAGTGACTCACAGAATCAATTGTGCCAAACAGACAATTGTTGGGAGAAAACACCATCATCAATGAAACAAAAAAAGCAGAAACAAAGCATACAAAGAAGGAGGCTGTGAGCTCATCACAACTCCTGTTTGAAAGAACTTCATGGCTGTAAACATCATCCAATTCAATGACACTGGTTGAAGGAGAGTTTTCATTCCTAATGTTTCATCAACTCTTAGCTTTGGACCACTAAGATGTTCTTTTGGTGGAAACTACAATTTTGACAGAAGACTTAATGTTTTCACAGATTAACAATTTCTGGCAAATTTGGTCACAAGTATGAGTTTCAATTCTTAACACTCTTATTCCAGAAAAGATGGCTCTTGTATGGCTATTTGTTGGAAAGTGCTCTTATGCAAATCAAATTTTTGTATGCCAATGGGAAGCAAAACTGAAACAATACATTATGAAATTATCACAAAGTACAAGTAAAAGTAACGTCTAACAATGTAGAGAGAGTCCCTTAATTAAACTTTCTTGTGTAATTAACAAGAAATTCCTATAGGCACACACTTCTTTACAACCTTTAGTCAAATTTTGCTTTTAAGAAAATCTCTTGCCCCAAATACTCTGAGTTCTGAGCACCTTACGGAAACTAGTGGGCAAATAGAAGCAAGGTATAATGAGACATCAGCAGAGAACTGAGACCATCTTCAATAAAAAGCTTCCTGAATTATGAAGCTTCTTAAACAGATTTTAATCTTTAACATTTCACCACTTACACCCTGTAGCATAAGATGTGAACAATGCTTTTATAGTGTTTACCTCTATGGAATGGTTCACAGTGCTGATTATGAAAATTTGTCCTCCACATGCAGCCCAAATGGTCTCCTCCATCACAAGCAGACTTCTAACAGGCAGAACCCCCAATTTAACTATCTTCTGAGGTTCCGTGTTCCATGTCCCATCTTCAATAAAAAAGAAGAAAGGTTATACATACACAACTAAATGGTGATCTTTAGAACAGTTCTGAAAAGCCTACTGTTTGAATTTCTGCAAGTTGCCATTTCAAGTTACACTGTGATTTATATATGACTAACCTGAGCTCCCAGGGTAAGTTTGTAAGGATAATACATTACAGGAAAAACACAAAACCTTCCCAGAGGAAATACAGTCAGAAAGCCATGGCTAACACAATTGTCTCCAACTCAGAAGGAGCTCATAACCAACTTATTTCAAGATTAAGCAGTTTGTAATTTGGACAAACTCATGTTTCATGTAAAATCAGCCAGATTCTTACAGTAGGGTCTAACAAGTTAAAATGACTTTCTAAGAGCGTATTAGTAGAATGGACCTTCCTTCTACAAGATGCTTCATTTAACAAGGAAATTTAAAAAAAAAAAAGAAATTAAAACTTAGTCTTGTGCCATATCTTAAATTTTCTTACTTTTCCCCTTAACTATAAAACTCTAAGTGTTTTCTCTGAACTGCATTTGGTAGGTCCAAATTACATTATGCATGTCTATGTGGCACAATCAGTTATTCAGAAAGCTTCTAAGAAATGCATGCCACTACTTCACTACTTCCTGCTCTGTCACTCTCTCTTGCCATCTCCTTGAAACAAGGATTAGCAGATTATTTATCCCCAAATTTAAGAGCCAGAAACATGAGCTTCTTGAAATACTTGCAGCTCTGTCTTTTATACATACAAATTGAAATTGACATATCAAATATGTCAATATCATTCTAATTTTTTCACGTTTATACATTTTAAGTAGTCATTGAACATAAAGTCTCAAAGATCACATTTCTATATATTATGACTCATTAGTAATATAAAAACCTGTTGAAGTATCTGAGATAAAATGTATCAAAAAAAGCACCATTTTCTCACTTTGAAGTCTTCCTGCGTGACCTGCAGAAAAGTTGTCTACTGATGCTGGTTTCAGCTCAGTAACCACCTCCATTTTGATTGATGAGAACAAAGTAAACTCGTCTTTAGACAAGCATTTAAGTAAAATTAAGTACAATTTCTTTTCCCTCCTGAAAAGAAGTGCATCTGTTATTATTTGCTAATGTAAAAGGAGTACAAAATTTCCTGCCTCACCTGCAGCAACAACAGTAATGAGAAGCCTCTGCTCTAGAGTACTTCTCAATACTTCTGTCATCTGTATGATACAACCTTTGCTGAGTCACTCTCAGAATGTGGCTCTCTTCTGAAAACATCTTTGTAAAAGTGACATTTAGTTTCAGGCTGTCAAAATAATTTTCATTATTTTAGTTTGCATTGAGAATAGTGCTTCCAGTTATTAGCCTGCAAACTCACCCAGCAATGTCAAAGTCACTCTGTTCTTTGTGACTCATTTGAATCAGTAGTAATAAACAAACTTCTAGAAAAGTTTTCAACTCACTGGCAACCACATTATCCTCAAATTAAATTCTAAAGTGGAGGCTGCTCATACCCTATGCACGTTGTAACTACTGTAGGCAGTGCAAAGCCTTCAGAGAGTGAAGCTGCACGGGTGTGTGTGTGTCCCAACTTTTGCTGTTTAAGGGATGATAACTGCAGAAGTTGTAATAGCATCCCTTTTTAGGATTAAACCCAGCATAATTCTAGTACATTCTTACTGTCTTTTCTGATGAAGAATGACTGTGAACCTGGGCAAAGAGCAGATAAGATCACTTTTTGCTCAGCATGTCTTCTGTAGTTTTATTTTCACATTGAACACTACATTAATGTAGAGAAAAAGATTCATGGAACTTCCATGTCAGACAGCATCTGAGACACATGAGTGGGAAAAAAAAGGGTAAGGGGAGACTCTCTAGTCTGGTAATTAGGACAGTATTTAAAGGATGTGTCAGCTGTGTTCTGCTCCCTGCCTCAGTGAATGATTAATTAATTATACAAAGTGGAATGACACCAGGAGGAAAAATTAAGCACTGTGCATCACTCTCCTTATTTTGTGGCAGCCAGGGAAATCTGTTGAGAGTGGGAAGCAAGAGTAAAAATCCTCTCAAGCAAGGCAAGTGATTAAGCCTGGTAATCCGACATACTTGTGTAAATGCTTTAACCACAGGCTGCTGGCTAAAAGAAAGACCATGACTTTACTTTGCTGACCAAGAATTATATCATCCAACTCCGAAATTACGTAGCAAGTCTGTGCCTAATTCACAAGCTATTTTAAGACTACCAAAATCAAAAATTATCAAAATTTTTAGGAAAACATAATATTCTTCCCTGCCTCTCTCTCCAGATCTCAGCAGACCCTATTCAATATCTGCCTGCACAGACTTCATGTTTGACGCTGGCTGTTTCATGTTATCTTCCCAATCCAACGTTCATTACTTCTAAGTGAAAAGAAGCATTATCTCTATTCTACTTTTGTAAACACCTGCAGATTCAAGATGTACTTATGTAAGTAGTTCCAACAACTGGAAATATCTATGTACTTAAAATTAGGCACAACACTTGCAAAAAGATAAGGAACAGCCTTCTTTGATGCTACAAAATCCTTGGTTAGTTACTCACTGAATAAATTACTTCCTAAAATAAATTTAGGAATAAATCTAATTTTTCCTAACTGAAAAGAAGCAAGAAATAGTAGCTAAGATAAAATTTTTGCCAACAAAATCTCAAGGCGCGCAATAAGACAATGCCAGTGCAAGGACCCCAGCAAACTATTTTCTGAAAAGTAGGAATTGAGCAAAATTAAAACAAGCAGTGGAGATGTACATCATGTTGCTCCTGGAGACCTGGCTGGAGAGTACCTGCAGAGTGCCACAGAAACGTGGCCAATTTTAAAATTCTGTTCAACCAATGCCTTGTTTCGGTTCTCTAAATAAGCATCTTTTTAGTTTTAAGAAGATTTTACAGTCAATATTGTCTCTAGAATGCTGAAAAGCCACACGCAATAAAGTTTTCTTCTACCTATGAGATGCAATACGTAGTACATACATCTTATAACCAGAAGCTAGTCTGTCTGTAGCAATCAGGTACCTGTACCCTGAGCAAACACAGGATCAAAGCTTGAAAGATGTGGTATCATGAAGGAAACTGTGAGAGAAGAGATAGGGATTTTCTTTCTGCTTTGTAAGGAAAGTCCTGACAAGTAGTTTTATTTTACTTAGATCTTAAACTGACCTTATCAAAGCAGGTGTAGACTCTAATTATACATACATCAAATGACTAGTACCCAAATATGACAGCCTCTATCAGTTTCAATATCATTGTAGTTAATAGAATATAAGCACCTACATGAATTGCAGGTACAGCTATTCGCAAGAAGGAGATGCATCTAAAAAAAAAATCAAGAGAACAAGGGCAACTATAGAAACAAATCTACGGACTTCTGGAAATCAGATGTTGTGTGTTTATGTTGTTTATAAGCAGTGCTTTTATCAGGCTGTTTTTCTGCATCCAAGTAAGGTAAAGTATCTCATGCTCATAAAGTATATCTAAAACTTTAATGTGTAAAGACATTTCCATTAGTGCATTTTGTTATTAGTCTTATGATTTTTTTATGAATTTTGGAAAATTAGTTATTCATCTATTCACTCAAATTTAATCAGACAGGAAAAGTTTTAAAACAATGTTCATTTTATAGGACAGAATGTTGGCTATTTTATCTTTCTGTGGTTTGTTTCCGTAAAACCCAACGAAGAAAAATAATATTTTACAATCATTTATAAAAACAAGTTTCTTATTATTTAATTTATAAGTAATTTCTTAATATAATGTACTTTTAGTAATTATAATTATTTGGCAAGATCAAGTCTTCATATGAGATAACTTATTAACAAATAGTCTATTTCTTCAGAAAGTCTTTTCAAAGTTTTAGCAGTCTTCCCTTCCTTCATGCTTTCAGTCAAGCTGAACCAGACATGCCTTTTTGTTGACAACCTCCTCTCTCATTTAGCAGGACTACTGAAGATTTCAACAGAGCTGCCAACACAGCCCTGGGAACAGCAGTTCTTGGTTAATTAGTGCAGTGGAGCACAAACATTTTTTCCATCACATGGTACATAAACCAGCACTGTGGAGGAGTAAAATGGTAGCTACAGAAGTAAAAAGTTTAGCACATTCCTAACCACTTGAAAATAAGATGAGAGAGTCAGGCCTGCTCTTCTAAACAACATCTAACTAGGAATGTCCTATGCTACACATGCCTAATAATTTTTTCCACATAGGCATCAAATTCTTCAGGCTAAATAGCTGACAGAGCTCTATGTAAAGTTATAGAGGGAGTGGTGCTGGAGGTCCCAGCACAAGATATAGAAGAAAGAGTTATAGCAATGCCAATGTATTTCTGGTAACAAGTAGTATGTGATACTGCTTACAGTGATAATGCAGACAACGCAACAGTATTTCTTTCTTTTTCAGTATCACTGCTCTGGTATTCTCCTCAGCGGCTTAATACCACTCCCTACTTTTCATAGCAATACTTCTCACCACATCTACTTTAAGTAGAAAACACATGCCAGAAATGCACTCTTCAGATAGGCTGGAACAGTACATGGATCCACTCAAGTTCTGCCTTTGACACCAATATTTTACATTCCACATATTCCTCCTTTCCTCAATTTGTCAAAGGACGCAAGTGTCTTACCAAACCAATCAAGGTATCTTGCCAATGAGCTGACTTGCCATTCCTTCACTGTTGTAACTGGTTCCCTTTACTATTTCCTTTTGGTTTTAGGCATTTTCCTTGATATTAATGCTCTGAAAATGCTCACTGACTAGTGTCACGAGGCCTCTTTGGACAGGTAAGTCTTCAAAACCTCTCATCAACCTCAGAGATCCCTAAATTTTTACTAGTGAAGTCTCTTTGAAGAATATAAACTTCTGCTCTGTGCATGGCCAGAATTGTCTCAGCTGTTGAGTGTTTCACATTCAATTGCAATCCTCAAAGTTGAGCCTTTCTTCTTTTCATAAATTTCAGAGTCAGAACCTAGCAGCATGTACCTACAGGAACAGGCTCCACAGAAACCTACTAGAAAATACAGCTTTTGTTAAAGCATGCAAGAAGCTTTCTCTTATGGGTGTGTGGGCTCTCAGTTCTCTCTATAGCAAAAGATGACTCACCAGTATCTTTGAGCTTCCAGAAGAGACCTTTAGCCACAAAGGTGACAGACAGACAGAGAGGCAATAGCAGCATTGGCATCCCTTCTCCATGTTAGGGATGTGCTGCTCTTGGAAAAAAGACGTAGAGACTAGGCAAGAGGGAACAGTGGAAAATTTTATGTATTAAAGAATTATTTGATGAAATAGCTCTCTTCAACTGAGAACCCAGTGCCTTACTGCATAGGATAGTATATGAGAAAATCTATGTCCTATTTCTCCTAGCCTGTTTTAAAAATCAAAGAAGCATGATTCATCTTCAGCTAGAAATACTCACCACAGCTACAAACTCTGCACTGTGAAACACAAGTGGTACTCCTCTAGCTCGGCAGCACCTGGAAGTAGGATGATGTTAAGAAATAGTTTCAATTTCTTACAGGTTTTTTTTTGACATTTCTGTACTCAGTGTCACAGCTTGGAAGGCATCTCTGGAGACTGTTCCAAACCCCCTACTCAAGCTGAGCCATTTCATGCTGGCTGCTCAGGGCTGTGTCCAGATGGCTTTGAATACTTCCACGGACGGAGACTCAACAACCTGTGCTTTTCCTGATGTTCAGATGGTACCTGCAGAGAGGTGGATCACCAAACATGCCTAACACTGTGAATTTAATTCTGGGAGAGAGAGCATGCAAGGACTCATTGTTTGTGCTGTACACACAAGGAAGAAGCTACACATACCAATTATGTGCCATTGCAATCAAAGCAGCACGTCTGTTTTATGCATCTGTTCTCTCATCCTAACCAAACTCTTCTTGTAGCTACCAATATATTCATTCTTCTACTCTCTGCCACAGTCATTCTGAGTTTTTATTTACTTTTTCCTGTTTCTCTCCATACTCTTTACATGACTTTATGGAAAGGAAATGTATATCAATGTCTAGAAAAAGGAAGTAGCTGGAACTGAGTACAGTATATAAGGAACAATACACCTACATTATATAAAGATTGTGATTTCCCTTTCCTAAGATACTTTCATGAATGGAAGTCAAACACATGCTGACCTTTTTTGCCATTACATCACTCAGAAAACACATCTGCTGGGGTGTCTGCAATCATCACAAAGAGGTTTTGTTATGGTTTTTTTTAAACAAAGACAATACAGTGTACTTTTTCCTTAACCTCTTCTAGAAGCGCTTTGCCTGGAAATATTCCTAATAATTCTGCCAAAGGCAATACTAAATGCAGAATTTTTCAGACTGATAACTGTGCAAAAGTTCACTGCACTGTAAAGCAAGTTCTCAACACACGAGGTGTCAGAAATTTTGCAATCTGCATCACTCCCATTCCTATATACAACAGCATGTAATGCATTAGCTATTTCATAGTTCCCCAAACTAGTATTCTCACCCACGTGAAATTAAAGATTACTCATGATAATTATCAGGGCTACTATTTTTAAGTTTAACATATTAGCTGATTTATATCCTACTTTTCTGTGAGATTTTCACAGATCACCATGTTAGCTCACATTTAAGAGCCGAGTAGATTTTATGGTATCATTGACTTTGCTTTTATTTTATGTTCAAATACAGTAAGGCTTATTTACACAGATGTCTCAGCAAAACATGACTACCCTCCAGAAAGGAAGAAATCTCACTGTGCACCTTGAACTCTCCCACTAACATGGCACTTGTTCTTTTGGTTACTGTACATACTTCTCAGTTTCCCTTTTGTATTACTCAAGACAAGATTTTCTGCAGCCAGAGAGCATTCTGGATTCTGTCAATCTGATAAAGCGAAGGAAGTCGGAAGAGAGCAGTTGCTGTTTGTAAACATACTGGGTATTTAAAAGCATTGAGCCATCTGAAAACTACAGGAGAAATTAGAGTTATTTGGGTACTGAAAACCAAATAACAGAAGTCATAGGTCTTTGACTACATATAATAAGGCATCGAGCTTTAGTGCCTGCACTGATTCACCACATTTTCCACCCAGGGAGAAAGAGAAAAAGATCACAACTCTACTAGAAAGTGTGAGAGAGATTTTCATCGTAGAAAGAAGATTGCCCTTTTTCATTCATGGAGTTGTGTAACAGGCTGCATCTCACAGCATTTGATCTCAGACTTCAAATCAAGATGTATTGTAACGCACTGATGTATTTCGCATTTGCTTCAAATCTTTTCTTAAATCTCCTTTATGATGACAGACCAAAACCCAAGTTGAAGTGCATAGCTGGAAAGTAACCCTCCTATGTAGAACAGAAGGCAACCCTGATGAATTGCACCAAGCTCCTCAGAGACTGCATTCCCCCCTTCCCTCCCATTTCACTGCTTGGATTCTTTTGTTTGGTAAAATAGGTCAGCGCTCATAAAAACATCCCTCCGGGGCTGACTGCCTCACATAACCACAGCAGTCAACTGTAAGGAAGATGGATGCTAATAGGGGAGCAGCTGAATCCCACAACTTCCATGGGGTATTGGGAACTGAAATAAAACACAACGACCAAGATGTAAGGAAAGGGATCACAAAAGGAGTCAGAAAAATATGATTATTTCCCATCTCAAAGCTTCATTGATCCTCACTTAGACTCTGACAGACTCTTAATATATAGCTTCACAAAACCAGTGTCTTCAAAAAAGATAAAATAAACAGAGGATGCTGTGATCCTGGTTAATGCAAGAACCTCCAGCTCATAATGTAATTCAGTCTGGTTAACAGCTCTGCCCCATCCTGAACATTCTCAGTAGGAGGCACATAACTCACTCACAACTCAATATAGCTTCCTTAGCTATATTGCCAAAGATGTCAATTGTGTTTTTGAAGTGGTCTTTTATGGAAGAAGTGGAGTGATAGCAATTTTTTTTTTTCTAGATTCTTTGTTGCTTGAGAGGGGAAAAAAAAAGGGCATCTCGTACCTTTCCCAAAGTCTTTATATGATCTAACAGTGGACATATAATTTGTTCTGAGATTCCAGATACTGAGCCTGATTCCTCAGAGACTGGAAGGATTTAGTAGCCAAAGTAGAGTGCCATACAAATACAGCTGAACCATTTACAGGGTATTATTACAGGGTATTATGCAGCTCATACAAATAGGGCAGACCCAGATCACTGTTGGCTCTGCACTTTGCAAGGTTAGGAGTCTCTGTGCTAACATGTCACATAAAAAAACAGGTTTCAGTCCTTGAACAAGGCCTTACTGACTTTGAACTGAAGTAACTAGGTATGTATACAAGACAGTACTAGTGAGATGTACTGAAGTACAAAGACAAGCACCCGAACCAGTTCTGGAGAAGACAGTTCTGGTTCAGATGAATTACCTGAGATTCTCCCTTATTCAAATTATTTGAGCCAATTATTTAGCTAGATACAAAACAATGGTGAAGCTAATAGAAAAAGGAGTCCTTCCATGAAATACATGAACTGCACACATAGGAAAGACTCATCCTATTTGCACAAAAAAATGGGGATGTCATTTGAAATGAGATAGACAAAAATCTCTACCAATAGGGAATTTTTTCTTTCATGAACACCATTACTAGGCAGTTGAGTGGAATCAGTATTGTGCTGTGTAAAATACAGTATACTGATTGTTAGTGCACTCTTGCAACATTGAAGGTTTAAACTAAGGGGAAAAAATCACGCTGCAAATGCATGCATGGTAAAAGTGGGAAGAGTAGCAAAGTTGCTACTGTCCTTCTAAAAAAAACCAAACAAGTCTCTTCAGATATACCGGAAAGTGCAGTAACCTTAGTTCAGCAGTTTTACATAGAATTTTTGGAAAATATAATAGTGGAAAACTACTTCTGCCAAAATACACTGACATGTCAATTCCTCAGGATGCCATCAAATCATGCCATTACATTACCTTCTGCTTTTGTGTAGATTGAGATGTTTCCATTGACCAAGCCAGCAAACAAGTAGTGAGACCTATACGTTAAGCTCATAACAGTTGATTTTTCAGGAGTGAAGAAGTGTTGAAGTCGAACTTTCTTTGAGCCTTGGCAACTTTTGTATATAGAAATGCTATAAAAAAAGAAGCAAAAGAACCCCAGACCTATGAAATGATGCTTTACATAGTTCTTATTAGAATATACAAAAGAGAGGTTTAGAATTAAATACTGGGGAGAAAGGATTTTCTCCTTCAATTCTTGAGACTCCAGAATGTCTATGCAGACAATTTGCAATTACTTCACATTGACATGTGACAGCACTTTCATATTATCTTGTCTGGAGAAACATTTATTCAACAAAGAGACATAATAAAAATTCTGCTCCAAGTCTTCATTATGAGTCTATCCAAAACTTTTATTAATTTCTAAAAAAATAAGGAAAGAAAAACTCAGTATTAGATGTCAATTATACTTCAAATTTGTACCATTCCTACTGATTATTACCCTGGAGATGTTAGGAATATTGTTAAAACTGCATTAATTTCTGAAAACATGGCATTTTCTTTAGAGAATTTTCCTTCATTTATACTGGTTATAAATATCTGAAAAAATAACATGTAGTTACACACTTATGCCTTCACTAGCCATGGCAAGATCTGTTCAGTTACTGACCCACAAGTTTAGAAAATGTATCCGTTCTTCAAGATAAATCAAGTGACGAGTCAGGAGGCCACCAGTACAGAGTAAAATTACTCATGTCAATAGTAAATAGTAGTATTATTTATTCATGTGATAAATCCTGCACAATATCACAGCATAGAACGTTAATGGATTCCTATTCGCCATTCTGAAAATTTTCCAATATCTGAAGATTTCATTGTAACATTACAAAAGTAATTGTATTTTTCAGATATGATGTATGAAGAATCAATCCTCATTCATCACAGAGATGCATTGCCTTAATTTCAAATATTACATGGTATATTCTAAAATAATGTAGAGTGCATTTTTTCCTTGATTTAAGTAGAAAGGATATATTGAGGTCACTGGGATAACACACAGATACTTTTTTAAAAAGTACACATTTTCTTGGAAGTGACCCTGAGATTAGCTCAGTTGGTTAGAGCATGGTGTTAGTGACACCAAGGTTTCAGGTTCAATCTCCACATGGGCTGTTCATGTAAGAGTTGGACTTGATGATACTTGTGGGTCCCTTCCAACTCAGAATATTCTGTGATATTGACTATGTCTGTGAAGTAGCTCACACAATTTTGATACAGAATAATAAACCTGAGGAATAAATCATACGTATTACACCAAAAACAAGAATCACCTTCCTTCTTCCATGCCAAGGCAAATAGTAGGCACATTAGAAGCTTTTGCAAGAACATTTTCAGAGTCTACAGCTTTGTTATGCTCTTTCAGCTTCTCCTCCTCTGGTATGTAGACCATGCAGAGAATCCGTGACTCCACATTGAAGCACTCAATAACCTTGGGGCTGGAGCTTTGAAATGAGACTATTGCAATCTGGCCCATCTGATTAGTACAGCTGCCAATCTGAATTGGAGAAAGGAAAATGAAAAAAAATAAAAAAATACCAAGACTGATACTTGTCTCCAGGAAGATCAGAATTTACAAGAAGGAATGACTGGACCATTAAATGATGAGTGCATCTCAAGTTATATATAAGTAAATATGAATCTTCATATCTAAAGAAATGAGAAAATAATTCAGCATAAATACCAGAGATGTCAAAATAGTGTGTACACAAATTTGCCTTGTACATTCACAAGATCAGTTATTTATTTTTTGAAAGTAAGAATAATATTACGGTCTTTTCTGATGTCTGACTCAAAAGTATATACTTTATGTAATGCAATTGCACTAAACATCTGTGTAACATTTTAATAGCAGGTGTTATCTTGTGTTCTCTTAAAACAGGTAATACAGCTGAGGACTGTCCTTTACACAGTAATAGGTCAACAAAGAAATGCTCTGTGCCAACAGAAAGAGGGATTAGTAATATAACCCCTTTTGTAAACTAAACTTTACTTTTGTACACTAAATTTTTGGAACCTAAATTTCTCTCTGATCCAGAACTAAGTATCATTAATACATACACTGTTTACAAAGACCAAAAGAAATTATATGGGTCACCCTGAATAAGGCCACTGACAAAATCTATTTCTTATTTTGTAATTCACAAGGACTCCCTTAAAATTTCAATACTATAGCAATAAGAAAAGCTCCTGAAATCATTAGCTTGCCTTTTTTTTTTTTTGGTACAAAAACCAAAACCATACTGGCTACCTTACTTTGCCTGCTGGGATATCTGCGTATTTGGGGTCATAACAATATGCCAGAGTAGAGCTTTTTTCCTATGTACAGATTTAAACATTGTTTATGGCAAAACATTCTTAAAATACGAAAACAGACAGTAGGACAGTATGAGCTCATATGGGTTTTAGCAGCCCTTGTTACAAATTAGCACATAACTCCCCTCTGAATGTGCTCAGCTGTCTGGAATTTGTTCTGTAATACAGTAACAAACCTCACACACGTAACAGACACCCTACAGAGAACAGCAAGATCACATGGACAAATTACTAGTTATCCTTTATAGAAGTCTATCTTTAAACAAACAAACAAACAAAGAAAAACATAACCTAAAATTTTTTTCAGACCTGTATCTTGCTGAGACTCACAAGAAGCAATAGAGAGCAACAGGAGACACCCCTCTTTTCAGCTTTTGAAGATTATGCTTACCCAAAGAAAACCATGTTCTGTAGCACAGGAATCTGACTCTGTTTCTCCAGAGAGGTAAGGCTCCGGATTATAAACTGCACATTCAATCTTCAAAGAGAGGAAAAGAGAGCTGTTACCACATTGGCGAGATATGCCTGTTTCTATCTATTTTAATCTGCAATTAACTAAAACATTAAAGGATATCAAAGAATCCCAAAAGGCAAGGAGTCACTTAGTCCATTCAGCTTCCCATGGGCAGAGTCAGATGCATGGGTATTGTTCCCAACACATTCCTTATCTACTCTTCAAAGACCTTCAAAGCCAAAGACTACGAACACTCCAGCTGATCTACTCAAATGCTTCATGATTTTTATTAACTTTTTCCAAATATCCGACGTAACGCTGTCCTTCCTGTAATCATTAGCCTGTTATGTCTCAGACGTCAGGTACTTTTCTTCTTGTGCAGTGCCCTTTAAAAGTAGGGCTGATATATGTCACGACCCTGAGACTCTTTTCATTAGGCTAAATTAGCATTATCACTTAACTAATAATTTTTTTAAATAATTGGTTTTTAAAATTCTTGGGTTTAAATAATCATCATCACTCCTAGAACTGGCATCTCTCCAGCAGATGTTATCAAACTCATGCATCTGAGAGCACAGAACTTCCTCATCAGAACATGCCATTCTCACAGAGCTGTTAGCAGCACTAAAAGCTGGTTGGATCTTCTGAAGCCTGTTTCTACACAACTCATCAATTATTTGCTCTTCGTACAAATAACACTTTCCTAACCAAACCTTAGCTTGCTGGTCTATCACACTCACTTCAACAGGCCTTCTACTCAAGCCGCTCTTCAATCTGTACTTACGAAGATCTAAATTTCTCCCTGAGCATACCATGTCCGTCCTGTTGACTATCATCCCTTTTACTTTTCCTCTCAGATTATTTCTGCAGGTGCTTTACTCATTTTGAATGCTAATGCTATCATCCACAACACCCCTACTCCATCCCAACCTCATGTCATCATGTCACTGTCATTAAATTAATAACCATACTCATGATTTTATCATGCAGGCCACTTAAGAAAAACCTGAAAGCCACATCAGTCTCAAGATCTGTATTTAAGTCCATACCAATTTGTGAAGATCACTCAAGCATCGAGGCTCTGAAAAAAACATTTTTATGACCATTCATGGATTTCTAAATTCCCTAATATTCATGATAGAGTACCCTAAAGTAATCCAAAATATATAAAAGAAATTCATACCCATGTAGAGAATAAAAACATTTCTAATAAAGTGTAATACTACATTTTTACACAAGGTTTTCTGTAGTTCACACTAGACTAGAAAAAGAAGAAAAATAGAGCTATTCATGCCAGTTTTAGCATGTCTCACTTAATATATGCTGTATCTACTCATAGTGGTGATTTAGAGTATCTGTGATAACAAAATGTATCACCAGTGAAAAACAAGACAGCCTGCATGCTGGATATTTCCCAGGCTGCTTGTTACACCTCTGTGTCACTTTGCATCTTAGTCAAAGCTGATAATATTTTTTCATAGTTAAACCCTGGTAGTTTCGCTCTCAATCTTAACAGAAGCCTTGGGTTATAAACTTGACCTGATGGAAGAAGTTCTTATTCTGTCCTTACACCACTGGGCAGCCTGAGCAGCACACAGAGAGCCAACAAGGAGCCAAGCAAAGGGTCCCTTCCCATCCTAGGTCATGGCCTGACACCTGAACTGCAACTGAGGCTGCAGAAAAAACCACCAGTAGTATTTAAGTGATATTTTCTAGTAATATCGAGGACTTGGGAGACCAAGGTCTGGTAGCCGGGCTCACACTTGCATTATCTTTAGGAGGTGCAAAACTGGCAAAGTTAAACCAGAGCTCAGGCAAATATTGTCTCACACTGTACTCCTGAGGAGATCACAGCAAAAACTACCACCATCTGTACAGACAACAGACTTCCTTTTCCTTTCAAAATGGAGATCTTGCTCTAACTTGATTACAGGAATTGTAAATTGCAAAGCTCCTGGCATGGATCTTCAGGACTTACAAATGCCTAAGCTTTAAGGAAACACACAGATCTTAGGTTTCTGCAAAAAATTTAGCTAGTTGTTTCATCAGTGCTGATTGTAGAAAGTATTCAATATAGAAAAAACTAAATGTTCAACAAGATAAGAATAACTATGGTTTGTGGGAAATCAGAGACTTTCAGTAGACTTTGGCTGCTGTAAATGACAGCTGTGCTCTGAAAACCAGCATCATAGGAATGGCTTAGCTTAACATTATTGCACAGTTCACCTGCATTTCCAACTAGCAGTTATTGTCCCCCAACATCTAGGCCTGTATACTCACACATGGAGTGAATCTGCCAGCTTCCTGTGTAGGTCATCCTAGCAATGAGGGACTGCACACTTACCTCTTTAAGCAATACCCATGCAATGACATTAATTACACTGCATTAATTTAACATTGGGATTCTGGCCATACATACAGAATTATATTTCCAATAGTGTTCTTCAAAAGCCTAACTGAATGATGGTCAACAAGAAATCCTGTTGACATACAGGAAAAATAGAATCCAGCACTCTTCCCTTCCATCTCTTGGTCTGGACATGCTGTACTAATTTTCATCATTAAAGCTAGTGGTCCATATGACTTCAAACTGATGTGTTACTTTAGGAAATTAGTTATTAAGACAATTTCTGTATCACTGGTCAGAACAGAACTACATTTTATATAAGATCCCATAAAACGTATTTTAAAAATTATGTTAAAACTATTGTTCTCTGTGCATTAATGAAAACCAGAAATTTGAGGTGGATCCAACATAGCGCTTGTCCTTTACTAGTGTAACTATCATGGAGATCAGATTTCTCCACTTCGTAAATTTTAGGTTACTTCCGAGCCCTAAACAAATACCTGGAAACCTCAAGATGAATTAAAAACTCCCTGCTGTTCTGTTTACACTGAGTGAGGAGCTTATCTCTAAAAGTGAATGTCATACTATATAAAAGCAAACTCAGTGATAATCAGTGCCTCAAAGATTGCAGTATTTTGTATTCCTGGGATCCTCTTAGACCTTTCATTGCTACTGGTCCTATACCAAGGTAGTAAATCAAGAGAACTAACAGATGTGAACCACTAGATATATTTAAAATATGGTATTCTTTACCAGTTATGTCAAACACAAAAAAACAATTCTAATCTCCCATAAAAATACTGTTCACCTTAAACTCCTGTTGCTTGGCCATCATTACTGGCATGTGTCTAACAAGGAGAGGGTGTTTCTCTTTTTTGATTTGATTCCCATCATCTTCTATGCAGAACCAACCTAAGAGGTTATCCTCCACTGTAATGGAAAGAACAAACAACAAACATCCCATAATATTTCCACAGAATAATTATTTACACCACTCTACAGAAACAGATAAGAATTCTGTTAGGACTAGTCAATACTGACCAAGCTGTTCTTATGCTATATACATATAAACAACATAAAACCATGAGCAAAAATTCCACTGAGTAGATTACATATGTACTGATAATGTAAAGCCAAAACAGAAGAACACCTTACATTAGCAAAATGTTAAGGGTAGTCTCTTAATGATCTTGTCAATTGATTACTGAAAGAGGAAAAGCTCTCCTCAGACTCTAGGAAAGCTCTTTGGCAAAAAGCATTTCTCTGCCTACGTAAGTAACATTACTACCAACCAAGGCTGTGGGTTTGATCCCTGTATGGGATTCACTTAAGAGTTGGATTTGATAATCCCTATGGGTCCCTTACAGAACGTTCTGAGTTGTAACTCCTGTCTACCACTTATCATAATTGTAAAGATCCTCCTTCTGGAATGATGGAGACATCCATTTGCTCCTCTTTTTTGTTTTTTTGCTTGTCTTCAAAGAGACACCCATAAAAGCACTATTTTGATGATGTGCTGGTAAAGTTTTTCAATTTAGGCATTCAAAATCCCAGGTATTTTTAGAAACCTATAGCCCTGTTTGCACACATGAGATTAGGAACATGAAATTTTTTTATTGCTCCCACTTAGATCAGGACTGCTGGTGATAATCCCTCCAGTGAAAACTACACTGCTACGTTAAAAAAAAAACAAAAAACAACAAAAAACAAAAACACAGCTCCTGCACAAAAAGCTAAGTTTTACATATCCAGCTATAGAAATTTTGCATTAATTAGAACTACAACCATATGTTTATTTCATACTTAGAAAGCTAAACAAATGAACCCAACAGCCTTAACTGACATTTTCTAGCTAAAATAATTCTGAGCTAATAGTGAGAATTTTAAACCTGAAGTTCAAAGTATAAGAAGTTCATAAGATCTGAAGAAATAAGTTTTTAATCAAATAACTTCCTCACCTATCTGTCCTGTAGCATATCTCATTCTTGTTGATTTAGATGTAACAATTAGAAACTATTACCAGACTTCATTAAAAATTGTGGAAAATAGATTCCTTCACAATGAATCTCCCATCTTATCTATAACTTTATAGTGATACACTACTATTTACTGTAGTGCTTTTTTAAACATCTGTAAACAAATTTTTATCAAATAATCATTCTCTAAAAAATAAGACTGTAAATTGAGAACTATTTTAACTTGATAGGAAATTTTAGTAACTAAGAATTACCAAGGGCCAGTTTAGCCATTTGTAAATTGTTGATCCACGACTGTTTGATGGCAGGGGTAAATGTATTGAACACAGCTGTAAAGAAAGTTGGCCGTCCAGACCTGCAATACAAAAAAAAAAAAAAAACAACAAAAAAACCACAAAGCTACTACAAATGCATTGAGTATAAGATACAGCCAAGCCTAGAAATGTTGGTCAAAATGAAATTTCATTGTTTTCCAATACTTAGACAAAGACACAGTTTTGATACAAGCATGCAGGCTGTGGTATACCATCCATCTTTTTTCCTACATTTTACATCAAATGGTATGAGAGGAACACCTTCCTTGGCAAAAGCATACAAAAGTGGCTGTTCCCTATTGGCTGTTCCCTATTTTGCTTCTTACATCTGGAATGCTGTGTTGAGGAACACGAGAAAAACTAGAGCGCTGCTCTGAAATATTCACGCTCCCAACACCATGGCATAAGAGCAAAAGCTAGGGGCTAATCATAGAGACAGAAGAGAAGGAAGACCTACAGATTCCCAAATCCTCCCTGGTAGATCTATGCCCAACACATGAGCCCATTTAGAAAGTTTTGCAATCAAGATTACTACTGACTTGTCCTGTTTTCCTGGGAGTTGCAGCTGAATTCTACAGCGATCTGCTGCTCTGATTTCATCTTCTTTTTTCAAAATCAGTTTTTGTAAACCTGAGGTCCAGTCATGGGCTACAGATTGGTTTAAGTTCTGAAAAATCAAAAAAGCTAAGATTCAACACCAGCCTACTAGTCTATTTCCAACAGGCTTGCTTAGGTGATCTCTGCATATAACAAAATTGCTGGCACCTGGGCCTCAATTAGTCCACATTGTAACCATGGATAATTTAGCCACATCTGTAAACACATTTCAGAAATATGTGTAAAACTTTAGCCAGCATATTTTAGCTGATGATTTAATTTCACATTGCTCAGAGTTTGATGATATATAAATGACATTCCCAAGCATTCATCAGATTAAAAAATGTAAATTTGCATCAGGTGTACCCACAAGCCTTTTACTTTATTCCAGAATCCACAAATTCTGCTTCTAAAGAAAAATGTCATGAAAACACCTACAAGTCATACAGCAAATACGTTTTTTGTTCACATCTTTGAGCCAAAATGTTAACGCAGCCATCATAAAAGCTGTCTGTGTGGTCTAAATATTTGTGTAAGCCACTGAAACAATGACACTCCAATCTGAGCATCCTGTCAAAGAGGGCAAAAGCACACCTGAGTGACCCTTAAAGCATCAAAACTAAAGAGTACACAAAAGTACACACCCTTTCCACAGTCAGAATTGTACGAAAATTTAAATGTTTTTGAAAAAGAGAGAAGCTGACATCATTCCTCCTTATAATCATCTTACACATCTCTACCTGAAAACACTGACAGAATTTTAAGTTTTTAAAACATAGTTGGCTCTGACCAGCAGTACAGGCAGAAGGTTTTGTATATGTTAATGGGTGAATGTCTTATGGTATCTGTTCTATACATATTCCCAATTATTCCCAAAATTCATCTCCAAATACTTGCAGGCTTTGTCTATAAACATTTCCATAAACTTCCTTCAGAGTACATATTTTCACAAAATGCTGTTTTACTTAATGCCTTGACTTGAAGCTAAGATGTAGCAAGAGAAATGCAGCTTTCATATATCCATACACATACATACATACATACATATTTATAACTTTAACGGCAGGTAAGAGTTAAAAATTGTGCCTAAGCATAAATAAAAGGTACAAAACAACAGGAAAAAACCCACAATTTTTTAAGTCCCAAGACTATGGACAACTCATTCTGAAATTTGGTGTTATGTACTATATTTGTTTGCCAGAATACAATCTAAATCAAAGGGATGTAAATAAAGGCAAAGCAAAATACTTTCACAATTCGCCTGAAAATACTTTTGTTATTTACTCCCAGTTTTAAGTACAGTTTTCCCCCAGAAGCCAAGATTATGAGCTTGGATGGGCATCAAGAGCTTCCTCCAAACAACTAACCTCCTACTACCTTGTCTAACAGCAAGAATCCAATTTCTTAAAATCAAAATGTAATTCTGTTTCCATATAAGCTTATCAGCTACTGAACAAATGCAGACACTTGTAGTATCCACCTACATGTAAAAACAGCAAAGAAAGATAAGATTAGGAGGACAGCTGTAATCTACTTATAGTGCTAAACATGGTAACATGCTAATTTAACAGTAAATGCATGACCAGAGGTAAAAATTATTCCACTCTTTGCAGAGAGTACTAAAGAATGTCACACACAGACCCTAAGGAGAGAATTATGCTACTTTACAACAGGAACAGACTTGAAAAATAAATCCAACGTTATTACCTGATAGTTCCCTTTAAGGCTGCTTATTAATTGACTAATTTGACCAAGTACATTCAAGTCATGTAAAAGGTTCTGTAGATCATGGTACAGTTGCCCTGGTCCCATATAGAGCTTGTCTAAAATGAATAAAAACATAAGGTTATACATAATAAAAAGACGCAATTCTCAGTTGAAGGACGAAAGCGTGACAGATAACATTAACATTACGTTAACATTATTATTAATATATGATAACATTAACATTATATTATGTCTGAAAATCAGAGTGGTTTATTTACACATCTATCATGGTTATTTCACTTTGCTGCTCCAGCTGCTTCTAATGTCCCTGCTGACAGATAATTAAGAAATGCATCCCAGGAAATTATAGGCAGTGTTTAGTATCACGTAATTAGCTTTGGACATAAGGGCATTACCTTTTAGCTCACCTTATCATTGCCTTTTTAGGTACACCTAAGATTTAAGTTCATTCATATAGTATGACAGACTGCATTATGTGCAGTTTCAATACCACACACTAGAACTGTAACATATATTAAAGCTTCACTGGCCCCAAAATCTTTCACTGATATGGAAGTTTTGATCAGCAACAAACAGCAGACTTGCTGTAACATGCTAATTTAAACATCTTTCCTGAAGGTTGTTTTCAGTTACATCACAAAGCAAAAAAATGTATTTGTAGCTTTCCCTACGGTGGTTTAAAACTCAAAATTTGCTTGATTATGAGGCAGTTCTGGATTATACATCCATATCCTAACTCTAACACAAGCCTGCAATTTCACTGAACCACTTGAAATTTTATTGCAATCATGGTTAAGTGAAAAAACAATCTGCACTGAGATCAGCAGCAGAGATATTTTGCACTAATCTCCAATAAGTACATAAGTTTACAAGGTAACATTAAGCCAGAAAAATACACTGATTAGTAGGATAAGGTGCCTATCTAAATGCACAAAGCTTGCAGAACCCCGATAATATACTGTGACTCCCAGATATGATGTTAGGAGCAGAACGGATGCGTAATTCTTATGGAAACAACACTCACTCTCCCATAAAAAACCCCACCCGGTCTCATACAGAGTCAGCATGTTTCCCTTTGGCTGAATGACAGAAGCAGAGCTGAACTATCTTTTCAGGAAACTCCTGCAGATTATTTAGCTCATGCAGTGTAGCATCCAAACTATGGATCCTTCATCCTTATCACAGACTTGGAACTCGGTCTTTGGGCAGCAAACCCCCCCTGAAGCAGAAGGATTTCAACTGTACGTTGGCAAGAACATGATGTAAAAGCAGTGCTGGTCCTGGCTCTGCAGATAGATCAGGAGCACGGACACAAGCCATGCCACCTGGTCTGCCTACCAGGTCAAATCCGTGCCAGGCTGCCAACCTACACACTGCTTGCACCTCCGTTCCCTCAAGTGCTGCAGGGACCAGTGCACAAACCAAAACATGTCAAGCTGAACACGAAGCGGTCAAAATAGCATAAATCAGAATAAACATGAAAAATCAACATATATGAAGCAATTCTACTTAAATCATTCGCATGTTTTCAGTTAGGTATCAAAATAACTATTTTGCAAAGACATCTTTCTATTTGGAGGCATCAGATGGGCAGAGGCCATCACTGGATATTTTTTTTTAATGCAATGCACTATATTAAACTGGGAGTCTGCCTTAAGTCTTGAAAAGCATAACATCTCCTCTGGTAAATTGAATCAATGAAAGGATTTCTATGCATTGCACTTGAGCACCAAACAAAGGAATGAGTGCACTTACTATTGTTTACCCATCCAAACCATAGATGCAACTTTATCTACTCTTCCATGCCTGCTCTGAATGTTAATTAAAAGAAAAATCTAGCCTTTCTTACCCTCAAAACCAAACCAGTTCATAACAAAAGATAATTACATCTATTCTACACAATGAAAAGAAATGACTGCAAGGTAGAGTTAAGAGGAAGAATTTTGAGATTATGGTCAGTAGAGTACAAATACTTTTCTGGAAGTGCACACCCCCTACTTTCATCAAGCTGCATTTTCACTTTCAATCCAAATGCTTGAAAAGTTAACATCACTTTTCCTAATAATGTCTACAATAATTGCAATTTGTTAAGCATCAGAATTGCTGGTTCCTAGACACATCAAATTGTTAATCTTAATGGGGCTACTTGCACAGAAATCTGGAGAAATGTAGCCAAAAGCCAAGATAATGTGTCTGGCAGTGTAAAGAATACAAATGAAACCACTCTCGCTTCAAATTTCTGTAACAAAAATATAATTCTGCAAAACAAAATATAGACTGATTAGAAATAATGGTCAGTTTAGTTAAGTTTCTAGCAGAAGGCCAGTCACTTACCTGTAATTTATAAATTCCACTACTAAACAAACCAAACAACTGCACTGAAAAACATACTTCAAATATTTCTGAAATTTAGGCTCATGGGTTTGAACCAAGAGAAAATTTACAACTATCAGGTTATGAAAAGCTGAAAGTTTGTGAGGCTGCATTTGTATAGGATGGATCATTTCACTCAAGGGAATTACACTATTCTTCAGTTTCAAAACTGAAGGGTCACTCTTCTTGATGAAGACCATTACCAAAGATTTATTATTGTCTGGAAAATAGACATTAGTGCAAAATATAAGCAGCATTCAGGCAACTCTTAGATGCTGCAGGACTTTATGCTTAGTCTTCAACTGAGGCCAAAAATCAAGCTTTAACTACTTACAAAGATGAACTTGCCCTGTGGAGTATATATATATATATATGTATATCCAACCACTGTGTCTGCAAAGGACTGTCCTCTATAATCCTCTTCCTGGAGCTTCAAATACTCTTACAAATACCTTTATTTCCCAGCCTTGGGAATAGGACATAAATCTTGAATTTCATTCAATAACTGTCACCTGAGTCTATTTTTTCTGCATCATGCATATTTTATAAGCTATTAATAAATCAAGATAAAAAAGATGCAGTAAGAACGTCAAAGCAAATAAACCAGCCTGGCATCTCAAAGTCTGTCACACAGAAAAACCAAATGAAAGTAATCTTCAGCTCATTTATTAAAGACCACATTCTTAGCACAGGAAAGAAAGCCAAAAAGCAAAACAGTAAATAATTAATGAGAGCCTGCTTCTCTCCTCTGATGTTCCAGAAAAGACAACCTGCCAATTTAAGAAGAAATTTTAATAGTCAAGGACTAGATCAATTGTCATGACTAATACCAGGTTTTCAGGAAGGACACACTGAAGCACAGAAAAATAAGTGGCCTTCAGACATCAACACTGCTGGACTCATCGGAAGAGAGTTCTCTAAGGACCGGCCACTTGGACTGCGTCTGGATAATGAGTTACAAGTTATAGCAACTTCATTTCTGTACTGGGTCCTGTAAAGGTTACTCACAATGTCTTTTAAAATACCACTAGTTTCTCAGTGGTAAGCAAAATGTTGCCTACCAGTTGATCTGGCTGAGAATTGTCTGACAGAGGGTTTTTCTAGGGCGGAGGAGGCGGGGAAGCACACTACTCTGTTCATCAGATGTGTTTCTCAGTTCACAGCCAAAGACTGGCTGTTCCAGCCCACACATGTTCCCTGACCACTGAATCGCTGGCTGGTTTGGGGTGAGTGTTCTCTCTCTCTTTTATCCATACAGAGCACTGAAAAACTCTTGGCTTTACTCCAAAGAAGATACGCGGTTGGTTTCTTTCTGTATTGTGAAATGTTTCACAAATGATAAAGCCACTTCCTTCTAATTTCTAAGCTACTCTTGCTAATTATCAAGCTCCAACACAACTTATTTTTCCAGTATGGAAAAACCCTTCATAAGTTCAGAGAATGTTCTTCCCAACTCTATGCACCCTATGTGTTACAGATGACAGCGTGCCTGGCCAGGAGAGAAGGCAGCATTCCACCAGCATTTTTGCATTCCACCTACAGATCAAGGGTGAAATCTTGGTCACATCTAAGTTAGCAACAAATTTTTTCATCAACTCCTTTATGGCTAAGATCTTACCAGAGTACTGCCTGCAACAGGCAATTTTACTGCCAACAAGCAGTAATTCATGCAAAATACCTAATTTGTTGCACAGCATTTAAATGAAATATACTCAAGGTTAATAAAGAAAGGAGGTTAAAGTTTAAATTGAATTTTGCTGCTATGTAAAATTGGGAAGATTCTGCTTTTTGCAACAATTGCTTCTTAGTTGAGATGTATTTCAATAAAATACTAAACGTTTATTTCACCTTACATGTTTGCCAGTGTTACTCTCAGCACCACAGATTTCAATTCATCAATTCTGCCTGGTTTGAAGCAATGTTTGTAACTGAAAAAGGAGCAATTTTAGCCCATTTATGCCCAGGCATTTTCATGTCCTGCAGGAAACTCCCTGGGTTGTGGTGACAAGTCAGTTTAATTTGGCTAGGGCAAAAGTAGAATCTGAAAGGCTGTGCATAAATATACACATGCAAGAGAAGTGTTTGTGTGCTAGTGCCTGCATGTGGGTAGAGGGGGAGGATTCCCACCTCTGGCAGAAGGTTGCATTGCTAGAGAGCACAGCCAGCAGCCATAGCTCTCTCCCTACACAGCCAACACAGCATCAGCTGCTTTAATAGGAGTCGGCACAGCAGCTGCACCCTTGGGATTGTTGTCCATCCGGTTCCTCCAAATTTTCAATTTTCCTGGTCATCTCAAGGTTATTGGAGGTTATAAACCTGAACTGCTCACACCTTATTCTTCCTTTCAAAGAACTACTAAGGGGCACATTGATTTATCACAGTGATTTGTTACCTGCAGACATTTTCTACTAGCTCTTGCTCTGTGTTCTGAGTCTCATTTATGAATTATGATTTTATCACAGATTTTTTGCTACTAAACAAGCAGAAAGGGTTGCAATGCCCAGAGAAGATGGAGTCACCCTAATTTAAACATCTGCTCCTGAGTAAGCTAACATGATGGCTCAGGTGGTCCCTTTCCATACTAAACTCCCTTCTATTCCCAATTCAGAGGATTTTTTCCAAGTAGTACTATTACGTATAAATCCAAATGTCATCCAAATAAATTAAAAACCCTAGTCAGTATGCTCTTAATATTGCAACTATTTTTGCAAACATTTCTGCATTGTCTACCATGTTGAAGTCAAAGAATGTTAAAAGATGCACTGCCAGGTATCTCTTTTACTGCAATGTAAGTAATATTGACAACATCTGCCTTGAGTGTAATTACAGTAATGACCTTTTCCCCATGTGGTTCATACCCACATTACATTAATACAAACTTCTTTGAAAGAAGCCATATTGATATGAAATGTCAACTGATGAGTCATGAAAATTCCAGGTCCATATAAAGATTATTTTGTTTCTGAGAGACACAGAACCCTGAGTTCAGAGTAAATGTTAGAAGAAATGGAAGCTCATGCATGCTCCAATGCAAAAACCACAACCCAAACTGAGAAAGGCTTTTTCTGACTATAGTCCCAACATTACTGAGGGATAACACATAACTAATTATACACCTGAAGAACATGCCAGATTTGAAGACCGCTCAAAGACATATAGATCACAAATTTGATTTGCCATTTGCAATCTGGTCTTCAAGGCTGAGCACATTTGTATTGCTACCTCCCACTGAGCCATCTGTGTGCATCCAGGCAGCATACTGAAACGTCAAGTGTTATGAAAGGAAGAGATCTGGAAAAGATTCGATCCTCATCTTGAGCATAAAAATCACCTGGGATGGGGGAAGAAGTTACATGTGTGGGAGGTAACTTTAAAAGTTGCTGTGTCTGTAGAAGGCATAACAAACACACATGGAACAAACAATAAAAAAAACACGTGCCTCTTTTGTAACATTTAAGTCTACATTTAAACCTGAGAAGTTTGTACAGTGTTCTAGAAATAAAAGCATCATGATACTAGATAAATTCCTGATTAGTTCATAATAAACTGGGTAGATTCATGAGGTTGTTAACCTATTTAGGTTAAACTACGATGATGTAGCAGTAATATACCTAAAACTACTTAACTGCAGCCAGAACTGTTCAATTGTTTTAATTTAAATGCTGCTTTGATTGTCCTAAAAAAGGTTTTACTGATTTATTTTTTTTTCCATCAAATAATAGGCACATAGCATCCCACTGCTTATTTTATGATGCCCATCTTTAGGAAGGACGAGAAGGGAGAATGTGAGCGACAACATTATACCTGAAATAAAATAGTTTCCTGTTGACTGAAGACCTTGATAATTAATGTAAAGGAAAATCAGAAACCATTAATAAGATCCAAGATCCAATTACTGCAATTAAGTAATTCCCCCATACTTGGTACTGAATCCTGTTGCTACAGATACACTAGGATGCAAAACACACAGGATCAACACTTTACAGCTGCTCTGGGGAAGAGAACTCATCAAATAGAACTTGTCAAATAGAACTTGTCAATCATTCTCCTTTGATAGGTTTAGTAGAACTACTTTTCTCAGTACAAATAGAAAAGATCTTTATGTGCCATTATCATATCAAGCTATTTCATCAACTGATAAACAGAGTTGGCAAAAAGATTATGAATACTGGCTAATACCAGGAACACCGTAATTTATTTAATAGTTATTTAGTAGTTGATACTGATGCCAATTATTTGTTAAGTGTAAGTATGCTCTCTTCCTTTGCAAACTCTCTTGTCCCAGAACACTTAGCTTTCACTGGAAAACCAGCGATGGGGGTCTCCCTCTACATTAAAACTTTCTCTTGCACAGAACTTGACAAAGCCACGCACCAGTTATACACATGGGAGGCACATCCATACCTCTCATCCATTCTCCCTGGAAATTCTGCATGAATGTTAAAGCCAGCGACAAAGCAGATGATATTTTATTTTTAGACACTGAACTACAAACTTCCTGCACATTGTGTTATGTGACCAAAGGCCCCAACAGCCCCTCCCAGCACCACACTCCTGCTATTTGTGTTTTTTTCACTTGCTCACTCATGCTGCTCCTGTTTCCATAGATCTGTCAGAGAAGCATGTGGGAGGATTCAGTTTTCTAGTTTCTCCTTATAAGAGCATTTTAACAGCCATCTGGAAATTCAATAAAATAGTAATATAAAAAAGTAGCCTTGTAAATCCAAAATCTTAGTTTATTACCTAAATAAGTCCGCGGGTAAATTTAAAGTTCATAACAGAAAAAGCAACATTCTGTCTTCCCCTGCTTTGCTCTTTCACACTAAATCCAACTCATGCACTTGAAAAATCTGAGCCACCGTAACTCAACTTACAAGATTATGCCGCATTCTCAAGTCCAAACTACTCCAGTATTCAGAGTGCTATCAGTCTCCAGGTTTGGAAATTTAAGTAAATGAGAAGTCAGGAATGATCTCAGAAAACAAGAGTTTAGTTGACAGCCACCAATGAAAAGTTACTTGCACATAGCTTTACAGTATAACCCTAACTTAAGCTTAGTAACCTAGTACAGAAGGAAGCAGCACAAGCATTTACATAGTATTAAGTGATAAGTAGATAAGTGATAAGTAAATCCCCTGAGATTACTAGAACGCAAACTATTCAGTTCAGACATGGGATAAACCTAATTACCAATACAGTCAGGACCCATCATCATCAACCACCATGAAGAGTATTATCATAAACATGAAATGACATTTTTCAGTCTAATCATACTTTAACCACGTAAGTACCTAAACATAATCTTATGATCTTAATTATTGAAACTGATAATCTGAGCCTCTGAAACTCTAACGTGTTTATTCTCACTGCCATTCAAGACAGGGGAGTTCTTTAAGTCCTAATCACAGGCAAAGAACGAAATACTACATGCCACCCAGTACACATACAGCAGAGCTGGGAAACAAATCTCACAAGTCTCAACTCTGACAAAGTACTTTTAACATACTTCACCTCCCTGTCAGCTGTTAATACCTTGCTCTCAACTGGCAATGACATGAATGCTGAGACTTGTCTTGCTCATTGTACCAGATCTCAACAGCAAAGAAACAGGTTGCACAAAAACTACCGTCCAACCACAAAACTGCTTATTCACACAGCTTGAGCAATGGGGAGATAAAAATCAACAGCTTGCAATTGCAAATACTGAGTAAGTTATTAAATTCATAGCACTATACCATTTGTGAATAAAATTATGCAAAACCACCAGTGAAATGCAAAGCCTCTGAGACAGTGAGTAATTCATACATTGAGAGCATGGCTTCAGGATTATATTAAACTCCAGTTAATCCTGAACACACAGGGAATTTCAGAGATACACAGCCATAAATATTTTTCCTGCTGACAGAAGCAGCTGTACTGTGCCAGAGACGAAAGCAGTAGGGAACATGAGGGAAAAAACACTAGAGCCCTGATACGCTGGGAAGACTGGCCCCACAGACTCCTCAACATCACGCTAGCCAGGGCAATGGTCAGGTGTCTTCCTGGACTGTGTACTGACTGAAGTTCCTGACTCTGTCCCCATGAGGAAGAAAAATGCTGAAAGCAAAGACCATGAAGTGCCATGTCCCTTTTTCCCACAAGGCCTGATGGGGAACGTGGAGGGCAGCATAGACCTCGAAGCCCTTGACCTCTTTAGGAGAGAAAGGGATCATACAGGGCCTCTGGGATGCACCTGCATGAGAGAGGAACTGGATACAAGAATGTAAACACTGACATAAACAAGCAAAGAAAACAACTTGTGGAAATTGTACTGTGAGGAGCCCAACTCTCTCTTTTGTACTCGCTTATAGCTTGGTTTCTCCTAGTTTTACTACTCTGCATCATGGCGTGAATAAGATCCCTGGCAACACAGAATAAGGTTTATAGGATGTCGATGTCAAGTCTTATAACCACTACAACAAATACGAACGGCAAAGAGAAGAATCTCATCCTAAGTGGGTGAGACAAATATGTAACACCTAATTTATTCCTTGCCTAATCCACCAGCTAGAAACTTACATCCACTTAACAAGTGAAATATTTAATGTCATATAGTTTTCTCAGATGAACAAGCTGTATGGCACTAGATTTATTTAAAACCTCTAGTCTTCTGTTCACATATATCAACAACAGTTTACATTCATGAACATATTACATCTCTTTAATGTACAGTATTGTTTTCAATAGCTTTAAAGATTAATAATGTAAATCTTTAAGAGATGAAATCTAGTTCAATTAGCAATTCATGCCATATCATTCTTTCTAAAATCTTACTACCAATGCTAGAGTTGATGGCACTTAATATTAGTCTTGCTTACTCTGGACACAGTATTATCATGGTTGAGATTTAGAGGGATGATAAAGCTGACAATTTTTTTACTTTCCCAACTCTGTACTTCTCATTAGACAAAACAGCAAAAAACTCAGCAACGGCTATAGCAGCATTATCTCTGTTTTTGAAAAGAGCTAAGCTGCCCTTTAACTAAGGAAAATGTTCGCAGAAACACAAGCCTACGCTGTAGCCCATCAAACATCTCTCCCTGTTTCCCTGGCAACACTCAGAGCCCTAAACAAAGTGACTGCATCGAGCAGAAGGAAAGTCAGAAGAGAGGAAAAATTTCTGCACTTCAACATCATGTCAATACTACATACGACAATAAACAAACCTCATATAGATCAAAACCACAACCAAGCGGAAAGAGTACAAATGTAGCCCTGGAAGTCTGAGCCAGACAGGGGAGGAGCCATGGTTTAGCAGTGCTGAGGCTTGATCTGTTACAATTGTTAACCTGTGAAAGAAATAACACTAATATGCAGCCATAAAGGTGCTAATTTGTTTTTTCACTTTACCGTTACCTTCTACATTCATCACTGCATAGACATATAGTACTGATGGGTCTGGAACATTTCCTCTTTTAGCCTTAAGACATATGGATCAAATTAAACATCGCCAGCATCAGAACACTGCTGACAGGCACAGTTTTCTACCCAGAAATGCCAGGATGCTTAGCCCTTTCCCTTTGATTGTACAAAGTCTCTGTAGTCTGTTTTTTTTAAATAAAAGTGCTGTGAAAAACTTCTATAACTTGCCCTTTTTATTCCTGGAAACCTAAGTACAGGTAACTGAGGGTAGTCGCTGCCACTGCAGCACCAAATTGTCACTTGTCTTGGCAAAAGCCACGTTTCATATCCCATCAAGAGTTTGCATAAAGTGTTGCCAACTCGTAACATGCCAGGAGTCTGAGAAACTGAAATTCTGGCCAGTAAATTTGACTTGTGCTCCTATATTCCCATTTAAAGGGTAAAGAAATACATGTATTTGCAGTGATTTTATGTACACAAGGATGACTTCCAAGAGAAGGCTGACTTCTGGTTCTTCTAGAGAGGAAATACTGACAATTTTGGCTTTGCCTTTCACTATATTTTTTTGTATTTTTGGAAGGTATATTTAAAATATGTCGTATCCATATGACATACTAAAACTAAGTTGTATTCATTGTGCTTTCACCCATCCTCTTTTTCATCAGAAGAGTACAGGCAGCATTTAACTTTCTTGATGCTCTTTCCATACATTCAATGCAACCGGGAATCTAACGAGGTCCCAGTCAACTGGAAGCTGGCACACGTTGATCCAATTTTCAAGAAAGGCAAGAGGGATGACTGTGCTAACTATAGGCCTGTCAGTCTCACTTCAGTGCCTGGTAAAATTATGAAAGTTATTCTGGGACCTAGTGAAAAACACATGAAAGATAATGCAGTCATCAGTCCCAGCCAGAACAAGTTCATGAGGGAAAAGTACTTCTTAACAAACTCGATTTCCTTTTATGACATGGTAACTCATCTCCTTGGTCAGGGAAAGCCAGCCGATATAAACTTTTTGAATTTCAGTAAAGCTTTCAATACTGTCTCTTACAGGATCCTTCTGGACAAAATGTCCAGCCCACAGATGGATAAACACATCATGCATTGCGTGAGCAACTGACTCATGGGTCAAGCACAAATGGTGAGCGGGGTAACATCAGACTGGTGACCTGTCACTGGTGGGGTTCTGCAGGGCTTTATCTTATGGCTAGTTCTCTTCAGGGTCTTCATAGATGACTCCAAGGTATACTAAGTAAGTTTGCCAATGATACTAAATTGAGAGTAGGTAGTGACTCTCTCAAAGGGAAGGAGGCACTGCAGAGAGATCACAAGAAATCAGAGCACAGGGTAATCGCGAACAGCAGAAATTTAACAAGAGCAAGTGCAAAATTCTGCACCTGGGATGGGACAACCCTGGATGTATGTACAGACTGGGGAAGGGTCTGGGAGCACCAGTCAGTGGCAAGTTGAATATGAGTCATCAGTGTGCCCAGGCAGCCAGGAGAGCCAACCATGTCCTGGGAAGTATCAAACAAAGCATCACCAGCCAGTCAACGAAGGTGAACTCCTAACCAACACAAGTAAATCAAAACCAACTCCCTGTTTACACTGAAGATATGCTTCTGTTCCTATATTAATTCCACTTTTCTATACTATGAATGTGTCTGTGCCTCTGCACATTGACTAATTGAGAAGAAGAGAAGACCAGTAGCCTACCAGAAACAATATAGATCAACTAGGGAAAATCTCTACCTTGCATGTTTCTGCAAATGGTTCTACAGAATGAAATTAAAACATCAAGCTTTTGCCACACAGTTAAGATAGCTACTTCCACAGAACTGTCCAGTTGGGCACATACTCACTGACTTTCAAGCAAGACTAACTCCAATACATAAAACAGAGCTTTGACTAATTTGCTGAGAGATGCAATCTGATAAACACACTGTTTTTTTCTGAAGACTGAGAACGTGAAATGTTTTCTGGATTAAATTTCATTGCAGGAGGCAAAAACAAGTTGCAATAGCACTCCACTAGGAAGCAATATCAGAATCATAAAATAAAGGACACTGATGAAGAGCTGAGACTTCAGTCCTTCTCCATGTTCAAAACTAAAGGAATTCAGTTTATTGTTGTACTAGCAGAGAAGAAGAGAACAAGCCACGAGCAGGTCAAGGACTGGGCAGCATAGCAGAATACACATTAGAAAAATTTTCCTATTTTCCCCCACATCCCCTCAGGCCCTCAGTTTCTCCTGCCAAAATGCAAAGGCTTTAAAACAAAGACACTAACATAACAGCCCTTAAATGTGTTCTCTAGAATTCAGAGACAAAAGAATGCTAAGCAAAGCTCAATGCGGTAGAAAACTGCACATTGATGATTTTACCAAGCGAAAACCAAGTTCACGCAGACTTTGCTTTCCACCTTAGAACATCCCTAAAAAAGCATGCCTTTGATTTATATGTACTGATAAAACCTTTCAACCTTTCAGCAGTTGCATACTATAGCCTGTATGAGATTAATTAAAATGCAGCTACTAATTTTTCTGTAGCACCCAAAATAAAGTTTTCTCTTTAAACTATACTATCCTTTCTTGCAACATCATACAAAATGGAAAGCACCAACTGCATTTAGTAATAAAAACCAGCAAGATAGACTTATGAGAACTGCCTCCCCATAAAAAAGGTTTTGGTTGAGAAAAAAGTGACCTGATAAGAGAAATATAACTACTAACCAGCAGTAGTGCTCACAAGAGCACAACCTCAACCAATCAAGAATCCTTGCTAATTACAGCAGTAATATCAGACTACTAACCTTACAGGGGTCAAGCACTTAACCTGGGATGTGACAGATACAAACAAAATGTTCTGTCCTCCAGAAATGGAAGATGTGACCCCTCTACTACTTAACACTTTATACAGAATCACCATTATTCTGTATCTCTCCAGTACACACAAAATAGAAATGCAAGCCAAAAATCAGGTCTGAAACATGGTTTTATGTCTCAGGATTTTGCCTGCAGCATCCCAAATTGTTCTTCATCATTAGATGTTATTAAAACCACATACTATGAGGTCACTGGAATTTCACGAGAGAACTTCCTTGGTATACTCTGAAAACAGAGGGAAACAACTTTATAATGACTGCAAAGATATCAAGTTTCAAGGAAAGAAGGACAATATTTCTCTGTTAGCGCTTTGAAACTTGTAGCAAACACCTAGCAATCTCACCAATGCTGCAATACTACCATAATATCGATTGTGTCATCATCAACTATAAAACGCAGCAACTCGGTGGGTGCAAATAAACAAGCAACAGTGAATCATTGCAGATTTACCAGTCCTTTCTCTCTGTAGGAAGGCTGCTCTTTCTGAGCTTCTGTAATCAATTAGCAGCCAACTAAAACTGGAACTAAGGGGCCAACTCTACAGAACAACTAACAGAAATAAGTGCATACTCAAACTTGTCTATACAGGCCAGTTCAAACAAGTACCAGTAGTGTGCAAACAGCAGTATGTGCAAATAATAAGGGTAGACTCTTCCTCTTTCATCATTGGTTATATTCCATTTAGTTGGATCATTTGGCAGAAATGTTTGATTAAAGCTGAGGGAGGGTTTTTTCAGTATAGCCAGTATCCTTCACATTGTTTTTATTTCTTATCTTTTGATCCTTTTTATTAGAAGATTGAATTAATACAACAGAGCTGACTACGAGAAAAAATAGTTCAGCTCATACTTTACCTACTGAGTCCCATTTAACCTGAACATCGAGCTACAAATACATACACAGTCATTTCTCTTTTTTGTGTGATATTGTCACCAATTATGATGAAGCTGAGAAAACCTCAAAGCCAAGAAGTTCAAGTAGGTTCTAAACAACTGTTTGGTTGAGAATTTTTGTTTCTCCCCTCATGCTTCTCTTTCCCATCTGACCTTGCTGACATACAAGAATTTGCTCTAATCTGCTGTGAGGCAACTGAACAAAATTGTAGTAGAAATATTTAACAAGGTGTTCTTCCCACACCCACCTATAATAGGGACCCCCTAATTCTAAGTAATACACTTCTTCACATACAGTCCTCTGAGGGTTACATATAAAACAGCTGATAAATTATAATATAGAGGCTTTAATCTCACTGTCTGCTAGGCAGTCCATTAATGCTTAAAAGGAGTTGCAAGAGTCAAATCACCCTTGAAACTGAAACACAAATATCAGTAACATTTTCTGTGGCTATTTACAAAGGGAAGAGCAAGAAGACCTGACAAAATCTACCCTGGAGAATACAAGGGATATCAAATATTGCAGCTGCCCCTTGGATTACTCTGACGTTCAGCCTTTATACCTCCTTACAGAACAACTGTGCGAAAATTTATGAAGTCAAGGGTACAATATTAAATAAATGTACTGTAAATTACAGTCAGTTAATATAGATAATAATCTAGATAGATTAAATGCATTCAATATTACAATATTTAGGCAGAAAACAGGATCTAAAAATAACTCCTGATGTATGAAAGTCTAGCTACCAAATAACTCTTAAAATTTATACATCTTGAATGCAATTGGCAGACTTGTAGGAGACATTAACAAGCACGGAAAGAACTTGCAAACTTCAGAGCTTGAGGTCATTTTTGGAGAGGGAGTAGGAGGAAATTATCTATTAGCTTATTCTTTTCAAAAATATTAATTAAAGTTTTTTTCTGAAGTGCTAGTTTGAACAGCAAGACACTATGGGCTTGAGAGAAGTGAGTAACTTCTATTCTGCAATAACCACTTGTGTCTAGACTTACTCCATAGCAGTAGAGTAGCTGGTCATTTTTGCTGAGAGAAACTTCTTTAACTATAGTGTAATGAACATATGCAGAACCAGCTACCATGGGACAGCTGGCACATCACACCAAAATATCCTTTTTGCATGTCCACATACTCTCATGTTTCAAAAGTCTTTATGCATTCATGCATAAAATTCTACACTAGGACAAATACAAGCAATTCATGTTGCAGGCCAGGAGCCTGACTATCACTGTATGGATTCTGTTTCCAAAGAAAGAGGCTGAATTTCCCTCATGTTACAGAAATCTTCATGAACAAAATGCTTTCCTTTGTTTTCAGTAGCCCATTGAATTTCAAGTACGGCTTTGTTATTAACAAAGTGCAAAAGTCGGTAACTGCTGTCACTTACTTGGCTTAGAGTTAATGATGATGTTTTCAGCAGAGTGCTGGGGTGGAAACCTGCAGTTCTCTCCTTGGCCCTCACTGCTGCCGTACTCTATGACTTCCACTTGTCCCAGTGGTACACTCCATTTCAATAAATACCTCTGGCCAGTTGTCATGGTGCCACTGCTTTCATAGGAAGAGCTGGAAGATGCACAAATTATTGCTGTAACAAGCAACTATGTTTCATGGAATCCTATTTATTATTTTAGCTTCAAAAATGTGCTGTTTATCAGCTTAAGTACAGTGCACAACTTGAAAGAAATATGTGCACCATACTGACTTTTGTGACTGACCTTTCCTGGGGTGCAAAGAACAGCTATGCAGGTGCAGATAATCTTTACAAACACCATAGGACTGCCAACAGCAGTCCCTACATTTCTACAGCATATATTCATTTCTACGAACGACCATTTTTCAAAATCAATGTGCACTTTGACATCCTAATAAAAGCGTTTGAGATTACACTTTGGCTCTGTACTTTCCTAATTATTTTGAAACAGTGCTGAAAAGAAGTAACTGTTAAACTGCTAAACTACATTTAGGGAGGTATGGATGATGAGACCTTTGCATGACTACCAGCAACAGGAAGGACAACGTAACCTCCCAAGGGCTGAAAGGATAACATTTCTGCCAAGACACACAGCCCAGAATGTTCTGTACAGCAGACTGCTGCAACTGCTGTGGCTTCTGAGAGTAATCCCACGTGAGATGCTGCTAAAGGAAGTATGTATCAACACACATTTCAGAGGAAAAAGCACACTGAGGAAGCTCACTACTAATAGAAATGATGTTAATACTAATTTTGAGTCCCTCATTCCCTTATTTCACATTCAAGCACATTTATCATAAAGGACAAAAGAGATGTTAAAACGAACAAAAAAATGTTTCCTTCATGAAAGCATGACTGAAATACAGAAATGCTTGGGAGAAATCAGAAAAATGCATTTATTGAGAAGAGTGCCTAAATGCTGAACTTCGTCTAGTCAGCTACCTATTCCCAAAACAGTCATACTTTTGTTTCCACGAAAAAGCAACTAGGAACAAAAACCACAAGTGCCACAGCTTAAGTAAATATTTATAAATACTTGATCTAGCTCAGAAGAAAGAAAACAAAACTAGGCAGGACACAATTTTCAGTCACTAGGGATAGCATCCATTCCATCCAACTGCTGCTACTTCAAAGACAGGCCTCCAGCACAAGCCAGTCGTCTGGACTACATGTGAAGAAAGACCTTGCAAGGGTCATGTCCTCTGTTAAAATATGTATCTTTTACAAGCCATAGAAAATTCATTTGGAACTAATGGTTCCCAGGCACCTGGAATGTCTCAGTGTTCTGTTCTGCAAAAGCTGGACAAAAGAGGATTGAAAAAAGTAAGCTGATACATACTGCACAGCTACATGTAAAGCTTCTGAAGAAGTCTACATCTCCAGCGTGAAACTGCAGGCCTGCACATTGATAACCACTGCTGTAATAGAAGCCTAGCTTAGGTAAGATGCCCAACATCTATGCACGTAAAATACAAAGAAACAAAGCTCATCCTATGTGAGCTGAACAGGCAAGTGGTACATTCTACAGCATACTCTTCTTTTTAACAAATATTTCTGGACTTGATACAGGTGTCATATATGAAGTCTGGCAGATGATTTCCTTCAGTTACCAAATCTGTTTTGCAAGCAAAGGTACTTCCTTCTGCAGTAAAACACTAAGAGCAGTCCATGAAATTACGGAGGAATTTTAAATCCACATATGCAGTTTGCAGGTGGACCCACCCTCAGCTGAACATCCTAAGGGAGTCACAAACCTCTTCACTGCTAATGAACAAATCTAGGTGTGCATTCAACTGTTCTTAAAACCCACTGTTATTTAAACAAGCAGGTTGCAAAGCAAACCTTAGCTGCTAAAGGAAACCCTAATTAAACTTTTTCAGTCAACAAACACCCATAAAATATACATGCCCAACTGCCATCCAAAGGATCTCGCTCGCCACCAGTTAATGCCCATAGGAACAACAGTGCTGTGATAACCCTTGACTTAATGAGGAAGAGACTTGGCAATAACACGAATTTTTCACATGGAAAATGAAAACAGACTGTATATTGCCACTTCAAGAACAAATATAGAAAATCCAAGACTATGATGTTATGAACAAGATAAAAGATGAAAGGTTAAAAGCAATGTTTGTGCAAAAAAAACCCATGAGAAAATATCCAAGTGTTACTAAGAAACTGAAGAATTTTTAAAGTAGAAGAATCACAGGATAATTGACATAAGCTTGTTCATTTTCTAAGGTGTAGTTATTATGTGGCACTTCTCACTCATTAACATGAGACCATCCATTCACATGGTTACAAAAATACGTATTGCATTCACACTAAGATATCAACTCATGCTTAAGAAAATCTCTTCTTGGAAAATTCTAGTGAACCACGTTTTCTTTGTCAGAATGTATCATCACATAAAGCAAATTATGATACAAGCAGCATTTGAATTTGAGCGTGACCTTGGCACACACAGTGTTTTTTAGTAACAAAATAATTATAGCCGACAAAAGCAGAGAAAGCACTATGAAAAATACTCTCTTCCAAGCACCTTCACTTTAATTCTTAAATGTTTGGTTTCAGAGATAAAAATCCTTCCCCATCTGTAACTTTGTGAGCTCCACATTTGTTCTGGCTACATGCATTAGCCTTGTGGTTTTCATGTTTGGGTTTTTTTTTTATTTGCAAATTGCATCAAGTTACAGATTTGTATGTGTGACAGTATAAATTTAGGAAGAAGAGAAAAAAATCCTACCTTGGCATGCCTGTACTTCATAAGTACTAATACACAGCAAGGCCTAGACAGTACAGAGCATATCTATCTGTAATCTCCAACTGATACAATCTCCTTACAAATTTGCTCTGGAACTTCCAAATATCAGCTGGCAATTTAGCGGATTGTAAAAAATCTGGTTAGCCATTTATTACTACTCATCAGGCATAAAAAAATTGTTAGGCATAGTAACAACAATTAAAAAAATTTCATTGTCTTTGTTCCAAGCTTGAAGGATCATCTAAAAATTATGACTCAAGTCTTACCGAATATTTACCGTTGCACACATCAGCACATCATTCAACATGAAAAGTCGTCGTTCTTTGGTTTTGATAATTTCTCCTTTGTCATTGTAAACAGTTTCAACCATATCATCAGTCCGTATGAGGTATCTGTTTCCACTGCTGAGTAGCTAGATATTGAAAACAATCACCACTATTATACATATTATACTATATTACACATGGTACATATAAAGTCAATTAGAAAAATAAAAGAAAATATAACAAGTATTGCCATCCTAACACAGGTGGATTTGCTAAGGGAATTAAGCCTCTTTATTAATTTGCTTTTCATTTAGAGAAATAATAATTTCTGCTGCCACCAGTATGGCCTGCACGTGTTTTGGGTCTTATTAAAAAGACTGTATTTGCTCTGGGAATCTTCCACACTAATAAAGGTTCCCTGGTGAAAAAAATGATAGCTTCCGCAATTTCCGTGGTTTCCTTCCTTTGGCCCTTCTTTCACAGCCCATTGAAGCACTACACACGGTACCAGCTGCCCAAAGCGGGAGCCCAGGGTGGGAGGAGGAAGTGAGCTCAGGCTGCTGTTCCCACAGGCTCACAGAGCTAACTGAGGAGCACAGCTGGCAGACTGTGGAAAAGATGACACGTCCAAGAGATACACAGCATGTAAATTGTTCCTGACATTTGCCCTCGAGGCCGAGGATCAGCACATGCAAGCATGAACTAATTCTTTACAGGTCAAACATACCTCTGTAGTGTCCAACAGAATAAAACGGTCCACAACTCACTTGTTTCCTATCTATTCCTTTATCATCTATTTCATCCTGCCTGGCACTGTTCCAAAATTGTCTAGGCAATACTGCTGTGGTATTTCAGCATACTGCACACTCTAGCATATAGTGGTTTAACCCACCTCTCAGAGGTACATCATCTCACATCCACCACTAGAATGACCTCATGTGATTGAGCTCTGCACAAAATAACATAGGCATCTCTTTGGTCTCTTTTTTTAGAGATTGCTCAAGGCCCAGAAACTCTTCTGTTGTACTTTCCTACTTTCTTTACCTTGTTCAGGTAACGTTCATTCATTGCTTTTGCTATCTGTTTTATTTCACAGCGCTGATCTGCATCCCTTTTCCTTTCATTCAACTTCTCTGCCAGTGTTTCAAGTTCTGTAAGAGCCATCTGTAGAGGTAATCTGTCAGGATGTCCTTTACTAGTGTTCTTCAACATATCCTGATGAGAAATTATAAAACAAAACAAAAATCAGATTTAATTTCAAACCTAAATTCAAAAGACTACATGATGTAAAATTACAAATACATTCTTTACCTGAGTACTACTAAAGAATAAGACTAAGGAACACCTAATTAATTCAGACAGACATTGCTTACCTTCGTGAATATCTCAATTCTTAAAAAAGATACTGATAGGATCACATACAGCTTATTTGAAGGACAAAAGCACAGAGAAGGAACATAATATTAAGCAATTTGAAAATCAATATTACAGTATAATGTCAGTGTTTGTGAACAATTATCTAAAATGAGACTTTTCTGAAATTTCCTGTTGTAATAATATTGTGTTAGCTCTACTACTGTTATTATTCCTCACTAAAATATGGACAGCATGCTCATCCTAAAGTAGGAGACATTACTTCATGGAGATCCCAACAGCTTCTCAAAGGTTTTCCCCTTTGTAGGCATACTGTGGGAACAGTTTGAATTATATTTTTTCTCCTTTCCCACAGCACTTAAAAATCTCTACATATTTATTCAGTCTTCCTGCCACAATAAACTTCATCACTCCTGCTACCTCAAGAACTCTACCAGAGCTTTCAACCTACATGCTTTCCCCACAACTATCCTTGCTCCTTTACCCACAGAAATTCCCAGACCTGCATCCCAAAGCCTGTCCTGTTCTGTGACACCTTCAAACCACAATGAGCGTGTAGTCCTCACTGGCGTAGATCTGCTGTGGTCTGGAAGACTTACAAACAGTGTAAATTGGTCTGGAGCAGATCTATACTGGGGAACTGTGCACTTCCTGCAGCTTGACTGATTGTTGAGATGGGACCCAAGACTCCCTGTCAAACCTCCAGTTTCTACTGGAAGAAAGAGAAGATGCTACAGGTCAGAGGGAAGCTGCAATATACCCTAGCAGGTCCTGTGAGCTTAGTAGTCAGGGAGAGGGTGTGTTGTTTTTTTTGCATGCCACATATATTTTGAACTATCCAAGGCATGAATTAAATCCTCTTTTATTTTTCTTAAATGGAAAATAATACCACCAAGTTCTTAGTTTTGAAGTGTTAGTAGCTAGCAAACTGATATGAACAAGTAGCCACACTGACCTACATCTTTACTACAAAGTGACTTACAAGCTACATATAACTTGGCAACAAGTCTAGTTTGCTAAGATTGTCCTGCAGTGTACTTACTGTCTGCCAGTGCCATCAGACTGAGATCAGCATATTTAATGCACTGAAACTTTTATTTCCCCAAGATACAGCGGCCACTTCCACTGCAGCATGCTCCTCCAGCAGAAGACAGCTACCATGTAATTCCAAAGGTAAATCATGCAAGAATGCAACAAGAACATCCCTTTGGTAAACATCATTTACCTGCAATAGTAGAATGAACTGTGGAAAACGCTGGATGGGCTTCATCATTAAACTGTACAATGTGATGCGATCAGGGCTTGATTCCTGGCACTGCTGAAATGTAAGAAAGTCACAATTTTTACTACCATGAGTGTGTTTCCATCACTGACAGAATGAAAGGAAAACATTTCTTCAAAGTTCTACATCATTTAAATTAATTACAATAGGACTGCAAAAATTCCATTTACTGTAAAGATTTTATTTAAAAGACCCATCACTATTAAAATGATAGCCTATCACTGAACTGTAATCTACTCCTTAAAATACAGCTGTGCTAAAGGCACACCAGCAATGCAGCAACCATGTATTTATTGACAGAGCACAGTCATGCTTCTTACATAAGCAGTACACTGAAACATCTGACTTAAATGTAAAATATTTAAGTGATCTACTACTGCTGTTCTGTTCCTTGGGGCTAAGAGACTATAAATCTCTAACTACCTATGTGTTTTCACCTAAGAGGAAACACAAGGAAAACATCATAATCTCAGTGCCTTGCAAACAGAGATTTTTTTTATCTTCTTTATTAAAAGCAACTAAGGAAAAGAACATGGATTTATGTTTGGGAATAAAAATGTAACAATTCATTACTTTAGTTATCGGGAAAGGCAGATAAAACCAATTTCATCTGCATGTACAGAAAAGCCCTGTTTGTATAAGACATTACAAGATTTGGAAATATTTTAACCAGAATCAAAGGTGACACAAAAGGAGCAGAAGAAATCCTCCACATTAAAAACAAAGCAAACTTAAACAATATTAAACTGGCGTGGTGCTTAAATTGCTCTTTATTCTTACCACTATCAGCTTCACAACAATTTGTTTCCATAATTATCTCCACAAATACGCATTTGACCAAACAGCAGTAGTGAAGACTCTAGTCTCCAATGCTGGCGGTCAAGCAAAAAAGGCAGGTACAGAAATGTCTTCTGTCATCAGAGTTTGTCTGCGAGTCCCCAGCTCTGAGCTGCACCAGTGTGGCACTGATGCAGTGATGAGAGGTGCAGGTTATGTCTCTGTTGGAACCATAGGCTTTAAACTACATGAGAAGTATGAAGCGACTATATGCTCACTAGGGTCTCAACTCCATCATGCCTAAGGGTCCCAGAGTAGCATCCTGCATAGTGTTGGCCACACTCTAAAAAGTTAATTTTAAGATCTGAAGACAAACTCCTGCCACCTTTCTCTAGGCAACCTAAGAGCTGCCCTAGTTTGCCTAGAGTTAAGAATTTCAGTGTCTAGTGGACCACTGCAATAGACTTGACAGGGCATCAGCTCTGAGAGGTACAACTTAATCCAGGACTCTCAGGGAATGGGACAAACAGAGCTTTCAGGATCTTGGCAGTGTCACATACAGCCTAAAAGCCCTGCAATGGATTGTGTGTACCCCTCTGTAAGGTATCAACCCTAGGGATTCACAGCACTTCTACTGCATGTACCAGGTTCTCCATACACATCATTACAAGCATCATATGCACCAGGGTAGTATGCATTCTGCACAAAAATTATCAGTTTCAACCCCAAATCAGAAACACGATTTTCCAAATATTAGGAAGGTGTTGTGGAACAGAAATGCAGTTGCACTGCACTCTTCAGAATACAACGAAGAAATCAGAAATAAAATAAATGCCAAATAAGAAGATTCATATGATTATTTGAAGCTCACCTGATAGAGAAGAATCAAAATGTATTCCCAAGCACAATAATATGAACACCAATGAACTGATCTGAAAAACTGCAAAACTACTCTGCACTTCAGAATACATCACAGATCTAACATTATGTTATTATACTGAAAATACAGTAGCAGAAGATTTTTTGTGCCAAATCCATAAAACATAATCCCAAAGTCCATAAAAACAGTGAGACAACATACAGCATCAGCTGTACACTTATACCTTACTTATAACTTATGCTTTCTTATTCATACCATATGCACAGCTGTTTTAAGATTGAATGAACTCACCTTTAAGAAGTCTAAAAAGGCAGGTTTGGTGGCACATGATTTCTTGAGAATCCCTACTGCTGTACTGAAGTTGTTCACATATTCACTGTATGCATCCAATACCATAGATTTAGAAAACTGGAAAGACAAAAGGGCAAGCCTTAACTTCACATACAAAAGATCCCACAAATCATAGCTATCCAGACCTCCATTAAAGATTCACCTTACTTGGACCTAAGATCTTGGCTTCTCTTAGTGCTAGATCTACAAAAATACTGGTTAGACCCAAAATAACCTTTCTGTAGAAGACAGTTTGGAAACAGAGATGTAATAGCTGTGAATTACAAGACATATATTTGTAGAAACTGCTTTGTCATGGCTACAACACTAAGGCAGAACCTGAGGACTGTGGGCAATCAAAGGGCATGCGCTGAGATTCAGAGTGGTAGCTGGAATCCCCTGATGACTTCATTTCTGCCTGTCTTCCAGATTAGGTGAACCAGACAAGTCTCAGGGCCTTCATGCCCCAGCCTCAGCTAGTTAGAAGTTTCTTAACCAAGAAAGCAGACAGATTGTGTGGCCTGAAAACAGTCAGGTGAATGGCAACATCACTACCCATCACCTTCACATGGGAAATAATGTCTTTCAACCAAGACCACTACTTGTTTTCTTTCCTTTAAGACAGTGGGTAGTTCCATCATTTACAGAATGGACTTCCATTAAGGATGGCATAATGTTTTACAAATACGCTTTATCCATGCCCCATGCTCAAGAATTCAGAACATCACCTACTGTGTTTTTTTTCTACTTCCAAACTACTATGTACAATTATCTACTTTTTAAGAAATGCTGAGCCTCAATCTCACCTTAATTTTGGTGTGTTTATGAATCTCTAATTTCTCAGAAGAAGAAACTGTTTACTTAAAAATCTGAAAATTTGATGAAAGACTGAAAATTCTACCCACAATCCTTTCTCATCTGCCAACCAAGCATAAACATGTTGGTATCAGTTTCCTTACCAGGATGGTACATACATACTCTGACAGTTGCCACAGGCATTGGTGAATACAGGAATAAAGCAGCCAAGTTAGGAAAAAAGATACAGAGACTAAAGACTAAAATAAAAACAGATTATCTGTTCTGACACATTTGCTTACTGAAGCAACAAAGACATCACCGATCATTTCAACAGAGTCCCACTCAGATACACGACTCGCCAGAGCAATCTGAAACATTGAATGGCACTGAAGAATTTCCTTAATTCGATAAAAGACAATCTTAAGTTTTCTTTCGCTCAATAATTTTGGATCCATATCTGAAAGGGGCTTCTCATATTGCTGTGGAGGAAAAAAGTAAACAGATTTAAACAACCAAATGAAAAAATGGACTTCTACAAGCAGAAAAAACAACTCATGTAACAGCATACACACACACACAATCATTGATAATTTGTCACAGAGTGCCTGTAGCAAAATTTGTACGAGTCATATGACAGATCATTTAAGGATCTAATTATTTTTCAAATTTTCAAAGTTAAAAAAATGCAAAGGATATTAAAGTACCTCCAGGATTCTTTTGAGAGCATCCACGTAATTCTTCTCACTGTCAACTACAGAGCCCAAAATATACCTTCTCACAACCTGTTGAAACAACAAAGTTTTGTCCAAAGCTCTAATCAGGTAACACATTGTTAATGGTGACGATAAAATCCTTGCATTAATGAAACACAAAAGCTACAAAATTTTGCTGACTGTTGCAATTCCAAGCTTTACTTTTGAAACTTGTATGTTAACTCTGTCCAAATGCCAATGCTCTTGGACACACGGTGCAATTCTTAGGGCTGTCCTGTGCAGGGCCAGGAGTTGGATCTTGATAAGCCTTGTGAGTCCCTTCCAACTCAGGATATTTTATGATTCTATGAACTTTAGATACATAGATATAGGCATTAATGGAAACAATCACGATGTTGGCTACTTCAGTGAATAGCTGCAACGAAATAGGTAACCATTTTACAAAAATCAGTCTTTTATTTTTTTTTAATATGTTTTATAAATTTATTACCAGTAACACAAAGGACAAAAAAGCAAATACTACTTGCCTTTTTAAGGTAAGGCTGTATAAACTGTACCTGTACTGAGAAAGTATCCAAATATGCATTCTCTCTTGGGTATTACCATGTATAATTACATTGATAACCTCATCACATCTTTATTTACATGCATTGACAGTTTTAGGAGCTTCAGGAAATGCTACTATATTTCATGTTTACAGAATACTGGCTATTTATCACACCTTCTTCTCCACCTTCTGCTTCTGTAGTTCAGCTGAAACACACCTCGTATGCACGTGTAGGTGACAGGACAGACTGGGAAATCGACCTGGTTCAAAATTTAAACTTCTTACTGTCGTTGATTAGGCTGCTTGCTGGTTATAAGGACTTGGTTTCACCCAAATCCTTTTCCTAATCTAGCTCATTTCAGAGCTTGTAGAAGTGGAACTCTGAGGGAGTAGACATTACAAGGGCATGATCAAACCACTTTCCACAACTACAAGAGAAGGCAAAACTGCTTCTTTTGCTATTCTAAGCTAGCCTAAATGACCGTGAAACTCAAATCTCAGGCTTGTTTCTCTCTGCTCCTGAATCTCATAGCCTCCTGCCTCCTCTGCCGCGGCTGCCTTTAATTCTCCACACATGTATGTTACTTTATTAAGTGCAGGTTATGTGAGAATTTTCTTTCAAGTACTGGTATTTCAAAGGTGGTCTTCAAAAATATCTGAGGCTTTGCCCAAAGATACATAGAGTAAAATTAGTTGTGTCTAATCTGTGATTAGAATGGATTTGGCAGCATCTTATCTGATATCAGCTGCTCTGGTGAAGGGTACTAACTCTACTTGTAGTCACAGTTCATTCTTCTGAAAAGAATAAACATCTGCAGAAATAAAAAATTTCAGGCTTTGTAATACACGAAATGGATATTTAATAGTGCCTACAAGCTATCACAATAGATATGAGACTCCAGACAGTACTTACAGGCATTAGGATTTAAACAGAACCCATTATGCCACCTGCTGTTCAAAGACAGCACATCCATAGAGCAGCTCCCCTGCTACAAGGCAGCTGGATGGGGAAGGGGTCCCAACATTGGCCCTCCCTGGCTAGGGTCACCAGGGCTTGACCCCTCCCACAGCCAGGACTTGTGCTGGCCTCTGCTGAGCTGCTCCAGTGTTTCTGTCCATCCCAGCCCACCAGAGCCCTGCCAAACAGCAGTCCAGCTGGCACGCATGGCCTGCTGCACCTCACCAGTTTGGTATTACCTCCAGACAGGCACTGCAGCTGCCACAGCTCTATATCTCCTCCTGAGGGACACACTAACACTGACCATTGCTGGACTTTGTAGCATGGACTATAACGTTTGAGCATGGCATCCTCACCTGTTTTTCACCCATCTTCTAGTCCATCCATAGAAACCACATCTCACCTTCAAGGGTACTTCAGCAGACTGCTGAAAGCCCCGCTAAGGCAGCGGGAATCGAGACCCGCTGCTCCCCTCTGCCCACAAGCCAGTTGCCTCAATGTGGGTCAAGCTGGTCAGGCACAAATGAACTCTAATCCATCTATGCTGACACTTCCCACTCACCTTCCTGTCCCACCAAACCCGGACATAGCTTCCAAGAGCATTTGCTCCATTACCTTTGCCAGGATTGAGGTGAAGCCAGACTCAATCCTCCTTTTTTTGAGTCAGAGTGTGACAGTTACTTTTCCCAGTCTTCTGATCACTGTGATCTTACATGACCAAGAAAGAAGTTACCCTCAGCACCCTTAAATCCATCCCATAGACATCCCTATGGTCCAACTGGCCTCAGCCACCCAACTGCAGATTAGGCTTCACCCCAGCAGGACCTTCCTCTGGGCTCATGGGCTGAGTCCTGAGGACAAACTGCATTAGTAAAAGCAGAGACAAAAGCAGCAAAGAGTATGTCGGTCTTCTACCCTTTCTCACTAGGTCTCCTCCCCATTTAGTAGCCTACTGACGCTTTTCTCAGCTTCCTTGTGTTGCCAAAGCCCATGCAAGAAACCTTTCACAGTCGCCCCTCAGATCTCACTAGCTCCAGTTGAACTTTGGCTTTCCTAAATCCATTCCTGCCCACTTGGACAGCTCCTCCTGGGTAGATAAGCAACATATATTTTAACTCACACAAATATTACTAGTTCGTTCCAAACTACAAGCACTCTGCGGGTTTTTTTTTTGTAAAAGAGGGCAAATTTACATTTAATTACCTACAAAAAGTCCCAGGAAAACTTAAATTCCTATTTGGAAAGAAGGAAAACACAGCATTCAGACTGATGTTGAAATCTCACATTGTAATAAAGTCTTACAGTAACATAATACAGTTTGGTAGTTGCATAGTTAAAAGATTAGCACATTAAACACACAAAAAAAGTAAGCCTCATGAAGAAAACCAAATAACATGTAGCACTCCCCCCAAATGCCCCCTAGTTTGGTTTTTTTGCTTATTTTCTGAAGGTTTTGACCAACTCTTGACTTGACACCCCAAAAAGCTAAAAACTCTTATTTAGTCATTAGTTGTCGTAACAATACAGTAACATGAACTCACTGCATTTAGTTTTAGCCAAGATTTTTAATGCTGATTTCAAAGGTTTTTCAAGTGGTTTCCACAAATTTGAGATTGAGAACAGCAAAATATATTCTTCCGTAGACTTGACTTTACTGAGGGCAAGTTTTGTGGTTATTTTTTAAAAAGGAAAAACTTAAGATTCAGAAAGCATACAGGATATTTTTCACTTTTAAGATGGAAATCCCACAGCACCTGGATCAATATCTTCTGACTCAATAAAAATGCTTTAACACTCTTCTTTTTCACTCAAAACCATCAAATTTAGTTTAAGTGCTCACACAGTGAAACAATATAGTCATTATAGAACATTTTACAATGCAAACCAGCATTTTGTATCTCTAGTGGAATTCAGCATTGATGCAACTTATAGCACACATACCAATTTTCAAAAAAATTATTTATTCCGTTCTAAATTTGTGTCCACTTAAGTAAAATGCCAATGTGTTTGAAGAGCAAAGGCATCTAAAAGCCATCGATGTAGAGTGGAAGGGGAGGAAACTGAGGCATAGGACTGTACTTCCCAAAGCCTCCTACCTGCTGCTGTGATAATCCTTCAGGCATAGGAGTCATAATCGCTTCTGTATCCATACAGTCCACATCAATAAATAAATTTAGCTCTTCTTCTTCCAGACACGATGATCTATGATCTACAAACAATTAAATAACCAAAATGTCAACTTCTACATGTGGATTAAAAGAAAAAAACCCACACAAAACCCAAAAAGTAAAGATCCTATCATTCAAGCACAGCAGTTAAATATTTTCACTCACTAAACAAAAGAAATTTCCTAGCACTTCTGTATCATCTGTAAAATCACATAAATACCACCACCAATAGGCGCTCTAATACAGAGCACCGTTCAAAGGCATCCTAAATCCACACAGCAGGCAACGGCCTAGGCATCTTTTCCTTGCCTTCTACTCCCTCCTCACACCCAGGAGAACAGGGCTGTCCAGAGTGCAGAACATGATAACTAGAGCTTAAAGCACTGCAGCTCTAAGTTTAAGAGCCAGCAGTTTTAGAATAAGCAAACTGTAGGAAGAAATTAAACATACCCACAATATGATCCAGCTAAAGAAAATTCCATACACTCTTCTGTAAACAAATTAAAGCAGCCACATTTACAAATGCTTACTTTCATCAGAAACGAGTAAGGGATTCTGCATTGCTCCATGTTAACAAATTTTACTGAAAAAGCCAAAGTGCAGTGATAGGTGGCAGTACACAGCCAGCCAAACAAGCAGATAGAAGGAAGGAGAGAGAAAGAACTAATAGTAGGAGAAACTGTGTCTTAGAACAAAAAGGGACTTAAGGGAAGCAGATCTGATGGCTGGGAAAAATTCATGAGTTTATTCAACAAAGTTGTCACTACCTCCTTGCTGATTTGGTACATGGCTACTGGATTAAACCATCCACAGATACACTGTGTCTGCTACCTAACTTCAAGAAATCTAAATGAGGACTGCCAGGTCCACTGTGAGACTGCCCTACAGACCATTTTTATCTGTGCAATTGCAGGAAGTTGAGGAAATGCTTTTGATCACTAAAGTTTGTGCAAATTCCTTTCTGTACTCTATTTGTGAAATTAAGTAACTTCAGAAGCATTTAGAGGCCGTGGCAGGGACGTAAGATGTGTACTGGTCCTTACAGACAGAATGCAATTTTATGTTAGCTCACTCACTAAAAATGTCTTGTTTCAGTTTTGTTATTTTAGCTTCCTAAAATTGTAGTTTTATAAGCTCTGAAGTTACTCCTATTCAAGTAATTGGGGAGAAACTTGAGAAAAAAACCCGTATCTTTCAGAATTATCCTGAAAAAGAAATTATTTTCTTTTACTACCTTTGGACAGCTGCTGCTGTCACTTGCTCTTAACTACAGAAAGAATACAGATACTTCTGGCTTTGATTTTAGATCATTTTTTTCCCCAATCCAAATTCAGCTTTTATCAAAAAAATCATCAGGTTTTTTCCCCTACTTCTTAAGCATGGAAAGCATTATTCCTTGAAAACTACAAAACTGATAAATAGTTGACTATCCCTCCACTGAAAACCATATCACAAGAGCAGATTTTCCTGACATTCAGGAGTTATTTGATGGAGAGAACTGGACAGACTTAGTAATTGTGCTGGTTTTGGCTGAGGGAGAATTAATTTCCTTCACAGTAGCTGGTACTGGGCTGTGTTTTGGATTTGTGCTGAATACAGGGTTGGTAACATGTTGATGAGATGTTTTTGTTATTGCTGAACAATGCAAACACCAAGTCAAGGCCCTTTCTGCTTTTCACACTGTCACACTGGTGAGACAGTTGGGGGTGCATGGGATGTTGGCAGGAGACAAAGCAGGGACAAGTGACCCAAACTGATCAAAGGGATATTTCTTATCATATGACATCATATTCAGTAAATGAAGTTGGGGGGGGGAAATAAGAGGGAGACCTTGGGAAGACAAATGCCATCATTCCAAAGTTAACTGTTACACTGCCCATGGGAAGCAGTGAACTAATTCCGTGCTTCAATTTGCTTCTGTGCATGGCTTTTGCTTTCCTTATTAAACTACTTAATCTCAACCCATGAGTTTTATAGTTTTTACTCTTCCAATTTTCTCCCTGATCGTGCTGGCTGAGCAGTGAGCAAGTGGCAACACGGGGCTTGATTGCTGGCTGGGGTTAAACCACGACAGCGACTTCATGTAATTTCCATATTCTCATCTACCAATACCTAGATAGTGTCTATGACACTGTTCAGTGGGAATTTCTGTTGTTATTGTTGACTCTTCTCTGTGGTTCTCAGGTTTATCAGGTCATAAACCTACTCAAGATGCATGGACCATACTGTCATCTGAACTGAGTATTGTATCGTACATTTTTGATACAGATCTGATTTCTTTCATCTAGTTCTCAGCTCCCAGTACAAAAATCTGTTAGGTCATTCATTTTCTTTCTCAGAAATTACTGGAGAGAGTAACAAAGAGAAATGTTATAACTGACATATACCTGGAGAAATGAAAGATTTGGTTCTAATGAAGCTACGACCCTTCTTCACAGCTGCTTTTGTCTTTTCAAGTCCATCTTTGGTACCTTCTCTAGCAGCTCTCATAAACTTTTGCATCTGCAAGATAAAAAATACAGTCTACATGTTCAGTGAATAATAGGAACACATTTGAGCCTGCAGAGGATGCAGACTAAGTATCTTTAAGAAGAATATTGTTGAGTTCTTTAGACTATACATACAGTACAAAGTCAAAAGGAATATATAATAAGTAGACAGAATCATCAAAGCTTAAATCTCAGCACCTCTATTTCTTAACAAAATAAAACCTGAAGACAGAGATTTCACGGCTATACTGTATACAAGCCTAAAATCACAGAAATGCGTAAGAACCTTTCTGCATCAAACACATGAAGTCAAAATTTTAGTCTCAAATGCTCAGCTTATGTTACATAACAAATATGTACTACTCACAAGGCATTAACAGGCAGGGGTCTTGTCCCAATAGGTCTTCTGAAGTATTTCTAAACTAAAGGTAACCCCCTAGGCTCAGTTCTGTATTAACTGTATTCTTAAACAGTTATGCAGAAAATGTTACAACTATTAAATTTCACTCATTGAAGAAACAAGTTGATTATTAAGAATTGTGTAATCTTACCACACATTGCTAGAGCCAAATGATATTTCATGGAGGGGGGGGGGAAAATAAACCAAAGAAATGTTGTTTCGCTAGAAAATGTTTATTAAAAAACCTGCACTGTACTTTTTCTTTTCCAAAATGCCACCATAGAAAAAATCTCAACTACTGTCAGAACACAAACAAAGCTGTCTTAATGCAACCAGGCAATTTCTTGTTTTAAGAGGAAACTTTTAGCAAAACCCCAGTCTTTACATACTGGCTTCATTCAGAATGGAGAGCAGAGAGATTCTGACTCCCACCATTTGATTCCATCTGGCTTCAGAGCTAGAGTTAGGCTAGCCCGGTGGAGCTCATCCAGATATTGGAGAGGTGCTGGGGTTGTACACATGGCTCACATTCTGGAATAACAGCATCAGTCAGCAAAGAAAGGCAATGCCTATTTTATCTTCTAAGATCTTTTGTAAACACTAAAAGTAAGTACGAGAAAAGATCCTTGCCCAAGTACTTTTGAGACTATAGCAACATTATAGTCTTTAAGCCTGCATAATATCAATTTAGAAATCATTTTATGTAACTCATTATTCACTTTTTCAAGTTATAAGACAACATTGTCTGTGTTGGAAAAGCAATTACTTAAACATAGCTAGTTACAAAAGTCAACTACACTACCTTCAGCTCATGTTTTTGCTTTAGTTGCTGAATCTCTAATGCTCCCACAGTGTTTGCCATCATATCTTTCATCTTTTTTTCATAATGCTCCTTTAAACGCGTTAGGTCATGAGAAAGCTACAGTGTATAAAAAGACACAATCTTTTCAAAAAGCTGTACTGTAAACTCTATGATAAAGCACTCGCACAAATCATGCATGTTGTCTACTCATACACAGACAACTGAAGGAAAACTATCACTTAGGGGAGCTCCAGCCTGACGAATGGACCATCAGTCCTGTGCATTGCTGAAATCAGTCCGGTGTTTTTCTGCTGCATTGGCAAATATGTAAAGACAGAAGCAAAGTCACTTAAGCTAAAAGGAAACCATGGCGCCATATGTATTAATTATACTGTGCATCTCTCAAAACCCACATGGAAACAATGCATCAGCTTTAACTATGAGCATTATTCACTGGAGCACAAACCCTAGCAAGTGTATTTTGGACTATCCTTCAAAACAGCGAGTTGGAAGAATTCTCAGAGCCTGAAGAACCTGGAGGCTGTTGGCACTTGAAAAGATGGAGACTGACAGTGCAGTGAGTCAGATAAAAAAACACTAACAGGATGCAGTGTCTTGTAATTTCCACATGCATTTATCATAGCCTCATTGTATGACCCTGGGTGTAACCGTCTTGCACATGAATACATCCATTTGTAAGATGAGCAAACTATCACAGAGAAAGAAATGTTCTGAAATACTAATTGACATTTGTTAATCATTTTAAGAAAGCTAGATAAAAGAGGAAAGAATAAAGGAAAATAATTGGTGTGCCTTATAATAGAACCCCAATGGAAAACCCATCGGCTTGATGTCAACTTTTATTTGGAAAGAGATCAAAGCCTCAGGAAAGAGAAGGCCACTGAATTGAAAACACAGGAACAGGTCCAGCACGTAGCTCCATTAGGCTGTGTCAGTATGCAATCACATTCAGCATGAGAATTCTGGCATTACAACAGTGTAATGAAGAATAATAGCATCTAGTTCACAGGCTACAAATAGCACCCTTCCCATCTTAAAATCAATTAGTAAATAAATAAAATAATAAGAATCATAATGAAAAAGTGACTTTTAGGGATGTCATATCAGCACTTGAAAGTAAAAATCTCACCTCCAATCTGCCAAATTTTTCCATCCACACTAAAAATAGTAAGCAAGGCAAGTCTCTCACAAGCTCTGAAAAGTTATAGAAGATGATGTGCTGGGAATACTGTAACATCCATCACAAGACCTGATGAGAAGTGAGAGTGCAAGGAATGGATATAGAGAAAAGGTATACACAGTGGAATAGTTTCTGCCTGTGTTGAATTACCAGTACAGGGAGAGGTGAGATTGGCCTGTTGGGGTTTTTTTGGTTGGATTTTTTGTTTGTTTGTTTTTGTGATTTCTTTTTATCAGCAATCCTAAAGTTTCTTCATTTTTTGCCACAACCCTTCTCTAGTTTCCCAATTTCTCCACACCTATCCAGAGGCAGAATCCTCTCTGACTTCTCCATTCACCAGCTAAAGTGTTCCCAGGCTCCTCATCCCATCCTCACAAGGCAATCCCCAAAACCTTTTGCCACAGCCCTGAAAAAGCCAGCTGCAGGACAGTATCCAGGAATACACCTCTCTCCACCTACCACTCCTCAATCTCTTGCTCAGACACTTTGTGCCTGATCTTGGCACCATCACACTCAACCACTGAGTTTCCAAAGTTTCCTGTGACAGATCAACGTATACTTTTAAGTGTTTAAAAAATGGCTTTAAAACCTGTTTTGTGGATATGTCTAAATAGTTTCTTATGACTTAGGCCAAAGCTGTAGCTACAGATAACAGGAAAAGAGCTAAAAAAAAAAAAAAAGAACAAGCTAGCAGCCATGTTGACTTATACATGCATATGCCAAGTAATTTTCTAGTCTCTTCCAAAGTATTTAAAATAAAAAAATAACCAGACTCAGTTTCTTCAGTCTTGTTAAAAAAACCTCCCCAGAAACAAACAGCTGCAGTAGCTTAAGCTTGTTCTAGTCAGAGCAAAACCAAGACAAAAACAGAGGATGAGCACTCAGCTTCCAAAGTGCAGGTTTGAGTGGTCTCGAGTCTTGCAGTTGTTCACTCCCTGATTTCCAAAGGGCACGCAGCAAGGATGGAGGTGGGGAGGAGAGCAGATAACATATACTGAAGGGAAACAAGGGCAGCGAGGCTTTGATTTACATCAAGATAAGAAACCTGGAAAATGAAAATAAGGGTTCCATGAAATAACACCCTGTCCACAACCCCGACATCTTCCAGTCATGGGGTGTTCACAGTACACAACTGTGAAGTGGCTTTTGGGGGTTTGTCCCTAGTCAGTAGACACTGGGGAACCCTGAGGGTTTTGCAGTGACTCCAGGCACTGAGCCTGGCCCTGCTTGTCCCCACTGCAACTCTTGAGGCAGAGAGAAGGAGGCTGCCAAGATGACAGGGATGACTCTCCTCACAGAGAGAGCATGTAGGGCAGAAGAGGAGCCAAACAAGAGTTCATGAGTCCCAGGCTCCTTCCTATGTGCAATGGGAGAGAAGCAACAAGAACAAGGCACCCATGTCACCTATGTCTTCCTGCCTCCTACAGCACCGATGGGGCCAAAGATATTAGACCAGAGATGTGTAACAGATGCATCACTTTAATCGTGCCACCCCTCTTCTCTCCTTAGTAAACGGTAAATGGAGTCTTCCTCGATTACAAAAATCAGTTTCAGAGTTTTTTTAAGCTCAGTCACCTTCAAACTGCGAAAGTGATACAGAGCTAAGACAGGGAACACTAGTGAACATTTTTGTGACTTTAGAGCACCTGAAGATCCCAAATCTTCAATTCTGGTCAGGCTTATCCCCATTTGTTCTTCACATTATTTTCCACACTTATTTCCCAGCTGCAAAAAAAGAAAAGGTGAGGAACCATCCACAAGCAAAAATAAACACATCTTTAGTTTCACTTTTATCCAATTTGAGTTTTTTCTTTCATTTTAAGGAGCTTCTGTTTAATATTTCAATCTTGCTACATTTTGTTAAGTACCATTGCTTCCACACTGATACATATTTCCTTTAAAAAGATAGGGTTGGCATTTGAAACTGAATTGAGGAAAGAGAAATACAGGTGAGCAAGACAAATGTTGGTAAACAGGACAACCCCAGTGACTGAGCAGCACTGTGGGATACATACGTGTCTCTTGTGGTTGCCTCGCAAAAAGGAGCTGGGAATTCCATTTTTACACTCAGAATCACTCTGTTCCTCATAGCTTTCAAATTCACTTGAACTCCACCCATATTCGAGCGAGCTGTTTCCACCATCATCACCATTTTCAACATCATCATAAATCATTTCCTCTGCAGGAATTAAACCAAAATAAAAAAGATACACTGAGGATGTACTATAAACAACTGCATAAGCTTTTATATGCACAAGAAAAATTCTGACTTAAAATGCCAAAGTGGGTTGTCCCTGTTGAAACAGAGCAGTAAAAGAGGACAGTGTTAAGGGTACACACCATGATCCTTTAAAAAGCATGTGCTACTCAAACAACACTTATGTCCAAATCCCACAACCTATCTTAGAAGAACTTCAAAGGAAGTTTGAACTGTAACTGTGAACACACATCTGCACTGAGAAGCATCATCCTTCCACTCGCAAGCTTGCCATTTGTCCCTAGGAATGCCATCAGCTCAAATGACAAAAGGTAAAACATTGCAAGAATCAAATGAAAATGTCAGTACTTCAAGCAGAACAGATCAGACCAAAGTAGCATGAAACGGGTTACATTATGATATTTTATGACTCATTATTCTTGTAATTCCACCAGTCAATAGAAGTCTCCCACATCTGTGGGTTACCTCACTCATAATCTAGTCTAAGAACCTGAAGTATTAACCTTTTCAAGATAAGGAAAGCTATACTGCAAAGTACAGTTAAGCTCCTGTTAAAGACACCGGTCTTTCCTAAAGGCACAGATGTCAAGTACAACAAACTGACTTAGAACAGAAAATTGGAAAATTTAGTGCCAATTGCTTCTCAGGAATCAAGAATGCACTTCACATGCGGCATCATTTGTCATTACAAGTCAAGAAGTGTGGACATTTCTGCCAGGAATCACATTTAACTATTAAAACATCCTTCTCCTACCCACTTTGCCTTGTTTAGGTCACTATAACTACAACACCCAACACTGTAATTCTCTAATATGCAGAATACTCAAGCATTTGGGAATGTATCTATAGAATAATGCAAAATTCAGCTTCTGAGAAGAGCAGCGTAGGAGACCTGCTGAGATAAACTCTTTGAAATGTTAATTTAATTCTGAACTTCGGAATAATTATTTACACAATGTTAATTCCATTTTAGGTACTTAATGAACATATCGATTCAGTATACACGCACAGAATTCCATATCACATTGCTTTGTACTACAAAAACCTCAAACCTGGTTCAGAGTCTGAATCTTCTCTTGGCACATCATCATAAATCACCTCATCTGGATCTAAAATCAAAACAGAAAAAAAAGCAGTTAAGAAACTTCCTTAATTTTGAATTGAATTAGCAGCGTTTAAGAGGCATTTGGACAAAGCCCTTAACATGGGGCTTTTAGACCTTAACCTTCAGCTTTTGGTCAGCCCTGAAATTGTCAAGCAGTTGAGATACTGTAGGTCCACTCCAACTAAAATATTCTATCCTATTCTAAAGAATTTTAGTTGCATTGGCATATATGAATACAATGGAGATGTAACACAGTCCACTAGCATTTTGCTTATACTTCTAAAATCCTGAATAATGCAATAATGCAATCATGCACAAAGAAGTATATAGGATTTGTGAAATTTCAAACAGTTTCATCTGCCTTGTTTATGATAACCTCTGGTGGACTGAAAACAAAAGTCCAATTCCACAGACAACATTTCTCTCTCCTTTTTACAGAAGTATGGTGTATTCTGTCAAAGGCAGCTCATCGCCTTACTAAATGGCTGTAGAGAAGCTGTGATAGACTTTTTCAAAAGAATCAAAACTAAATAATGTAATTATAGTACATTAAGAGGCACAGCAAAGATGTAAATTCTCGTGACACGTAAGATAAACCTCTATCCCAGAAGGAACAGCTAAGAACAGGCAAGTTAACCTGTCCTCAAACCACACGGTCTCTGTTCTGGTTTAAAATGCAGCTGCCAGTCAAGAGCCAACAGCAACACACCAAGAAAAAGTAGCAACTCTTTCCCTACAACCTACTCCAAGTACTTATTTGCCAACTACTCTATGAGAAGAGCACTTTCATATACATCCACAGAGCAGATCCTGAACTGGACCCTATTTCTATTGTACCTGCACCGATGGAGTCGAATGACTTCCATAGGACAGTGATGAATGATTTCATAGATTGTGAAAGACACTCTGTGGAAAAATGAACGTTAACTTTATTCTATAATACACAATTTTATTACACTGTTGAATGCTTAAACTAGTGCAACTTGGTTCTGGAAAATACCCGAAAAAATACAATAAAAGTGAACATACATATTCCTGTAAAATATAATTGTGCATATAGATACACACGTACATGGATCACAACTTAAAACTGACCTTTTTCTATGGTGGTACTTCAGTACTCATTGATACTTACTTTCCATCCATGCTGTGTTTGCAGGATCTGCAACCCATTTGGCCAGGGCATCGTCCTCCCTCTTGGTCTGGTTATCTTCACTTGAAAAAAAGGCCATAATATAAAAGCATTAAAAGTTACACCACAATGTTTTTAAACAGCTGTGAAGACAAGCCAATAAGTATCTTCCTGCCTTCTAGCTCCCATTCAAGGCTGCTGATTACTCAGTATGTAGTTAGGAGACTGATAATCTATCCTATTGGACAGTCTGATCATTTTAGTCAGGAAACTGAAAACACTTTGTTTTTATGTTCCATCAAAACACAGAAAATTGTCATAGATAGTTGTCATAGATAGCAGTGAAATGACAGCTGCTTTTTCATAGTAAATAGAACTGGAGACATTGAGGGCTGCTACAGGAGCTATCAGACTTGGCAAGGCTGTTACCCTGCTCTGGTTGGTGGCTGGTGAGGCTGTACCTGCAGCAGCACGACCAGTTCTGGCTTCCCAATACTCACGTTCAAGAGAGTCGTGGAAAAATTGAAACCACCACCAGAGAGATGTGGAGAAGTGTGAAGTGAGGAAGTAAAGCACATGGCTTACAAGGAAGGAGAGGAAAGTCATGAAGCTTTATTTAGTCTGGTGAAAAGGATGCTATGGGGAGATGCAGCAGCACTTAGAACTATCTGAAAGAGAACTAGAGGGATGGAATCAGGGTTAATTTTTTGTTTGGATTTGCTTTGGGGTTTTTTGGGGTCATTCTTTTCTCAGTGCCAGAGGAAGAGGGAATCAAACTGCCCATTGGAAGATTTGGTTTAGACATAAGAGGGGGAGGAAAGTAGTACAGCACAGAAGATTCCTCAGGAAAGCTGCAGCACCTCTAGCCTTGGAGGGTTTCAAGGCTCAGCTACCAAGGCTATGGCTGATGTAATGGTATGTTGGCAGTGCTCCTGATTAAAGCCACAGACTAGACTACAAGATCTTCAGCAGTGTACTGCAGCTGACATTGCTATCACTCTCTAAAAAAATTAAACCACATTTCTTCAAAACGTCATGCATGATTACACATACAAAACATGGAAGCATCACACAAGAAAAATACTTATCAAATCAAGCTTTCTTATGAATTAAGGTTTTACAAATCATCAAAATATGCTGAACTGGCAATCACCTATTTTGAAGCTCCTCTGAGTTGACAGAATTATCATGACATTCTTCAGTTGCTGAAAGTGTACCTGCCAGGTAGAAAAAAACAAAACATAAAAATGCTTGAAATAACACATCTGTTTAGTTCAAATGACACATTTCAGCGTAAGAAACTGGTTTTACTATTACTTGCAAATTAATAATCTACCTCTATGCAATCTTCTTATTCTTAAATGTGTCCAAAAACATTTAGAAGTTTCTTCAGACTGTCCATTTTTGAAAAATTAAATAATTCAAAGACACAGCCATTTCTTATAACAGTTGTTATGAAGAAATTACAATTATCTGATGCATTTAATTCTAAACTCTAAAGCATATTCCTCCATAGGTAATAACAACCACACAAACGCTTGTTTTCATTTAACAGTATTCCTAACGGTGGTAGAAGGCAAAGTTTGGAATTATATTAGAATTGCAGCCTAGCTAAAGGAAAGTATATTCAAAATAGAAGAAAAAGGAAAAGACAGGAGGATATGAGAAGCTTTCTGTTCCTAGTACTCTCTTGACATGAAACGGTTTGCCAACTCTGGCTACAAAATCAGGGACCTCCTGTTTCTATTATAATCTATAGTTATTTCCCTTTCTAGTTTGCTCTTCTGTCTTAAAAGTGTAGTAAAAGACAAAGAGAATTCTTCAAATCGCCACAGGGGAAAATCCCATGGCAAGTCCACAAGGATTGGAAAATAAAAGTGCACAGAGAAAAGGTAAAGGGGAGAGAACTCTGCCAGGACCTAGAAAAAGCAATACAAGGTATGAGAAGAAGCCATTTGGCTTGAACACTGAACTATGGCTCTGGGAATTATTTCATGACAGAAAGAGGAATTTGCATTAATCATTCCCACACTCGTCCAGGCTGAGTGCTATATAGGCATTAACATAGCAGCACATGTACCTGAAATTAAACAAGGACTCCCCTTCAAATAAAATAAGGTGTGTAAACACAGTACCTTCTTCATCTACAGAAACACTGCGAATTATGACAGGACTGGAGTATGCTGGCAGTATCAAAGGTAAGTTAGATGGCACGGCATATCCACAAGGGACAGGAACGGAATATCCACTGGACAAGTTTGGACCTGCACATTCATCTTGAGGACTTGGTTCTGGTGATGAGGATGGTTCCTTGTCTTGGATTGGTGAAATATTTATGACTGAGTAGGGATTTACTTTGGCTGGAGTGCCTTCCACAGCAGGTTCTGATGTTTGCAGCTTCTCTTTGTTTTCTAAATTATCAGCTCCTTTAGTTGAAAAATTAAACAGAAACATAATGTTTTATTTTTCATACCTCCAAGTTGTTCCAATATCATTCTTTGCAAGTATCCTAAACACCGACCTGAACTTTACTATAGAAGTCTCTTACAATCTATGACTCAAAATTCCCAAACTGTAGTGCCACCCTCCCCATTTTATAGATGAGTAACACAACACTAGTAAAACAAGATGAGTTACAAGGATGCCTACGGAAAAACAATAACTGGATAACAATTCTTGAATAGCAGGATATCTGACAAGTACCCAGGGTCCTCTTTTGCTTTCATGAGCACATGCTCAAAACAGTCTTAAACCCTGAAGGTTAAAATCTGGATTCTAGATTATCTGGATCTTATAAACACAAATGTGAGAAACAATTTAGGAATAGGCATGAGGACAGTCCTGAAAGAACAGTCCTGAAAATGCTCTGTTAAGAAACGGAAAAGAAAATAACTTTCCAAGTTTTCCTCTTGGAAAATGTATTGTTTTCTTTTATGCAAAGTTCCCAGTATATTTTGAGACAAGCTGAGACACAGCAGAACCGAAGGCCCCTCTGAAGTGAGCTGCAGAACTGCATCCCAAGCAATCAGACAGTTCTGAGCTGTAAGCACAACTTCACAAATGAGTGAGCCAACAATAGATTTTCAGGGAAAGGTGACATTTAAGTTTCAGGTTATCAAACCACACAGTCACCTGAAGAGTTATCTACCTTTAATTGCACAATGACTGCTTAGAAAATGGATTAAAGTATGCAAAATCAGCTGTTACTGTTTTGAGCAGAACACAATAATTTTCAGAATACACCCCAGCACTGGGAACATGTGTTCCCAGTAAATATTAATAGTAAATATTCTAAGATTTACTAAGACTTCTGTTTATGAACAAGATTCCTACATTCAAACTCCATTTAGTTTTATGCACAACATCTTAAGACGAGCAGCAAGCAAGCTCACCTGTGAAATAGCTTATCTCAAGCCATCCATCCGCCATAAAATTTGCAAGGGCATAAAGTTTACCTGTAGCATGACAATAAGACTGTGACCAATCCAATAGTTTGGATGTCACACTCGGATGGGAATTACGTATGATGGCCATTTGCCTTGTGAAATCTACCATGAGTGTAACTGGCAGGAATATTAAGAACACTTGTATGGTATTTCCATGGAAACCTCTTTTTACAGTATTTTTATTGCACTGTCAAGAAGAGGCATCCAATGATCAGTCTTGACTATTCAGCCTAGTGGAGGCACAGACTGACAGGCTGACTCACCTGTGGCATCAGCCTCTTCATGCTCTGTGTTATTTCCAAGATCAGGAGGAGGTGGCACAAGGGCTTGCCTGTCTGCTTCTGGTATCTCATCTCCACTATCAAAGTCAAACTCTTCTCCCTCATCCTCTTGTTGATCGTTCATACTCGTGGCTTTTGGTTCACACTCTAGAACTGTTCAGAGAGATTCTCTTTTGGTTGTTTGCTCTTAAATAATGATTTCATGGGACCAGTTAAGTGCTCCACATTACAAATGAAGTTTATACAATGAACTCTTAGATTTTTGGGTTACTGGAACAGAACAAAAGCTCCTTGACACGTTGACAACCTCATGCAGTTTTCAGTAAATCCTTTAGTGTAAACAAGGAAATTACTTGGAAAGCAATTAAGACATGATAATGCAAATACCTTTGCTTTTCCCATAATGACTCCAAACATTTTTAGAAAACCCCTTCACCAGTCAGTTCTTTAAATGAGAAAAATTCACAGGTCAATTTATTTGTACAGGGCCTTTGGGACTTTGTAACTTCAAGTCATTTTTCCTTTCTAACTTCAACTCCTAAGCCTGTTCTTTCTTAACAGTGTCCAAATGACAATGACAGTAACTTCCTTCACACATTTCATGAGATAATCAGATTAATTTTCCTACTCCAATCTGCCATAGTTTTAAACCAACAACTTCGTGCAACATGTCATTAGCTCTACTACCACACACAAGGTGCACTCTGGTAGAGGTGGGGAGGGTTAACTTTTCTGTTTTTACCTTTGAAGAAGTAATAGCTGAAATAATTACATCCTAATATGGATAGGAAGGGTGACTGTGAGGGAGGTTTTTGTCTTTGCTTGTGAAGATGCTGTAGCACAAATTTGGCACCATATGTAGGGCTGGGGAGGGGGAAGCAGGAAAAAGCGTAGGGCAGTTTCCCTTCATCCTCTAACGGAAAACCCATGAAGACTTAAAGTCATGCACATACCTACAGCATAAAACTATATACTAATACAAATAACAATGTAAACATACCAAACGTTACAAACATTTACCTGAAGTTGATAAGGTTCCCTCCACCTCCTCTTTCAGGTAACACAAAAGAAAAAATAAAGTCTTGCAAGGGCAACTGGATCTCCTGAGTCATCAGCTATTCTACCATCCAGGACACATTTTTATTTTTATGATAAAACCCACACACACCACAGTTCTAGACTGCTTAGATTGTCATGGTAATCAGCATTCCTGCCAAGGCTTCTGTTTCTTCAGGCAGGCTGAGCCAGCATATTTTACCACAGCCACAAATAACAAGATCTTTCATGCAGCCTCTCTGCAGGAGAAAAAATGAACTAATTACAAAAATAGTAAGGAACAAAGAAAGGGGTTATCCTGCATTTATTGTCATAGTGTATGGCTGAGGCAGCAGGACATTTAATTTAATTTTGATGCCTTTTAAAAATCTTTCTATATGAACTCATCCTTTGGATTAAGGCTTCTCATTTTTCGATTTTGTTCATTACCAATTCTTTTTTACCCTGAAAGATGCAAGAAATCCCTCAGAGTTCTTTCAAGTGATTAAAGACAAACACAGCATTCTTCCTGATTCAGCATCCATCTGACTAGATTGTACTACTTGTTGCTTGACTGTAATGAAGAAAAGAAAGAAAAGGGGGACATGTCTTATCTGTGAGGGTTTTTTTAGCTACTTTATGTTTTCAGTATGTCTGCATACTTCAAATTCGGAAAATACAAACATGTGAAATATCAAGTAAAATGGTTTCCATCATTACCAGGATGCGAAACATTGGTTTCTTAACCAGGCTAAGCAGATAAGTACAAGCAAGTAACAGTCACAAACCTGCAATTTTTCAGAGAATCATAGAATCATTTTGGTTGGAAAAGACCCTTAAGACTGAATCTAAACATTAACCTAACACTATCAAGTCCACCACCATCCCATGTCCCTAAGCACCACATCTACAAACCTGGTACATACCTATAGGCATGGCAACTCCATCACTTCCCTGGGCAGCCTGCTCCAGTGCTTGACAGCCCCTTTGGGTGTGCTCGTGCTGCCACTCCCCATGCTGTACTATATAAAAGGACCACAGCAACAACCACCTCAGATACATAAAGTAGCTCTGTCTATATTTTGCATGGTGGGACAAGGGGGAAGATGAGGTTACTGGAGTAAGTTGATAATATCTGCAGGATTAGGCCATTGAGGAAACTGGGGCACTGCTGGAAAAAGGCTTGATTCTGAAAAGCTTATATTACAGAGTTTTCTAGTTTTGACTACATGCACTTAAGGCATCAGGCTCAGCTGAGCGCCATGAATCCATGCATTCAGTGGAGGTGAATTCTAGACTACGGCAAAAGGAAAAGCGTGTGTGATGACAAAACACCCAAGCCACACAGGGAAACAATGTGGGAGCAGCAGGCATCTCCAAGGTTTTGTGGCTGCTAGGTTAGGGAGCTTCTGGATCCTAATACCTCCATTGGGCATATAAAGGTAACTCAGGTATCAGGTGCCTGGTAGCTCTCTAAAACTTTCACTCTGATGCAATTCCTCAGGCCTCCAAGTCCAGCACAATGCCATTTGTCTGACAGCCAAGATCTGCCACTAGCAAAAACGGGTAATTTGAGACACTACAAGCAAAAGGAATGACTCAGGACCCAGGAGCAAAACCTGGTCAACCGATGCATAATTTTCCTTCAACATGCCTCCTGATTTCCTCTAGAAAAAAGCAACCAACTCATGTTTTATAACTGTGAGAAGAAAACATAAGAATTCTTTTTATCAACTGGAGTAAAAAAGAAATCAGAGGTGCCACCTAATTTTTTTTCTGTTGCGGCTGTTAACATTGCCTTGTTTCATGCATTCCAAAACATTTACTTTGCCTCACCAATAAACAAGGCACAGAACTCTGTAACTGAGCACTGCACCTGGAAACATCCCCTAATCACATCACTGATGAGACAGCAGGCTAAGATTACAAGAGACAAAAAAGGAGTTTCTCTCTTTTTTCATTTCTCAGATTACATGTTCTTTAGAAAGGGCAGACCAAGCCAAATATCCTCACTTCAGAGAGTTTTATAACTGTACTTCAGCTTTGTATCACTTCTGCATTTGCTTAATTCTGTAGGCATAAACTTTAACTTTAAATTTACAGATCCCTTTCATCTCATACTTAATAAAAATATTCTCCTTTAAACTTTTGATCTCCAGGGCATACTATTTCATTAGATGGAAAAAGCATTTTAACAACAAAAATAAAGAGGGTGGAAGCTTTTTGCTTCAATTCAAGAGCTGGTCAGCACTTCAGTTAAATACAGATTATGTCATACAAAAAAAGACAAACTCCTTTTTTGAAAGTATGTACTTTTTCCACAGTTCTTTATGTCACAACAACACACAGACAACAGCACTTGTGATATGCTACAGTTAGGAAGACACACAGCTGAGACAGACTTGGGCTGAATCTGACTACCAAAATCACCACAGATCTTGCAAAATTTCATGCTCATTAAGAAAGCCCTAATTCCTCCTACACCTGCAAATCAAAATGATCAAGCCAAAAAGTTCGTTTCCAGGCAACTGGGGGTTGAGGATGTGTGAGGGGGGAATTTTCAAAGGCATCCTCCTCTCTAAAGGACAATTACCTTCCTTTTTTTTTTTAAATATAATTTTAAAATGCATTTGTTTTTGCTAAAGTGCTTAGCATGACACAGTCTATCTGGAATTACTTCAAATAATTAAATCAGTTACTAAAAATCCAATTTGCCCTTTCACCACTACTCATGTCCTTAACTTTACACACGCCAACCAGAGCAACAAAAGTAAAATAATTGATTAAACTTTTTCATCTTATGCCAATACAACTCTGAAGTTCTGCAAATGCTTCAGGGAAATTCTTGCATTTCTAAAAATTTCTATTTGCAGTTTTAAAGCATGGGAAAAAACCCTGATATCATGGAAAATTGTCTCCAAGTTAAATAAAGCGTGAAAGTGCTAATTTAGAATTAGAAAATAATATATTCTCTAATAATTGTTAGAACAACACACAGATTTATGACTTTTTCTGCAGTACGTTATTCAGTGAAATTACTTTTCTTAAGCTTACTTCAAAAACAAGCTCACTTAGACTGTGTTTACATAGACCTGCTGGGGCATAAGCAAATTTAAAACAAATTTTGGTTGCTCTGCCAATTGCAAAGCATTCTTGGCACCATCTGCTTTCCCATTCATTATCCTTAGATTATTTAAAGTCCAACATAATACAGCTAAGGAGTTAAAAGAGTGGTATTAATTTTAAATTAAGCTAGTAAAGCTTCATTAATCGTTCTTCCAAACAGTTTATTTTAGAGACACGAAATTAAAACAAAATAGCTCTGCACTTACTACCAAGTTTCAATAAAATGTGAATACATGGGGAGAAAAAAAGCACCCCAAATCTCTATCTCTATCTCCTCTTGCAATTGTGTAAATCAGAAACAATCCTAAAGAAATCAACCAAGTTGCTTCAATGAAAAACCATGATAAAGGAAGAATTAAATATAAACCCAAGCACAAACAGTTCAGCAGTCTGGAGCATAGTAACAACAGACCTGAACATAGACAGCCACACAAGAAATATGAATAATTTAGGCTATGTTTTAGGGTTTGAAAAATATTTTTAGAAATAGAAGTAAGGCTTCTGAATAATCAGGAATGTCAAACTTTCCATCAATTGCACTCTTTAATTAAAGTTAGCAGAGAATTATGGAACAAAAAGAGGAAATGCATCTATTATATTTAAAAGACTAAACGTTTTTAGTCACTTCTACCCCATGACCACCTTACACAGACCAATGAAGGAAACAAATGTACAATGCTTCATATGGAACATACCCAGTTACTATTTAGTGAAAAAAAATATGAATAGACTTGAACCTATAACAGACTGGCAGGAGCAGCTTGCTCTTATTCTAATGTGCAGTTTTAAAACACTTATCTTTTTCACTCCTTATTTTGGACTGCAAGACACCTGATATTACACAAACATACCTTCCTCCAAGCTGAATTTCCCAAATGCTTCGAGTTTCTACAAATATTTGAGTGTCTTGAAATACACAAACCTTATCAGTTAAAAAATTTCAAAAGTTATTATCTCGGAATATTTTTAGGTATTTTAAAATTTGATAACTCACACAGGTTATAAGTCAAACTACCAGGCATAGCAATTTGACTGCATATTATTTGGCCTTGATACATTCCAGAGATTTCTCTGATGAGGTACACTTCCCTTTAGAGACCCATACACCTACACAATTAAAATCTGCCCAGCTCCTTATATAAATATCCAAGGCACTAGATAGAAGTAAGAACTGGAAGTGTGCAGGTACCAGGAAATGACTGAATTTTTAAAGCTACCATTTGTTAAACTAATCATTTCAGCTGAAACACACCACGCTGACTGTGCTCCAGGATGAACAAGATTTCACTGCTCACATTTTACTTCAGGTGTTGTTTCATAGAAGAGGCTTGGCCTTTGTCAGGAAGGTGAACTTTGTGCTAGGAAACTTCATGCCTGCATTAGCTCTTCAATTTAGCCAACTTGTAAACTTTTGGAAAATGACAGTTGCTTCATATTTAGCTGAAACTTGCAGATAGATTTTAAAAATTCAACCGCTGGACAGCCTCTCTTTTCTCCCAGCTTTTAAGCACTGGTTAGGCTGCATCCCTACAGCTAGAAAGCAACACACTGTTTTTGACCCACTCGTTTCCCACTTGTGACTACTAGTTCTTCAGTAACAGAAAACTGAAGTTTTTTTTTTTCTCTAACACTCAGTTGACACACTGCTCTTCTGCCCTTCCTCAAAGGACACCGCTACAAGCACCTGTGCAGGGAGAGGGGTGAGGTGCAGGGCAGCAAGGACCCCTGAGGAAGAAAGCTGGCTTTTTGGAGCAAGTGCTTCTGCAAACACTGCTCTTCACTGACTCTTCCAAGTCACCATGACATTCACCAGCATACATACTACTGGCATCCATAAATCAGCTCCTCCCACAGTCAAGCAGGTGGAAGAATCTGTTTTGCTGGAAGAAAAGAAACGTCTAAAACAAAACTATGTATGGGACAAGTGAGCAATCCTTCCCATGGGAAGCAGATCAGATCCAAAGGCTTTCGTTCCTCTTGCACCTGCAGTTGTGCTAAGCTGGCACTGCAGGAAACCCAGGTCCCTGTGTACAGACACGCTGCTCATTACACAGAGTTACACACACACCCAAAGCATGACCACAACCTCAGCCTTACGAGTCTCTGTGGAAAACTGTTACCAAAAAAAAAAAACCAAACAAAAAAAACCCAAAACCAATCAAACTAAACAGTACACATTCATGCAAAAAACGTTTCCAGTAATAGAAACAAAAGCAAAACCACATGAATTAGTAGGCTTTCCCTGGAAATAAACTACAAAGAAGTAAGTACGAACTCCTCTTTAGCATTTCACAAATACACCCATTACATACTAATTGTCTTGTTAAGCATGCACAACAGATACTATTCTTCTGGATAAAAAAAAAAATTCAAAACCAGAATCAAAAGAGTGATGAATTTGCCTGCTCAAGCTTCAGAAAGACTGTTAACAACAGGATGCCTAACACTAAAAAATTACATTCCTTGAAATAAAGCCCAGATCTGTGGATGTTAGGAAAGATTTGCAAAAAGAAAAAACCTCTGAACTTTACAAACTACTCGCAGTGCTAACAATGTAAGCTTTAGTTAGCTAAAATTTAAAAGAACCAAGTTGCAAAAAATCAAAAGTCTAAAATAAAAACATTAGGCATAAACCAAACTCTCCAGAGAGTAGCGGCAGCAACATCAGCAGACTTGTACTCCTTTGTAACTCCTCAAGATGTATTTTAGTACTGGCTATGCAATAACCAGGAAGGTTCCTTTGTAAAATCAGCATTTTATGACAATTTACTTTAACTGTCTCTATACTTAGCACACTGGTACTGCCTGCTCCAGTCAGAAACCAGACTGAACCTGGTCCTAAGCAGGTCTTTTCCACCTCAGCACCTTGTTAGCAGATTCTGGCATTCAATTTTCACCAAGCAATTTGGCTTATGCTGTAAGAAAAGCATGTACAGATGTTATTTGGAAATCTACATAAATACACTGAGGATCCCTCTCTAGGTGGAAAAGCATCCATTCATATTAAAGGCTACTAGCTTTCCATCAGTATTAAAGGAACACTAATTTAGCAATACCAAGATCACCAGTCTGAATTGGTGTAAATGCCACCAGGCACCTCACATGAGGTACAGCAGTCACATCACAAGCACCAGGTCGCCTCCAGACATGTCTGTTGGTGAGGTCAGTGCTGCCAACAGGTGAACAGTCGAGCTCAGCCTCAGCTCCCGTGCACACGAACCACTGAACTCTCCTATAGCATGCCGTCAAATCCACTATCCACATAGGGAAGAGGAAAACTAGACAGCTTTAGCCAAACAGAAATCAAGCAGCAGAAAACTACAGAGTCATTGAGAAAATGAAATATCCAGCTCTGGCAGTGAAAGGACAGAGCATCCTGGCTAATCATAGGATACAAATATCACATGAAGAAAAAGAAAAATTTTCTAGGAACTGCAGTTTTATCCACATAGTTGATTTGTGGAAAAGTAACTATTTTTAAGGAACTTTCCACTAGTGAGAGCAGTCTGGCTAGTTATTTATTTCTACACTTTTTTTTTTTTTTCCATCAATATTACCTATTAATATCTAGTTTTCCAAATAGTTATTTTTATTTTGAAGCAATTACTGTTTAATGACTTGAAGCATATACATTTCTCTAATATAGTCTGTTTAATTCTAATTAGCAATATAAAACTGCTGCATCGTTGAATAATACCTTGGCCTGACAGCCCCTTAAAGTTAATTGGGAGTTCCATGAAGCCAAAAGCAGTAGAAAGACCCTGGAGACCTGAAACATGTTGCAGCATGAGATCCCACTTCTACAGAAAGAAAACATACTGTTCAGGTACACAAACTAATTATCATATTGAAAAAAAAGCTGCAACCCAACCAGAGCAAAAGCTTGAGTATCTTCGGTCTTGGATCATGTCTAGCAACATCTTTCTAGGAGGTTGATGCATTCTGGATATTAAGTAGCAAGGATCATGTTTCTTCCTATGTCTTGTCGGCAACTGGATATACTTCCTACGCTGAACCTTCAGATGACCTAGGCAAAGGGATGCCTAAATTCTGGGTCACTGCTCCCAGGTGAATAACCCTTTATCTAGCGGTGTCAAAATTGAAGCACTTGTCAGCACTCCCCAAACGCAGAACCTGGAACACCTAAAAGCATCTGATTTCTATCAGATGCTGACATGGACTGTTCACACATTCAGCCTCCTTCCCCAGCAACATCCCAGTCAGGGCTCAGAAGATGCACACAGCTTCAGGGATCCATTGATCTCTTTGGATATGCTGCTACGAGCTCCTTTTTCCTCAACAGCAACTCCATCCAATTCCCAAAGCACTGCATGCAACCTATTCACATGCCTAAAAATAACTTAAATTCAACTATTCGTGATTTCTCCTCAATGTATTCTAGACAAGCAAACAAACTAGAAATTAAATTTTAGAGCTATTTAGTGTATCTTTTACTACAGAAAAATGGATACAGTAGAATGGAATGGTCATATTCAGTAAATCCAGGAAATATTTAGTATTTAGGCTGGCTTCTCACCTAGTCGTTTCTATCATTACCTCTTTGCCCAACCTAAAGAGAACTTTCAGTAGATTGATTTGTAAATGAAATTTAATATATGCAAAATTTGATAAATCCATTATCCCAGCAATTAATGAGGAGTTGAACAGCATTGCCTTTCTTAGTATTTTTTAATTATTGAGTACCTCTTGCTCTTCTTTGCCCTAACATACTAAGGCTCTATTATAGCTCGAAAAAAGATAACTGTGGATATACCTCAGAACCTTTCTCACTGCCTCCTTCTAATCAGCCATGGAGCAGGAAGGAAGCTCTGCTTTGGCCTCCACACTGTCCCTGGAGAAGACTCTACCAGCTAACAGATTATTCAGAAACTATCATGCTTTCACTTAAAACTATTAAGACTATTTAATGTTGACATGTATTCCTACAACATTCCTTTTCTGACAGACTAAATCATCTTCTGGATTTACTTCAACGAAACTATGAAAAGGTCATGTTTCCTAGAAAGATTATCTTAATGAGGAAGAAAAAGAAGACTTATATAGGAGGTTGCAAGGATTTTCTCCAAAAAATGCTTATCAAGTATGTTTTCCTCAGATTGCTTGGCATAGTTTCAGTTCCTCTCTGCAGTGAAAGCAAGCAGCACCTAATAAATGTTTCATTCAATAATTCAGACACTTTATTTAAGTTACCATAATGCAAACAAGCTTTTATTCAGGCTCATGCACAAATAAGAGAATTATAACAATGTATAAAAAAGTTTATCTTTCTGTAAACTTTAGAGTATAATCATCATAGACATTTTAAACATTGTTAGTGAATATTTACTGGGATCAGTGAAAGAGAATTGAAAAAACTCCCCAAATCATAAAATCCTTCAGTTCTTTGCCAACAATTCAACCTGGTCAGTTAATAAATAAAATAGGCGGAAGAAGCCAAAAAAAAAAAAAACTCAAGAAACAACTCATCTCTCTCCTGATATGTTTGCTCACTGTTTGAAATTAAAATTTTAGAACTTACACACCATTCATAAAAACAATATCCAAAAACTAGTACAAATTCCTTTACATTTTTATTTGTTTTCATGAACAACAATACTTGTTATCCCAGATCAATGATCAAGTTTTGTTGCAACCCCTTGAAAGGCCTTTATCTTATCATCTGCTCTTTCTGATCAACATGTCTGGGCCTTGTCCCTGCACACAGCTAGCAAATTAAGTCCAGCTGTAAAGTCACCTTACAGAACAGCTGAGTAAACACAAAAAAAAACCTTATAACTTATTATTCAGAAAGAAAACATCAAATAATATAAAATAATTAAGAAATCGATCTCCAAGAGATCAGTAAAAGTAAATCACATTTGATTCTTTAACATGTTATAAACACTTAGCAAAGCTTTTACTTTATTTTGAAGTAAAACAGTAAGATAAAATTGTACCTATGTATACTGTGTTTTGTTTGTGGATGACAAAACCAGAAATAAGCTTTTTATTAATCTATTTATTTTCTATTTTTTTGTTTTTCCTAACACTCAAATACATTTGGTCAAAAGACAAAACACAATTAGGAGTGACATGTGACACCGTAACTGGTTTTTGCAAAGGGAATTTTCTTGTTACTCTGTTACACAACTTGTCTGAATTGTCACAAAGAATAATTAATCCTTACCTTAAACAATGCACTTTCCTTCATTTACTGAGAGAAATGTGACCTTCAGAAATAAATAAATTGTTCTTTTACAAATGAGATGGCAGACACCAGCAAGCCATTGCCAGCTTCAAAAACAAGGAACCATTCATAACTACAATTCATATTCTGTTCTCATTCTTCTGAAATCTTGGCTCCCTTTTTAGCATCATTTGTAACTGTCTGTATGCTGAAAATAGATACCTAACAATGTTGTCTAGCCCAAGACCAACTCTCTTTATAAATACAGTTTCACGTAAGCAATGTTCTTATTTCAATTCCCCAATCATACTAAGTAAATACAATTTTAGGGCCAGTGTTCTCAACTTTCATAATCATAAAACATCTCGTCAATATTATAAAAGCCCAAATTTATCCACCTCTTGTCTCAGTCACAAAATTAGCTTTTTAAACCAGTTTAAACCTAAATAAATTACAAAATTATTCAATAAACATCATAAAAACTAGCTAATATGAAATACATGTAGAATACAGAATAAAAAGCAGCTCTCAAAGCAGAGAAATGGTCATCTCTACAGCAAAATGCAGCAGCTGTCCAGTAGCTCCTTACTAGGGTTAATAAAAAAATTTTTATAAGGGTGGGGTTTTTTGTTAGAATATGTACATTCATCCCAATGAAAACTTTTACGAGGGTACAGTTGTTTCTACTTCACTCTTGCCTGCAGACTCAGGCCATACTTCCTTTTCATGGACAGAGGAACTACAACTATTTTAGTGTTCCGGCACTGGAAGGCAAACGACAAAAAATAACCACGGAAAGACACAATCACAGCACTCAACTGCATACAGGATATCCAGATTTAAGTCCTTGACCTCCTTGCTCTATGTGTCTTTATATCAGGAACAAAGAAACATCCTTCTCATAGTTCTAGAGAACTGATTGTATAAAAAGGTGTACAAAATGCTTTCAAAATAGGTGGGTAGGAGATACCTTCAATCTACCTTCAGTTTAAAAAAACCCCAAACATAATTTCATTGAACAACATCTTAAATCCCCAACTTCAGCATCAAGGTTTCTCACACAGTTTTACCCAAGGGACTGGGGACAGTGGTGTAGGCAAGTGAACATCCAGCTCTCCACTACACTTGGTCTTTAAGGGCACCTCACATTTCTGAAACAGAGTCACAATTGACTCTCTCTCAAGTAAAGAGTGTATCTGGCAGTAAAATGAAGACTATGCATTCAAATTAATTCTCACAATGTCCTTGTACAAACACTGAAATTTCAGTACTTCACTTCAAAATTTTAACATAAATCAGATGTTAATTTTCTGTAAGTATGAAACACAATATATCATCTGTTCATGATTCAAGAACTGTACTGCAGTGCAGTCACACTTCAAATCTCATCAGTATGTATTAACCTACCTTGATAGAGTCAAGTAATTACAGAACAGAGCTTCAAACTTATTTTAGGTCTTGTAACTGTTGTAAAAGGCAACCCTATGTAGGACAGCTGGGATGAATTGTTGGCAAGTACACTCAGTATGAGGAAACACACCCAAAGCTTTCTAATAGTTTTCACAGAGAACTCATATGAGGCATAGCGCCACGTACCAGAAACAGTGAGAGACGTGAAAATGCAAAACTAAGCCTACTTGACATAGAAAGTACACTCTGCTCTCCAGTTTCCCTTGGGCAAGAAGCTGTTAGTCAGGTATCCATCCTGCCAAGCAAACAAAGCTGGCTTTCCTTGGAAACAGGCCCTGATAAACACCTCTCAAGTCCTCACTTAAAGAAAAGGACTTCCACTTTGCAAGATAACCACATGTTTCCCAAGTAATGAAAAACAGCCAGAGATGACATTTCCTAATAAAGTAGTCATAGCACAAGCACTGTCACATGCAAACACCACCCTAGCATTAAACATTCCAGCTCCACTCCTAGCTGGGCAGTGTGAAGGTGAGTCCTCCACAGGAAAGACACGATGTAATTTCTGACTCTCAGAACTGCCATCTTTGTAACTCCTCCCTGCAGTCTGCAGCATATCCTTTTCTTGTCTAAAAGGGTTTGGTTAAGGACACTCCATGACAGCAATCAATTAAAAGCATAATTATAACTTACAGCCATGATGAAATTTGCCATTCCCATTTAGCTTTTAAAAAAGAATTTCTTTTTTGTTGACAGAACAAGAATCATCTTCTATTTTATTTCACAAAACATCCATGGAAATCTTTCCTGTATGAAATCCTAAATATTCACATTTCACAAGGGAACGTGAGCTAGCCCTATCGTCTCCAGCGTCCATTTTGGCAGTACTTTTGTGGATTTTGCTCATAGCCAAGGAAGCCTTTGCATGTAGCCCACTCCAACTGCTCCCTGGTCGCTAACGCATACGTTCACTCAACATACACAGAGAAAAATACTAGGGAATTTTTAATCGTGGCTGGAAGAAGAAACTCTTTTTAAAGCAGTCTTGAGGACAGAACATACAGACAATAATTTTTCCAAGTTACTCAGAACTTGAATTTGCTTTGAACTACAGAAATTAACTAGCACAGACTTGCCACTGCCTAATTAGCAATGCCTGAATGGAATATCCAAACACCAATGAACCGATATGTTACATAAGCATAATAAATTAAATATGTTACATTCCATTCTTTTATTACTTGTAGTTTTTCCTTATCAAGTAGTGGCACAAGCAGCTCACTACTACCCTTAACTATACCCTAATTTAAACAAGGTGTAGATTCAGATGGCTGTGGCTAAAAGACATTATTTACCATGTAGCTTTCATATACATTCTCACAACATCCCCACCACAAAGATGAAGGTTTACTACTATTTTTCCCTTTTGTACACATTAGGATTGATACAAAAAAACTTGTGGAATTTACTTGTCAAGTAGATTTTCTAGGGTTTTGACAACAACAAAATTGAGATCTAATAGTGTGTGTTATACACTTGTAAGTGGAAAGGAACCCACACAACTTTCAGCACTATATCTGTTTTTGTTAGGACAACAAATAGGTAAAACAAGAATTTCCCATAATGCCTTAAGAACTTTTTTTCAAAAAATTTAAAGCAATTGATTTAATCTGCAGCCTCAGAGTAGGATTTTATAACCATTATACAAATGCTAAAACTATTTTTATACGATGTAGCCAAGGGTACTGCACCTAGCCTCATCCTCACTATGAGTTACGATAACCCACTCACGTGCCCCCTGGCTGAAGGCACTGACAGGAGTTGCTCACTCCTGAACAGACACAATGTTTTCCATGCATATACACTAGGTGGCCAGTGCATATGTATGCAAAATAAACCCTCAATTGTTGAAAAAAATTCTGGATGTTTTCTTCCTTTACTTATATATATTTCCAGTTGTACTTGGCCCTAAAACCTTAATTTCTTTTCTACTTGCAAAACAGGCCATAAGAATTATCTACAAAGTGAATCAAAGTACACTTTAATGTAATTATTAAAATTTATCTTCACTGATAATCCCCGAAATACACTTTAGAGTTAGCAATGGTAAAATAAAAAAATATACAACTTCCATTAGTTTCAGACCAAGCTTTTTTTGACGAGAGGAACATCACAGAACATTCTGAGTTCGAAGGGACCCACAAGGATCACCAAAGTCCAATCACTGGCCCTGCCACAGGACAGCCCCAACAATCACACCATGTGCCTGAGAATGTTGATCAAACACTTCTTGAACACTGTCAGGCTTGGTGCTGCTTCCTGGGG
>VXBA01002275.1:345199-359689 GCA_013399895.1 Serilophus lunatus
AAAAAAAAAAAAAAAAAGGCACATCAATTGACACAAAATCAGGTACAGTAGAATCTCAATTTACGTTAAATAAATCTAATCCCAGCCTATTAAGTACTGACATGTCTGAAAATAAGGACACAATACACATAATTCTACAAGTCTCAAAGAATTTTGCAGAAAGAGAACCTGAATTCTGGAATTGTACTGAATTACACCACCCCGAAATCTTGTTAGAGTATCTCACAAACCTACATGCTGAACAAAGCTGGAGCTGCTGCAGCAGTTATTGGCTGTCTTTGAAAAACGGCAGCCCCTGCTCAAGTGGAAAAATTAATCCCTTAGGGATGACTCTTCCCCCACAGCATTACATTGCTCTGGACATGGATTACCCAGTAGAGACAGTTTCACGGTAACTGTTGCTAAACAAAAGTAAGCCAAACTCAGGACAGTCTAAGCATTTTTGCCAACAATAGCCTCAGTGATATCTCAGAGCATAAATGAAACTGCCAATAACGCTGTCCAGAAATGTGACCCATTAATAGCCGATTTCACAAGTTTCTGCTTCTTTCACATTCCAAATTCCCTAGGTAGTATCTAGTAACAGACATCTATCTATCTGTGTCTGTGCCTAAGCTAGAGAGAAAGCAGTTCTGATCCAGGATAGCAATTCCCAAATTCCTAAACAGTTACATCTGAACAAAACTAAGATTAAATTCTCTTTCATACTTAAATGGCTTCATCTAAGTTCTGTGCGAACAATAAGTGAAATGGCCCATAAGCTATAATGTATATTTATATTTAACACATACATATATCAATGCATATAATAGAGTACAAGTCCAGAAATAATATTCTCCTACATAAGGAACAGAGGAAAATTTTATGGAAAAATCACTATCTATACAAACTATACTCACAACTTTACTGAAATAAGAGCAGTTGTACCGGGTTCAACCACAGGTCTCCACAACACATATCTCCATAAAGTTGTGCTTTGGGATGATCAGCACAAGCACATAATACTTCCTATGAAGTCTCCCAGCATCCGGCTAACAAAAGCCAAATCCTATTAAGAATTAAAATACGTAACAACAAGCACTATACAACGGTGTGCTTATAGGAAATCAAACAGAATGAAGAAATAGCCAAGTGCAATGACCTCAGAGAGAACATAAATACAGAAGGCAACGACACAGTGTCTTTGTAGATCCTGCCTTTGTGTCCTCAGAAACCTGGGCTATACCAGTGGCCAGCCAGCTACCAGATCACAGGAGGCAAGGGGCAGTGAGTGTTCAATTTACACAATGAATCCTGTAGTCCAGCATCCGTAATGCTTTTCTGTAACTCCCTGCGCTCTGACTATGCAGATTTACCTTGCAAAACACGTTTTTGTGGATTTGGATCGCAAGGACCGATTGCTCCCCAGGTTTCTTCCCATCATGCTCTAACTATACCAGCAAACAAAGTCCAAGAACAAGATTGGGTAAATGACAGGAGCTCATGTTCCAGCAGAATACCACAGGGACCAAGCCTCAGGGTGATATGAGGTAAGTGAGTAACAGAGAAGAAAAATACTTTTGGAAAGATAATCAAATTGTTACAACAAAATTGGCTTTCAACTCCAAACTATTTCAATTACCTTCTGGTGGTGGGGGAGGGAAATCCTCTGTGTCCATCCTACTGTATCCACCACACCTTTAGTAGACTGGAAAACCCTGAAAAAATGAAGGGAACATGTTTTGTAGATGACCATAATTTCCAAATATTAAGACACTCCTTTCCAATTTGGACAAGTTCATTCCTATTAGCTAATATCATTATGGAAGAGAGGAAATGTGCCTGGTTTCTTCTTACAATATGAACACAGTCCAAATTTTTATGTACGCACCCCTCAGTATTGGAGCCAATTCTTCTAATGACCTTAGTAAGTCAGCTGAAGAAAGATAAAATTTTTAAGCTATTTGGTACTCTGCAGTTCCCATTGTGACAATCACAAGAAGATTACTAAAACATGTTATTTCAATGCTTGTCTGGAGCACATACTCCTTCAAAATATTTAGAAAGGGGATAGGGATAAGAATTCTAGGAAGCTCAACAGTTTTGATGATGTTTTTCTCCATCTGGCAACCAGAAATAAGAAGTTTTAATTATGCACTTTGGACACAGATTCTTTCCTCATTTTTTCACCAATCTTAAAAATTAAGGTCCCTTTATTTCCACCTTTCCCAAGGAGAACGAAGTACAAGCAAGCAGATTCCTAAGCACCTTCTCTTTCTTCCTCTTTTTTCAAATGTCATCAATCTCCTGTTTTAAGGAAAAGAACAACCCCATAAAGCATTCACATATTTTGGTCCTGAATATACACTGGGAGAGAGCAAAGCCCAGAACCCATGAGATGTCTCTTGCCTTTCTCATAACACTACTTAATAGCGACATTCTCTATCATCTAGAAGGAAAACTTACTGGTGCTAAGCAACGTATATACTGTGCCCCAAAACCATCTTCACTCTAACTCAAGCATGTCAAGACAGATTTCAGAACAAGGCTGAGGAGGAAAAGTAAGTTTCCAAAAGCCACACAAGACAGCGGAAGAGCTAATGCTGAATTTTCTGTCCTACTCTTGAGTAGTCCACAATGTTAATCTGGAGAAGTAACCACTTCTCCTGGCAATCGCACACAAAAGAGTTCAAGCTCTTGGAAATTCTCCACAGCCCAAGTACGAAAACAGTAAGTTGAAGGAAATTTAATAAAATTCAAGGTGCAATGGAGAAATATTAAACTAAATGGATCAGGATACAGAGGACAAATGGATTGCCACTTACAGAAGTAGCAATGAATGGAAGAAAATGCTTCAAAAAAGGATTCAAGTACTTAGGAGGTGCCACAAAATTTACCTCCCTAACATTCTGTATGCAAGGGTAAATCATCAAGACAGATGTACCAGCAAGGATAACTCTGGTAGTACAAGTTCCTATTATGGTAAGACAGGTCATAACAACTTGCATTTACTAAGTATACAAAATTCCCTTCTAAACTCTCTGAAGCTTGCTTAGTTCTTAATCCAGTCCTAGACAAAACCAAGTAGCTTCAGTGTTAAGGCTCTGAAAGTATTCACTCATGTATACAACATCTGTCTATAACACAGAAAAAAATTCCCTTATTGCTTTCACTATAGCGTCCTTTTGAAAATCTCTCTCTAATTTGTATCTGCAAAGCTCCAAGGTGTGTTCCTGCTCACAAATGTCTGGAATGCATCTTGACACACCAAAATTGTCGGCCAAAATGAGCAATAGTTTTGGTCTGAAGAAAAGGCTTTTTTGTTTTTATTCTTTTAAAGTGGCATCATGACTGAAGCATAGGTTTTCAAGTCTGAAACATGTAATAACCAGCAAATCTCTGAGAGTGAGTCTCAGCACCTTCTCCAACCACATCTTTTAGAGAGTAGCTGAAAGGCTTCAAGGATTTTTTTAACTTAAAAATATGATCCAAGTTTTTAAGCATCTATGAAAGTTAACTTTAACAATAATTTTTTTTTAATCAATTTCTTCCTCACAAGCAAATAGTAACAAGACATAGAGCTAAGCTATGAAACTTCATTTCCATTTTGATCAAGCTCACAGTGACATGCTTCAAATTACACAAGAATTGTGTCAAGGAAGGACACAGACCCAGTGTTAAGAGTTCTAGCCACTGACCTGCTTGCTCCTATCTGAACAGTGCAGTTATTCAGAAGAAGAAAGATACACTGTCTCACTTAAGAATGCCTCAGGGTTTGATTTATACATTGCATAAATTCATCTTGAAGTTCCACATATTTTTCTCCACTTCTAAGATGCTGAGAAAAACCCGGCAGCAGCAAAGAGCGCTTGTGGATTGTACATTCCATTAATACCCTACACAAAAATAAAATAATTGTCATTTTATGAAGCAGACAGCACGTTTCTGAACTATCTCTAATAGAACCATATTTCAATGGGAAGGTTTTCACTCTTCTATTGAGAGGTAGAGGAACTAACTAAAGTTAAAGATGTTTAAACCATGATTAATGCAGATGATTTAATTTGACTAGCAGTATGTGGTATACTTGTGTTTGTAGCTCACGTGGTTTCCCCATCGATTCTGCTGCTAACAGAGTTACAGAGCTATACAGGTGCATTCAGACAATCATGGAAATCACAACTCAAGTTAAAAGGGACTTCCAAATGTTCTCTCACAACACTCAAGACAGGTGTTTTCAAAATTAAATCAGGTTGCTCAGGGCCTTTGTCCCTCCAAGTTATGAAATTCCATGAAGGTGCAGGTTTCACCATCTCCCAGAGCATCCTGCTCCTGTGCTCAACCAGCCACTCCAGGAAGAGTATTTCCTGTATGCCCAACTGGAATTACCCTTGCAGCAACTTGCAGCTGTTGCCTCTCATTCTCCTGCTATGCACCTCTGAAAAAAAGTCTGGCTCCATCCTTTCCAAATCCACCCTAGGAAGCAGAGGACTGCAATTAAATCCCCCTCAGTCCTTTTTTCTCAGAAAGATGCAAACTCAGTTCCCCCAGGCTGTTCTGACCTGTTTTCTCCCCTAACCATAGCAGTGGCCTTCACTGGACTTGCTCCAGTTTGCCAGTCCCTCACTTGTACTGGGGCCCCACACTGAATGCTGAATTCCAGATGCAACATAGAAAACACTGAGCAGATGTTACTTGGTTTAAGATAAAATTGTATAAAAAAATGTAACAGCTAAGTGTTTAAAGACAAAGATTATTAAAATTTTGTTCTAAAGGTATTTAAAAGCTGCAAATAGAAAAATTCCCTATTAAACATGAAACACGTTTGCAATTACATTCATGTGTACTTCACTATAAAATTATGAATAACTGAAAACTACCCTCACCTACTAGACATGACATAGAGGTTATAAAAATAGGAGGCTCTCTTGCCCATACAAAATTGGTTTCTCAAACATGGTATAACCTCTATTTAATGACTCAAACAACACCTTTCCAGGCTCCACAGCATTCAAGGAAACACTGGGACAGAAAGAAGCTCTTGAAACCCAAAGTTTAAGATTTCCCACTAGCATCCAGATGCTTGACCAATTCACCTGACTCAGTGCTCATCATCTTCTTTGCTTCAGGTATGGTTAGAGAGCAGTGACTGGTATGGACCACACTGGTGATCTACAGGTTGCCTTCTCTCCTTCTCCTCCCCACCGTTTCAAATCAAGGCCAGCTGACCTGCTCTGGTCAAAACATTGGCCCACACTTCCCAGGTCGGCTTCCTGATGTTTTCATCTGGTCTTTTCCCGCCAAATTATTAGCAGGAACAGGAAATTCTTACTCAGATTTACAGACTGCAAAAGGAAAGACAATTTTCCAGTTTTTCAAGTTCCCAGTTTACCTGACCACTTACAACTGAACCAATATATCCAGGTAAACCCCAACTATCACAAGCCAAAGAGACTACTGCTTTTAAAAAAATCCCTACTTGTAGCATGGTAGCAAGCTTTTGTTCCAGATGTTTAGCTAGCAATGTTCTAAGTTGGGTATTAAAAATAATGAATCATCACATTAAATTCATGAATTTTGAAGGAAAATAATCTGATCCCTCATTATACTGCAATACATTCTCACCAAATTTCTAAATTTTAAATTGATACATAAGAAGTAAAAATGGAATTAAAATACCACACAAAAATCAGATGTTCCTGAGCAATGTTTCTGATGCAATGAAGTGCCACACAATTGAAGCAGTCAGATTTCCAATGGCACTCACACCAGAAACCAGAATCATCCAAGTATGAAATGATCCCCAAGGACAGCTCACAACGTTTACTTCAACTTTTCCATAAAGATCCCTCACCTTTGACCATGGTTCTGAAGGTACCTTTGAAAGCTCTGCTGAAGGAAGAGGGACTCTGATGTTCCACAGCAGACCTCACAACCTGAATAATCTGTCAGACTGAAATTCTGATTCCACAGCAAATTGCAGTTTCAGCAAAGGAAACAAAGGCACCTTTATACTTGTCCAAAGACTACAAAAGAATGTCAACATTCCTCTCTGCAACTCAGCTTCCCTTCTCCTAACCTCTGGTAATTCCTGCCTCCAGGACTAGGCTTCTCAGCTACATCTGCACATCCCAGTTCGTTCAATGATTTCCTCTAATTGTGGGACAAACAAGAGACCATCAGTTCTCAGCTACAGGACTACAAATACTGAACAACATCTGCATTTGCACTTGAACAAAACTGTTTTCTCACAGTCACTACTTGTGCAGAGGTCTGTAGGTAACAGAAGCACGACCGACACAAACTCAGTATTATGAGGCAGGGCAGCATTCAGATCTGGGGGAACAGTATCTATACACTGAGCTGCCAAGTTTTTTCAGCTCTCTTGCCTTAAGAACTGCCATGGTGATTGATTGCATACCTTCTCCTTAGGATGTGCACACTGTAACTGCAGCAACATCAGGATTCTTAACACTGAAGAGAGAATGAGTCAATGAGCATTTTGCAATAGGAATAAGAAGCTGGATCAAAGAGACTGATGTCCAAGGGACCATGGCCAATGGAGAAAGCTTAGTCCAAGCAGCAAAGCAATGTCTCTAAGAAAGCCCTGACATCTCAAAAATTAAACTAAAAAACAACACCAAAACAAGAAAAATGGTGAAAGCAAAGCCCACAAATGTCTAAAATCCTCTTGTGTCCACATTGCTTAGTGAATATTCCTGTGTAATGCCCAATTGAATCTTCTTCCACCTGTAACTACAGAAGACCAATTGGGAAGTAAATTTGGCTGAAATTAGATATAAAGACTCTTCCAGGGGTGCAAAGAAACAAGATAAAGAATGCAGAAGGTAGAAGGTTAATTTCCTTTTCTTCTTCCTCCTGTACCTCAAGAAGTCTCTGTTGCACATAAAAAACCCTGATAATTTGTTCTCCACACAAGTCATTACTAAGAAACATAGACTATAGATTTTAAGAGGTTTCTACTGTGGGCATGAATGAAGCAGGTATTCAGCTTCCCATCACATGCTGTAAGTCATTGAAGAAGTCGGTATCAAGACTGGATCATTATTTCTTTTTAATGTATATTTGGTCTTATTAATAGCTAAGAGTCCTGTCCTATACAAATTTTATTCTTAAATTTATCCAAAAAAATTGTGTAAATTATAAACAATGCAATAATAAAGGAAGTACATGGGTTTAGCTAGAAAAGTATTAGGAAGACCAGTTCCTGGCTCAGTTAAAGCTGGGGGAAATTCTGTTACCTGCAGCAATTCAAACAAGATCAGATACACAGATATGCACATTTTTCAGGATGCATAGAGAATCCACTCCCTTAAAAGCTACTTGGTTTCTTTCTCTGTGACCCTTTCTCACATCTAGCAGCATCTTGCTCAAAGCCAGAGAAAAACACAGCAGCTGCAAGCCCTCAACAAGAAGCACTCTACAGAGACACCCAAAAACTATGGCTGAAGATTTGTTTTCTAGTCTTACTTTTTAAAGGCTATTATTTACAACATTTCTTCACCTAGAGTGGATGGATTCCTGCTCAGTACACATCCAGACAAAGAGAAAAGCGGAAGAAAGCAAAGACAGCAACCATCAGTTTGCCCAAAGGTCATGACCACAATGCAATCAGAAATTTTTAATATTTAAGTTTTTTCCCCCCCTACAGATTATTATTACAAGGCAAGCTACAGAATCACTGCTTGACAGACTCATTTAGGTCGGCAGATGTAGTCCGACCCGCTGCTCAAAGCCAGGCCAGCTACCAGCTGAGTCCACGCTGCCATCAGGCCCCCATGACACATCTCTTCTCCAGCCTGAGCAAGCCCAGCTCCCTCAGACACTCTGCAGAGCAGTGGTAGCATTCCCTGACATCGTGGCAGCCTTGCGCTGAACTTGCTCAGTTTTATCCACTTCTCTCTTGCAGTGGGGTGGGGTGGGGTGTGGACACAAAATTGGATGCAATACTCCAGGTGTGGTCCGACAAAGGCTGACTGAAGAGAAACTCTTCCCCTTGGAGAAAAGACATTTCTTCCCAGGTTCACAACTTTGCCCTTGTCACTGCTGCGTTCCACAGAGTTCCTGCCAGCCAGTTCCTCCTACCTGCCCAGGTCCTTCTGAATGACAAATCCAGACCTCAAGCCCAGGCATTGCCCACCCCTTTCCCACAGTTTGGTGACACTTGCAAACTTCATCAGCGAAGGCTGGTGGCCTTTGACTTCATGGGTGACATTAAACAAGATAAACCTTATGACGGTGGGGGCACTCCACTGCTTACCCCTCAAGTTATAAACATCTCTAAAACCAACCACCCCACCAGGTTTCCACTCATCTAGCACCACACCCCCCAAATTACAATGACATTCTGCAAAAGACCTTGCTGAACCCAACAAAAGCATATATGGTTTTATTAAGCTCAGTAACACTATATTTACTTTACATATAGGAAAGCCACAACTTAAAAATTTTAAAGACTGAGTGGAGAATGGATAACAAGTTACTGAAACCAGAAAAGGGAAGAGGTTCCCAAACACGTGCATAGGGTACCTCACTTTCAGTGAATGAGCCTTGCTCCTGTCTTTTGTCCTGGCAACCTTTGGAATACTCAAAGGAAGAACATGAGCATCACTTCAGGTTTTGCAAGCCATCCTGAAGGTCAAGAGTACCACAACAACTCACAAGAATCTGAAGAATTAAAAGTGAACAACTGGCAGCCTATGCTCTAAGTCAAGACTGATTTGATTTGCTTTGTTCTCTGTCACACAAACTACAGGACTGCATTACTGGGTCAAGATAATGATCTTCAATGTCATACACGCAAGCAGAATAAAAATATATGAACATAAACAACATTTTTCTTAATTTGTTCTATAATTTGATTGCAATCAAGTAACCTCATCTGGAAGAGTAATTTTATTTCTGCAATGTCCTTTTTCAGAGTTAATTTGCATTAGTCTCTTTCTTTATTGAATATCAAATATTGGAAATAACTTCAGAAAGATTTCTATTTTTTAGTCAGAGAAGATCCTTACATGCTGCAACACACTTCAATTGTGATGCAAACCTATACAGAGTTTAGTTGCACACATTATTATTATAAACATGTAATTAGACCTGTTATGCAAAGACTGTAGAAATGTGGGGTTTTTTACTAAGAAATGCACCAAAATAGCATTTACTCCAGGAATTCTGATCAGCCTCACATGTAAAATACTGTCTTAGCTTCCTTAGGAAAAAAAAACAAAAAACCCCCAAGTTAGGGAAATGTTATTTATGGATACAGTCAATAAAGCATTTTCCCCTCTAAATGTAGTAACACAAAAGCAGAAAGTCCTGTTCAAACTTGCAATAAATCCCTGCATCATAGTTGTACAAGGCGTAGGTTGTCTTTCAAGGTACTGATGACAACTGATGAAAATTTTCCAATGATATAAATGAAAGGGTACACTGAAATGAATACTCAGTTACTACTGCTGCTTGCAAACTAAGCCCTGACAGAGACACTTTTTCTAAACATTTTCAGCTCTTTGGGTACTACTGTCCTTGGAAAGGTAACTATGCTGTTTCTTATCGAAGACAACCCATTATACCTGATCATTATAAAAGTGTCCAATTGAACACATTCATTTCACATAATGAATAAAGTTAATATGAATACAGAACCTTATTTCTGAGTTTCAAAACTATCTGGAGTAAAATATGCAAATACATTTCGAGCAATGAAGTCGTAATGCATGTTCTAGAAAAATAATGGAATTTTCTTTGATTTTCTTTTTATAATACCCTAATTTTATTTAAGTAAATCAGACATCAGGTAATGTAGCTGTTAAATCATCAATTACAGTAAGAAAGAAAATAGTAACAGCACTGCAAAGAACAGCCCTTGTCTTAAAAAAAAAATTATATAAAGGAAGATAATTTCTCGTGGAAGTTTAAGTTCTGCATCTAGTCCTGACATCAGCAATCTTCACACTTTCCTTGATGTGGAAAGGATCTAGTAGACCTCTTTCTTCTCAACCTTCTGCAGTTTGAAAGTAAAGTTTTTAAAACTTAAAAATCAGTCCATGGTTCGCAACAATATTAAATATTATGTATAAAATCCTAAAAGAACACTGAGAATGAGTCAGTGAGTGCTTTAAAAGGGTGAAAAATAAAAAGACAAAGATGTAAACCCAAGATTGACTGTGATCCCAGCAGGAAATCTAAATATTGCCATCCACTTCCCAATGATTTCCACCCCAGTTTACAGATGAGGCAATAATGTTTATCCTCTTTCTTAAAGTTTCTGAGATGTATATTCTGTATCTCTAAAGAAAAAAAATATTCATATGATTTCTGTATTTTTTAATGCATTTCAAGAAAAAACAGATTACAGAACAAAAGCAAGAGTGTAAGTTTGACCTTGAGCTTGGATCCTAAGAGTTCACATTCATGGTTCAGTCCCAAGTTACAAGTATTGTACAGTACAGTAAGTCACTGAAACAGATTTTCCCAAGATAATGCCCCTATTCAGCAGCACGTAAGTAGAACAATTTATTTTGCTCTGCTTAACTGCTTCACCCACACATTTGACATTAAGCTTCAAGCTTCCTGACTGAGCAGTGAACATGTAGGACACGAATCGATGTTGTGCAGTTATGCATCACTTCCCACAGTCTTGCTGATTCAGGCATTTCAGAATAAAACATGAATCAGGTTTTTGATCTAAAAACACAACTTTTGAAAACATATTTTTCAAATCTTGTTTAGCATTAACTGGCATCACTTCTTTAAAAATAAGCTGTACTTTTACAATTTCCTGGTTTCAAAATAATCCAAGGTATTTTGGTGCAAGCAAACATTAGAGTCTTTACGGTAAGAAAATGTCCAAGTGGTTTTAATCTCAAAAGATGCTAATAATGCAGAAGTTTCATTCCATGGATAAGTGACAAAACTTGAGTCACAAGATTCTGCTCTCTGCAAACCACACATACACACACACACACAATGACATTAGTGAGAAAGATTTGAAAAAAAAAGAGAGAACATCGAGGCATAATTGTATAGGTCCATAAGGAGAATTTTGGTTTCCTTGCTCCTGTGCCTACCCTCCTCATTATAAAGGGAACCTCCCCTTCATAGCATGCTAGCAGTCTCCCTAAGTAATTCTCAGGCTTCAGTTTATGAAGCCCTGATAATTTCCAAGCATCCAGGCTTGCAGCTTTTCTACTTGTTAAAACTACTTCTACCAATATTTTACCAATATTGATTTTCCACTAACAGATGTCATAACAAGAATGACTTTGCATTAATAGGAATGAGAAAAATATTTGTTACAAATGCCCCTTTTAACAAAATATGATCTTGGATATGAAAATTGCTTCCCTTACAAGTTATAGAATGTATACAAAATGAAAGACCTTCAGTATCAATGCAGCCTGATTTATTGCCCCATTATAACATCAAAAATGTTCAAAAAGTAGGACTCAATGAACAATTGCATTCACAGTGTTTAACACTGTAACTCCAAAGAAGTTTCTCTGAGTTACAACTGCTGCAACAGACAACCCTCAAGAAGCCTCCAAGGATAGTCCATAAAAAGCACACAGCTCAAAAAAACCATCAGAAACCTGAACTTGCAGAAAGACTGTTTAAAAAAATACCTTTAAATTTAGAGGTCAACCCTGCTTAAGATCCCTTGTACAATTCTAAACTAAAAATGTAAAATGGAAATACATAATGAAAGAAAAAGAAACAAATGAAACAGATGCCACTTTCCATAAGGACAATTACTAACAAAGATGAGGGAAATCAGTACCACACACTGCTCAATTCTCCATCACATACGAAACTGAGAGCAGTATAGTACTACAGATAAACTGACTACAGCTCTGCACAATACATAAAGCTCAATTTGAAAGTCTGAATCAGAACTGCTCCTCCTTCTCCTGGACTGTAGGGTTTGCTTCCTGGCTTCTTCAGAAATAGACTGAAGTTTATAAATTCTATACAACAGTTTTTAAAAATAATTTCGACTTTATTTAGAAGCACTTAATTGACTTCCTGTTTTACAAATGAGTAACGCACTATTCCCAGTTGCATTAAATTCCATTAACAATTATGAAGGTTGACAACAGCCCATCAGGTTTTAGATCAGCTTGTTTTCCTTCAAATGTTTATAAACTATGCAAGGACTCCTAAACAGCTCAGAAACAACTGAAGAACTCTGGTGTTGAGATTTCTTCACAGAATCATAGAATGCTTTAGGTTGGAAGGGATCTTAGCGATCATCGAGTTCCAATCCCCCTGCCACGCTTGGGTCAGGGACATTTTCCACTAGAGCAGGTTGCTCAGAGTCTCATCCAGCCTGGCCTGGAAAGATGAAGTTTGTTTCACAGTATTCTACTCCGGGAAATGATTTTTGCTGTCTACTGATGAGTGAAACCATAGCCTATCTGCTGAGCATAAGCATAGCTTGGAGTCAGGAAGAACTCCTGAGCATGGAGAGAGGGAGGCAACTCCCCTTCAGTCCTTTGGTGTGCTCACCCCTAGCCTGTTGGAGCCAACAGCACAACACTTGCTTATTTGGCCTCCATGTCTCAGAGCTGCTGTGCCAGCCCGAATACACCCATCTTGCAGCACTGGGGCTCCTATCCACAGCCTGTGGTGCAAGAACTCCTGAAACCAACCCATAGGGTCCTGCTGGTTCCAGGCACTCAGTGGGAGATGATGGACAGCACACTCCTCTGTCTGCTTCTATGGTTCTTTCTCCCACCACATCCATCTGTGGGTATCCGCCAGGGAAGCCCCATATGCTGGACAACCAAGTGCCACCACAAGACACCTGTCATCGCTCACGCTGTAGGTCAAATCTCACGTATAATGCCACAGGTAAACTAAGAAATCCATAGAATTTATAATAATCTTGAAATCTCACTGTAAAGCCTTCAGAAGTATCCAATTTCAAGGCAGTGTCTAAAGAACTATTGTTCTTAACCAGATAAACACATGTAACTAGTTCATGGACTACTGAGCCCGAGGGTGGTGGGAAAAAAAAAAAAGAAGACAAGATGGATTAAACAAAGCAAATCAGACAGATTATCAAGATCAAACAGATCACCCAAGTGAAAAGAATGAAGGGCCCATTGAAGAAAACAGTTGAACAGCCAGAACCCCTGCCTGAATAATGGGCTTGAACTTGTAGGTACCCAACATATTCCATGTTCAGGCAATAAATCTGTGTCTCCTGAGCGCAGAAAATGCAGAAAATGTAATACTTCATTTCTACGCAGAGCAGATTTTCACTGGAGTTCACCAAGCAGAGTGAAGACTTTGGGAAAAAAATTATTTTCTTTACAATAAAAATAGCCACAAACTAACAAGCTGGTATAACCTCACTGTATTTATCCAGCATGAAACAATTTTTAAGTCATCTTGTTTATATACTGACTCATAAAAACAAAACAAAACCCCTCTCTACACATTTTTATGCTAACAGCTGAACTGCACGACCGAAAAAAACAACATGCACTTTACAGTGCAATTAAACAATTTCAAACCTGCTAGCACAAAGTAAAAGCCATTTTAGTAGCTTTGGGAAAGTGGGGGGGAAAAAAATCCAACCCGAATATGTAAACGAAAGAGGACAGAATTTGAAACGGATAAAATTGTTTTGGTCAAAAATAGAAGTATCACCTAATAGCCTCTAAAATAAGTCTTTGCTGTGGACAAATTATCAATAGCTGCTTTTCCAAGCACCTGGCACTGCCTACTGACACAGCCTCCTCCCTCCCTTGCCCAGGTGAGTGACTGGGTTATCTCCGAAAGGTGTTCTTGCTGTAAGCGCACGGCATCTTGCAAAAGCAACTACATTGTCTGCGGCCACCACAAACAACTATAAAACTTCTCCAACAACTGCACCGTGATATACTAAGAAATCAAAGGCAAATTTAAAACCTTAGGGGGGAAAAAAAACACATAAAAGGATAGTTGTTATTGTGAGGAAGTATGTTTTCCCCTGTTTCAAGACAGCCAATTTAACTGCAGCTGCCAACTAAAAAACTGTGGTCGACACCAGCTCTGAAAAACGGCGGAGGAAAGAAACTCCAGCCCTCGTGGGAGTTCAGTTTTCCATAGCCTTGTCCGTGCCCGACGGAGAGGGGAAGGAAGCTGGAGCCGGCGGTGCCCATGCGAGAAACCCCACGCGAAAACCTCGGAGAAGAAACTTCCCAACAATTCACGAGCCAGAAGTTTGGCCGAGGCGCGGACGCGTTTTACGGACGCCTCGCACCGTCGCCCCGCTAATCCACCTTGCTCGGGCAAAACCTCTTTAATGACAGATCTCACGCACCGCGTTTCCCTCTCCTCCCCCGCGCCGCCGCCCCGCGCCCCCCGCAGCCCCAGCGAGGCTGCCCGGCCCCCGAGGGGCGTCTCTGCAGCAAACACCGAGCCCACCCTGCGAGGACCAAACTTTCCCCGTGCGTAACACCAGAGCGAGACCCCGGCCCTGAGCGAGCACCCACCTCCTCC
>VXBA01002275.1:359748-383848 GCA_013399895.1 Serilophus lunatus
GGAGCTCCTGAGTCGCGGCGGGAGTCGCCCGGCCCGGCCCCACCTCGCTGCGGTCGCCGCCGCCGTTCCCGGCCCCCGCTGGCTCCCGGTTGGCGCCGCCGGTTGGAGCGCACCGGGATGGGGCGGGCAGCCCGCCTCCCTCCCGCCCCCCGCCGCATTCCTGCCGGTGCACGTGGCACCGCCCCGGGGCGGGAGCACATCTCGGGCCCCTGCGGGCTGCGCCGGGGCGGCGGAGTAACGCGGGGAGAGCGGAGCTGCCCGGCTGCGGGAGGGCAGCTGGTCCCAGGGACGGGGAACTGGGCACACGAGTGACGGGATTTATTCCGCTCAGCGTCACGCTCGCGAATAGCCCCTGAGCGCGCCACGGTGCACACGGGGCCACGGCGCTATTTTGGAATTTAATCCCATTTATCAATTGTTTTCGAAATTAAAGGCTGTCTAGGTGACGCTGGCATCTCACGCCGAACCTTTTTTCCCCTTCCCCATCCTTGTGTGATGGTCCTTACAACGAGCATCGCTGCAGACCAGCGCTGACCAAGCCAACTACACAGCCAGCCAGAGCCTCTGCCACACGAGCATGGGAGGCTTATCCTCCCAGTAACGCCAACGACTTGTACGTTCAGGACTGAACGTGCCCTCTTCTTTAAAATAGAAAACCTTTACAAGATGCAGTTATTTTGAAAATGTGTATCCTAACAATGTATCCATGTATACATCTGTCACGCTTTGATGAAAATAAATGCTCTTAAGTTCGTTATAAGTTCTTAAATACATTGTGTCATTACAGTTATTTAATATTGTCAAATATCATTTGAAATCTTTGGACTGCTTTTAAGAATGAAAAGTTTGAGCTAAATGCTCAATGTCATGCAGTAATGATCCTTGCCTATTTAAGTGTGCCAATGCTAAACCAGTAATAAAATACACCTGGATATAGTAAATTCATTATCATTATATGAAAATGTGAGTAGTAGATGGTGTTACTTGACATTTGATTAATCTACCTTTTTCCTACGTTTTTCATTTGCCCGTAGTTAAACAGCACACATTCACAATTATTCATGGCTTCATATGGGTTCATACAATCAGAATTTCAAATTAAGTATTTTAAAGTATTATTTTCAAAAAAGTTTCCATTTTCACAAAGTTATTTCTTTTTAATGCAGTTCATCAAGGTATGAACTCAAAATAGTTCTCACATAGCTCTATAGGGTCTCTGTAAGAAAGGAAACAATAAAAGTGGGCCATATGTAAAGGTTAAAGGCCAGAAAAATACCATTATGATATTAAGTTCAGCTTCCAGCAGAGAGATCACTCTATCCTGTTATTTCTTGAATTTTTAAAATATGTTGTGCTTCATTCACACCCAGCTATCATTTTAGGAGCTGAAATGGCAGGGAATCAGTCTTTGGCAAACTGTTTAATAAATGCTTATCATTAAAGGCCACGTTAAAGAACAGACATTCTAAACCAAGAACAAGTAGCTCCATTATGTAATTAAAAATACATTTACTAGCAATAGCCTTCTCCTTTTGGCAGCCAGCTTACTATCTGTGTGCATTAAATTCTCCCGCAGATAATTATCTTTCACTGTTAGTGACAAAATTCAAATCCTTCCTGGAGTCCTTCTGTGAACCCTTTTAATCTTTGACAACAACTTCTTTGATTCTGGTAACCATATGTAAATATCCTTCTCTAATTCCAGTAAAAAAGGTCACTGTGGAGACCTTGTTGGACAAAACCAACAATAGCTGATCAATTTATAAAAAACTATCTTCCAAAATAACTTGCACTTTCCTACTATTTTCTTAGGCAACAACCTAGCTGTAATAATTAGCACCCTGGCCATTGCAATCAGAAATTCATTATTCATCTACCCACAATTTGTTGTTGATAATTAGAATACAGATAATGGCTGTCTCCATTGTTAACATGATGCTTTTTATAGCCAGATTCTAAGAAGCTGACGTTTAAATTGTTTTTCCTGGTGATAATTGCATGACGCCTCACCAGAAATTACTTACTCTCATTGCTGATAACTGATGCTTTAGCAAAGACACCTCTTGCTGCCAAGCTACTATAAATGGGTCAGCTACTTCATGCATCTATACTGTACATCTACTCTAGTACGTGTACTGGGCATCTTAAGGATGCTGAGCACTGTCCTGGCCCCATGTGACACAATGCTGTGAAATCGGGACCTGTTCTTTCTCTCTCCATGGAAATTAGCATGGTTGAATGTAAATCTAAATTTATGACACCTAAGAATATATATGACATCATTCCTATGAAGTCAAAACATTCCAAAACATTGTGTGAAATCTGAAGAAGATAACTACAACTTAGGTTATCAAGTTTCTTGACTTTCTCAGTTTCTTCCTTCTGTTTAACAGCTGATGTAGCTGGCATTTTCTCATAGGGAGTATTCATCCACTGGAAATTATGACATTTTTTCTCCTGTTGTTCTCAGGAGTCTCCATGAAGACAATACCTCAGAACTACTCAAAGCCAGTACATTCTACAGCCTTGCTTAACTTGAGCATCTGCAGAACTCATGCTGGAGCCTTGTAAAGTTAAAAGTCCCTTTACTTCCCTTAACAAACCAGACTGCTTGACAATACTTTTTTAATTTCTATATACGTGTGTTTTCTTTTTTTTAAAAAAGGCAAACCACAGAGTTTTCTTAACTATTTCCGACTATTACATCAAAATAGTATTTGTTTTTATAAAAGCACTACTTATTAACATTCTGATATGGTATCTACTGCTGACTTGACTCCCAGGTCTCCCTGAAGCACCAGCATCACTACTGGGAGACAATTTGTCAATTCTGAGCATACTTGTACAGGTTAACCTGACAACTGAATTTTATAATACTGTGATCTTTTACCAGCACTAGAATTTCTTTCATGAGTGCATTTTATTTCACTTCTTTCCTTCTTATATGAAGACTCTTTGCAAGTCAAATTCTCAGACTGCAAATTCAGACAGACTAGGTACAAATCTTCCCTCAGCACCAGAGCTCTTGTGTTACATCAGCTTGTTGTCATGGGTGGCACATGAACGATAGTACAGCTGAAGCCATAACTTCTTGTGGTGGGTTGACCTTGGCCAGCAGAGAGACCCAAACACAGCTGCTCTCTCACTCCTCCTTGTCAACAGGATGAGGGGAGAAAATAAGATGGAAAACTTGTGGGTCAAAATGAAGGCAGGATGATCCCTTAGCAACTACTGTCATAGGCCAAATAGACTCAACTTGGGGAAATTTCATTTATTGCAAAGACAAAAATAAAAACACCTGCCCCCTCTTTTCCTCCTTCTTACCAGGTTCAACATTACTCTTACATTCCCAACTCTTTGGCCTTCCCCACTCCAAGGGGCACAGTGGGATAGGAACTGGGCTTCTGGTCAATCCATAACAGCTCCTCACTGTACTTCTTCCTCCTCCTCACGTTTTTCCCCTGCTTCAGTGTGGGTCCTTCCCACAGGTTGCAGTCCTTCAGGATAAACCTGCTCCTTCAAGAGCTTCTCCATGGGCTCCATCTCAGCTCTGGCACCTAGAGCAGCTTCTCCCCCTCCTTCTTCACTGACCTGGTGCTCGCAGGGCTGTTTCTCTCACGTTTTTCCCCCTCTTTACATTAGTGCAGTATTTTTGCCCTTTCTTACATCTGTTTCCCCCAGGGTGGCCCCACCTTGGCTGTGGGCTCAGCCATGCCCTGCAGTGGGTGAGAGCAGGTGGGAAGCAGCCCTGCATGTCCCTCAAAGAGCCCCCCCTGCCACCCCCACTGCCTGTGCATGGGCACCAGCACCTCATACAGTCCTATGCATAAGTCGTTTCTGTAATACAAAATTCCTACTTTCATTTATTTCGCTGTGCTTTGATGGCTGTTTCATGCTGAAGCTAAGCAAGGGAAAGACTTGAGTGAATTTCCTCTCACCAGAGGACATGAAGCACTGAGGTCATGCAACCGTGAAAGACAAATGCAGCCTTTGGCTGTTCCCAGGGACAGAAAGAAGGTACTAATGTAATATAAGATAATGAGAAGACTTTATATCAATACTATGGACAACTCTAAGCTGCCAACATTTAATAAAAAGGAATTAAAGTGGGAAAAGTGAGAAACAGAGTATTAGGATGGCCAGGAAAATAAAAGAGCAGATTGATTTGTACTCATGAATATGCAAAAGAGTCTCCAGGATAAAAAATAATTATGTAAGATAAAAAGGCAATGATAATACAAGAATAAATTAGTTGAAATTTGAGCAGACTTTAAATTTTTTCAGCCTTGGGCAATACATTGCTTGGGAATTTTGATGTCTTTAAAAAAGTTCCTCAGTGTCAACCAGTGTCATAGTGATATTTAAACATTATGGTACTGAGAAAAAAAGGGAATTAAAACATCAGACAAACAACATATTCAATGTCTAACTGCAACCTGTTCAGCACTGTACAATGTAACCACCAGCCCCAGCTACCTCAAAGCTTCCTAAGATTTTTTATTTAATTGTTATGACTCCTAAGCAAAGCTGCTGGTGCTTTCCAGAATACACTTTCTTTCTGTGAATATGACCCAGAAAAGAAGATGACGCTATGCCTACTCCATGCAAAAGCACTTTGGCTGTTTGCCTGGATGGCTTTGTTTCTCGAGGTATCATAATTATCACCTTGATTTACACTTAAAAGATCTTGACAGCAGAACTGCAAGATCCAGAAACAAAGGAAAGTCAACCCCCTACCTTCTACAAAATTAGTCCTTTCTTTTGTCCCTTGTTTGGTGCAAACCTCATGCTTCAACCTCAGTGAGTGCAGCAATGTTTCCATGGTAAACTGTTTTTGGCAGCAGAAGCAGCAAAGCAAGAGAGGGAAGTTGCAGATCTATATAGCAATATAGAAGTCAGGCTGAGCGAGTGCTTGGAGCTGCCACAATCAATTACCAGTACTAGAACCTCACAAGTCTTTACAGAATGTGTCAGGTGACATATTGGTGAAAACATTGTCAGCTTATACAGCACGCTAACATGAGCCAGGCACTCAAAGGAGCAGAGTCAGACAGAATCATATGAGGAAATAAATATTTCAGACCAGAAGTAATGCATCTGATAAAGCTAGTATTAAATTTCCTCTCTGCTCAGGTCATATCCCTAAGGGCTCAGAAGTGACCCTAGCTGACTCACCAGAACATAGGAGACACAATAGCAGCAAGCAATGGCACAGCCAATTTCCCTGCTTTCTGCTTATTTGTGGACTCAGGAGCAGGTGCCACTTCTTTCAAGCTTGGCCTGTGTGCCACCTCGAACTATGAACAAGGACAGCTATGTCCTTGCAGGTTTACTGTATCCTTGTCATTCCACCTCCTTCATCACTGTTCAGCTTGGGGAAAACAGGAAGGCACAATGAGCTGCAAAAACACTTGTTCCTGCTCTGTGACACCATTGCTACCATAATACGCTAATTAGTCAAACAGATCCAGAGCATGAAGCTCTCTTCCAACGCTGGAAGCCCATCTGGGGGCTGACAACTACAGCAAACAGGCATAGTTTACTTAATGGATGACTGCGGCTTGTATTTTTTTGTTCCAACTTAAGTACCAGTGCCATGACACAAGATCAGAAGATTGTAATTGCTGAGTAACACTGTCAGAATAAGTGTGCCCCAATACTTTTCAAAAAATACGGTAAGAACTACGAAGTACAATATGTTTACCTTTTAATTGAAAACACCAGAATACCAAAACATTAAAAACACTTAAATTCATTTCACAGATTGTTTACCAAAAAAAGGGGACTTTATTCACACAAACACTATTATCCATTGTTCTTTTTATCCTAGTCTGTACCCACACACATTCGTTAGCAGTGCTGGACACATGAATGTCTCGATTCTGCTTCAATTAATCTTGGGGACTTCACTGCAGAGGCAGCCAGCCAGTTGCTTGCACAGTGCATTCTTATTAGAATAATTAAAATGCCAGTAAAGACGCTGTGTTCCTTTAACTCACTAAAGCTAAAAAGCATCAGGAATTAACTCCGGCAAAGCACCATGCAAGACACACACTTAATGCTTGGAATTCTATTATTTTTCAGTGAGACAAGTTTTTGGTGTTTGATTGGTTTTGTTGTTGTTATTTATCTAAGGTAGCTTATACTAAACCGTGAAGTGTCATGTGACACCAAGTGACAGATCTTCACAGTTAGAGCCTAATACATTTAAAATACACGAGGCAGAAGGGTTATTCCCAAGGGATGTTGTTTTTAATGCATACTTACATATAGCACAGCTTCTAGTGTTCTAAACAAGCTCATGGGAATAGTATGTTAAATGCTGGTGAAGGGATATTAGTTCACAAGGCTTTATAGCTATTTCCATGGATATGGTATTACCAAGATATTCAAGACGAACTGAACACTTTAAAACAAATCATTTTTAATGCATGTATTTTAAAAACTGTTTAAGCTACAAACATCAAGTAAAACATAACAGGCATTATTCAATCAGTAAATGAAACTCACTGTAGACAGTTATTCAGTAAAATACTTTTATTTATGTACACAGTGTAAAGATGCTGTACCATTCAATAAACATTATATTGTGTTAAGAGCAGACTGGAGTTTTCTCAACTCTTCTAAATTCACTTTTAGTGAGAGTCTCCCTGAGATCAAAAAGGTTTCTTATAACTGCACATCACACCAATATTAAGCAATGTTATCAGGAAAATGCAAAAAACCCTGAAAGATTTGGACATGATTATTTAGTGGAAGATGGACCTGACAGGATATGCTGAAAACTACTAGACAAAATTATTGCTGTGACAACGTGACTGCTCCAAGATCATGCCAGTATAACAAGTAAATATTATAGAAAAAATAGTAGGTTGGGAGAGGAAACAATGAAAACTTTTGGAAAAAAAACATATGACAAGACAGAAATGGAGGAAAACACAAACTGTGATTTCGGAATGCTGTATGAAGACAGTCAGAACCAGATGCCAGGTCAAGGTGTCTTAGATCAGACTGTTTTTAAAAAAAAACAAACGAACAACCGAACACACTCAACCCCATCATAGTTTGTTGGTTTAGGCTGTTGGGGTTTATTTTAAAAACAAGTTTCAGCCAAAAAGATGACATAAACAGCACTCCTTCGAGCAAGCTTGCTCAACAAGTCTCCCAACAGTCACCTTGGCAAACCAAAAAATTCATCCAAAATTATGTTATGCAAGAGCGCTCTAAATCCACAGCTGCACACCTTGTGACCCGATCCAGCCACTACTGAAGCTGACTGTCAATTTTTCTACGTGGGATTGTGGATGAGGCCTAACAGGACTGGGATTAATTTTACATCAACAAAATTTACAAATAAGCTAAAGCTTCTACCTTTGTGTTGAAAAGCAGTACTCTTAGTGATAAGAGAATTGGATATCAAACCCCTCAGTCTGAGAACTTCTTGAGGCTTGTTTCAGAGCAGTAAGATAGTCATCCACAACAATAAGCCAGAAAATCCTCCCGAAGGAAATAGCCACAAGGCAGTGAAGAATCAGAGAATCATAGAATGGTTCGGGTTGGAAGGGACCTTATAGATAATCTAGTTCCAACTGTCACAGGTGGGAGTGGAAGGCTTAGACAAAGTTATTACGAAGCCCTGCCATTGAATCATGAGGAGCAGAAAGGACCCCCCTGCTTTCTCAACTACTCCTCAGAGAGAAGCCAAGGTGTGGGTGAATCCAATCTTAGCCTTGGATTGTGTGGACAGTTTAAATTTAAGGACTTACAGAATTGTGATTAAATCACTTTATCTTGCAGGGTTTCATGATGGAAAATTGGATATATTTATATAAAATTATTTATTATGACAAACAAACAGACGAATGAAGAGACAAAAGACCTTAATCAGAATTAATTACTACATGATGTAAAAGCTAAAAATCTGCTAGTAGGTATAGCATAGCATAAAGTAGTATCGTACAGTGCACTGTAGCAAAGCAATTAAAGTAATTGTATCAAAGGTAGCAAAAGAAACAATCATTAAGTAGACATTGATATAACTCACCATAGGAGATAGCAGGCAGATCCCTCTCTGTCACTGAACCCCTGGGGATTAACCACGAAGAGGCTTCCCTGCTTCATGGGAAAAGCTCCACACTTCAAGGACGTATGTGGAAGAATCTGCCATGTGAGAACTGGACTGGACTTCTACAGTTATCAAGTGACAGATTTGTAGTCACAGGTTTATAGGCCAGGATTAGCTTATCTGTCACATCTCGCTTCAAAAGAAAGTAGGATGTGTGTTGGAAGTTTGGTGAATCAGGCTGGTTTTAGCATAACTCACCACCAAAACACCACCTGGCACCAGCTGCAGACAGACAGCTTGCACAATGGCTTGCATTGTATGAGTTCCCTGATGGGATTCTAGGCCTTATTGGAGCAGGGCATCCTGCCACACCGATCCCTCTGCCATGGGCAGGGATGCCACCCACTAGGCCAGGCTGCTCAAAGCCCCATCCAATCTGGCCTTGAACACACTTCCAGGGATGGAGCCTCTCCAGGCAACCTGTTCCAGTGTCTCATTAGCCTCACAGTGAAGCATTTCATCCCGATATCTAATCTAAATGTCCCCCCTTTCAATTTAAAGCCATTTCCTTTGTCTGATCACTGCACACCCTTGTAAAAAGTCTTTTTATATTTGAGTATAAAACAAGAGGCTCTGTGTAATGGAACAGGTAACTCCAACTCTAAGCCACCAAGATAAAAAGTTGTCTGTATTTTTGTCATGCTGTATTTCTAGGTAGAATGTAAAATTCCCTCAAACCAAAAAGAAAAAAAGTGCTGTTATTTGCTTTACTGCATGGGTTTCTTGTTCTAGTAGGTCTACCAGTTTTTTTGTTAACAAGTGCCCAGCTATTAATTCATTATGTAATTAAGACACACAAAAGATGAGCTCAAGACACACTATAACAGTCTTTGCATGAAAAAACTCACACTAAGATGCCAACTAAAAAGACTGCATTATGACAATAAAACAATTTTAATTAAAGATTTCAAAGTCAATTATTAAAATTACACAAATTAATAATACAAAATATTAAACTTTAGACATCTGGTGCTATAACAAATGTCCACAGGGCTGCTGTATTCAGTTCCAAATTCACTACTAACTCCCTCTCTCCATATTCTTCTATTTTAGCATGTAGAACTTTGCCTCCTTTAGCCAGCCACTACAAAAATTACACACGTGGCCCAAACTTCTTCTGATGCTTCCGTTTTCTGTTAGGATTCTTCAGAATTCTGTAGCTGAGATTTTTATAATTATTACCCTTGTTTTATGGAAACCAAACCTTCAAGTTTTAAGCTTCATTGAGAACAATGTTTTATCTGGTGACTGGTGATTGCCTTCTGCCTTTCTCCTTGGAACTCCTGCAAGTGAGGTTTGCTACAAATGCATTCAGATCACATTTTTCAGTTCCATTTCTAAGGAATTCATCCCTCTGCTTTCTTCTAAGGTAACTTTTAACATTACTCTCCCACACCCAACTCCTCAGGAGAGGTACATCATTTCAAGCTCCAGAAAACCCTTTTTGTTATAGGATGGTGTGCAAACAAACGACATTGCCAAAACACTGCAACCTCATTCTGCCCATCTTAGGAGTAAGAAGGCAGATTTTAGATTTAGATTCTTCCCCACTGAATAGCAGCTGGGTTACAGACAGGGCTGGTGTGTCAAATTAGTATGACCCTCTCAGCCTAGTTTTGAGTGGGCAATTTCAGATATTCACCGCTCCACCACTATCAACAAGATCTGTCTATACACTTGTGACCTCAGAGAAAGATGTTTTCTCTCCCTCATAGAGCAGCAATTCACTTCTGTGCTCACACAAAGTGAATTAGGGAACACAACACCCTGACCCCTAGCTTCCTCTCATCACTCAGAACAAAAGCAAAGACATGGCCACAAGAAGTAATAAAAAGGGGCTGTTTACACCAGAGAGTGCTTCCCTTACACATTTAAAGCAATGTGCTCCACCACAGATCAGTACACCAAATCTCTAACTCACGGCTTCACCTAAAATTCTTCACAGCCTGGGCTTGCCCAGTCTTATGGCTTTGGAAAATAAATCTGTGTAGCAGTCACGTCACACAGAGTTCCAATTAACAGGCTTTTTATCTCACTAGTTCCATGCACCAAAAGTAGTCTCTTGTCAGTCTCCTGCCACTAGGCGTCACTCTCTTCCATGATGATCTTTATCCCTTCATCCACTTCCCAGTATTTCACCCAGGAACTGTTGGACCAAGTATTTTCAGTGGGACAACATCCATTGCCATTAGTCCCTACCTAAAAATCCTTGGTCTGAGGAATTGGGTTGAAAGATTTTTTTGATGCATCTAATAAAGTGCAAAAGATTGTTAGTGTAATTTTGAATGTTCTTTGAAGGTAAATAGAAATACTAAAAGAACAACTGAACTCTACAGGAGGTGATACGGTCTTTCCTCCATAGAGGAGTCAACTTAGATTCTAAAATCTTCTAAAACTTAAGTGCATTTCCAAAACTAAGAGGAACCATAATGGAAGGACTAGTGGAACTAACTGCATGACCCCTCATGTGGGACCTAAAAATAAATTAATTTTACTAATCAAGCAGCAGTCTTTTCAAGGACAAAGCAAAGTCACATTCTGTTGTTGCCACTTGGTATTTCATTGATTTCAAGTCCAGAAGGGACTCCTAGGATTACCTCTCCATACCACCCACATAACCCACGTGTGCATCCTCACACGCGTGGCTTTGGTGGACACGAACTCCTCTCACACTGAGGGCAATGTGGGAACTACAACTCGCTTTGACAGCAAACACTTCAACAATTACCTTCCTGTTTCTCAAGTGCACTTAAAAGAAAAAAAAAATAACACCCCCCCCCCCAAAAACATAAACCCAACCCAAAAAAACCCCAAACCCACCAACTAACCAACATCAAAACCCAAACCTGAGCCATGACTGCATTCTATCCCTGACCAGTTCAGCCACTTGGAATGATTCACTGGCTCACAGGAACTAAGTACCTCTGCATACCTAACTTGGGTCATAATTGATCTTAATGAACAACTTAACGTAACTTCCAGTATCAGCATCTTCACTGTATGTGAGACAGGATTCAAGCTAAACTTGATTCAAGCCGAGCTTAACAGTTTAACTGTGAAGCCACTTGGAAGCATTAGGATGCCATTAGGGAGCCTGTCACTATCAAATTATGAAACATCATCCAACCTGACAGAATTATTGGCTGAAGTTCCTATGCATATGCAGAGATGAAACACAAACAATTCTTTTCAATATTTCTGATGCATAAACAATGCTACCAGCAAGGAATCACTGTATCAGTGAGCTTCTTGCAAAAGCTTCTAGTTCACGTGCAAAGAATTACTTTGCTTTGTATTTTCCCATTACCCAACTAGAGAACTGCTGCTTCAGTGTTATATCCTCTTCTTTTGATGTGTTTCACCATTTAATTTTCCATTTTCTGTTGCTTTACTTTCAAAGTTCCAATCAGTTGGACTGAGGAGTTGCTGAGTTTTTTTGTATGTCCAGTATGGGTTAAGTATTAGTGTCACAGCAAATAATCCCGAGAATAAAACAATAAAGTGAAGAAGTCCCAGATTTTCTACCACAGAATTCCAATTGAAAATACACACCCACCACATGTGGTAAGTAAGGATCATGCGGCAGTGGAACAAGTGGATCATCACCCACTGGTTTGCCTTCCAGAAAAAGGTGTTAGCACAGCCAGCCTAGAAAAACAAGAACACAAAACATGCAGAAGTGAGATTGTTACTTTGAGATAAGGCACTGAGGAATCTCTAGAACTAATGCAAATATCAGCTTTCATAAACATATGCTCTCAAGCATCTTTTCCATGTAGCGCTATGACATTCCACATGTACACAGGACCTCCAATTCAGGATGGATCTGTACCATCTCACAACGCACACACACCCCTACATGGGGGACTACAGAAATACCATAACAGAAGCGAGTATGGGAATAACACGGACATCAGTTGGATAAATGCAGTTTCATGAAAAGCTATCCAGACAAACCACACAGGTTACCTATGGACAAGTAAAATGCAGGAAAACTGGTACACAATCTGAGAGTCATCACATTCCTACCTTCAGAAGCATCCAGGAAATGCACGTTGCAGGGGTGCTCATCTCCAGCAACATTCCCATCAAAGGCAGGTAATGTCCAGATTTCACGTTAATCACTAGACCGGCCAAGCCACCGAAAGCAAGCAAATGATGAACCACCAGGAACACATCAAATGTTCTAAAAACAATGTTGGACACGTGGACTGCTACATTTTCAAGCAAGAAAAATCCAGCTGCTATTAAACAGTTAAACCAACTCCACTTTTGCTGTGAATACACTTTGTCAGCGTGAAAAACGGGATCTATGAGCAAAGCCCATAACCCAGCAACACAGCTCTGAAGGCCAAACACTCCACGTGTCACTGCCATGTTCCAAAACACTTTCTCCTTGGCATACAAGGCACGGTAAGTGGTACTTCTCCATGAAGACAACCAGTGAGACAGAAGAAATACTCCCAAATAGATTAAAAAACCAGCAGCTAAAAATGCCAAACGAACTTCCCATAAGAGATAGTCCCAGTCAAAAATTATTTCAAACAGTGGATCATCATTTGTAGGATTCATTTCTTCTCTTTTGACACTTCTCAGTCCCACAGTAGTCTCCTCCATGCTTATTCAGCCTCTGCTACCATGTAAACCAGAAACCATAAACTCTTCTTTTCCATCTGGAACAAGGAGAAAAAAAAAAATTGAGTGAAACAGTCACTCCCATATAAGCTTCTAAACTCTAGAGAACTCACATCCACTGCAGTTATGACTTTGGTTCTGTTGCCATTAGGCAGAGTCATCCCCCAGACAGGCAGATAGAGAAAAAAACCTTAAGCAACATATTTAACATCTGGCCTGTGGAATCTGTACTAGTACAAAGTAATGCTCTGAAGCAAAAGCTGAGGAGGGCCAAGTAGGAAGACAAGAAAGAGGAAGAGAAAATACAAGAAGCAAATCCTGTTTCGTTACTTATGGAACTTTCAGCAGCATTGCACAGTTATTGTTCTACTCCTCTGCTTCTCCCTCACTGATTTTCCACCATTTCCTACAGCTTTGGGTGTAATTCAGGATCTCAAATACAGTCCCAGGACACAAAACTACAGAAACTTACTGCAGTAAGTGGGACCACTTACACCACAAAAAGGGCTGGTTGTGACCACGGCTCAAAACAAGACTCTGCAATCAGTATGCGAATATCAGGCCACTTTCCAAAATAAAACATATTCGAAAATGAAAAAAGACTATGGAATGCAGACAAGCAACATTATTATGTATTATTAGCAACATCAGTGTAATTAACCGAACAAGCAGCACCAAGTGCCTCAAGTCAGCTGAAACTTCCAGAACACACTGCAGTCCAAAAACAAGGATTTGTGGGGAGGGAAAAGCCAGCTAATTCTGAATATATATGAATGCCAGGTCGTTTTATGAATTACATAAGCGACACCTGCATGATCACCAGATCCACCGCAGCCTGTAAATGGAACTGCACTGTAACTGCAAATGTAAGCGCACTGCGCGTGTGAGAGTGGTGGGAACCAGACGAAAAAGCCACCAAAAGCAGCGCAGGCAGAGCCCCCCGTGAGCAGCTCCCGCTTCCACCACGCGGGTCCCGCGGGCACCTGCCCGGCCTGCCCTCTGCCCGCAGGTGGGAGCCGGGAGCCCCGAAGGCCCCTCGCCCGCCACGGCCTCATCGCCCGGGGACAGACCGGGCCAAAACGCGCCAACCCCGCGGCAGGTGCAGGCCCCGAACAGCGCGACCCACCGCCGCCAGCCCCGGCTCCCGCAGGGCCGCCACAGCTCCCCGGCCCGGCACACGTACAGCACCGGCACCGGCAGCGGCCCCGCCGGCCCGCGGCCCCTCGGGCAGAGCGGGGGATCCCGGCGCCCCAGAGCGGCTCCTCACCCGCAGCGATGGCGGGGCCGCCCCGGCCCTCGGGCAGCCCCGGACCGCGAGCCCACCGCGCCCACCGCCACCACGGCCCTCTGCGCATGCGCCGCCGCCGGCACCAACCACCGGGCGCCGCGGCCGGGGAGGATGGGGGCGAGGCTGCACCACTCGGGCGGGGGGGAGCCTTGTTTACCGGGCACGTTTGTGCGGCCGGGGGGCGCTCCGCTGGCGTGTGCTCTGCGGGAGTAACAGTGAGATAGATACGAGCGAGTGTCAGGGATGCCGCAGCCAGTGCTCTTACCCAGAATTACCCAGTTTCGTTAAAGACAGCAAATGGCCAAATGGATGCCACGGTGTTCCGCTGCGTGATTCTCTCCATTCTTGTGACAAGTGGCGTTGTCAGCTCCGTGACTCAGCCCAGATGGATCTGCCGAGGTCACTCCAATCAGCCCGGGAGGGCTCCCCGGCTGGGCGCCACTCCCGCGGTGTACTTCGGCTTCCACAGGAGGGACGGGCAGGGACGGCCAGTTTTGCCGGTCCCTCCACAGACCAGGGGGGCGTCCTCAAGAGGTGACCAAAACAACACAAAATCAAGCCACAGCTTCTCGCGCATGGAGGATTGGTTTAGAACAGCTGAAATCCTAAGCTGGATCTGCTCGTGGTGAGAGACCAGAGTTGGGAAATCCGCCCTGGAAATCTGACGCGTGCTCGGTTTCCAGACTGGCCGAGGGAAGTGCTGTCATTCCCTGCGGGAAACGGGGTCCTGCCACAGTACCAGGGTAACTGGGCAGGAGAGGGTTTGTACATTGGCGTTTAATTGCTAGCGCGATGCCCCTGTCCCTGCAGACCCCCAGGCTCCGTGAAAAGATCCGTCCATGCTCTCTGTTGGAAAAGTCTGAGGATAAAACCTACCGCTTCTGCCTCCTTTTGGCGCGCTGGATGGGAAGCACCTTCCCCTCCCTCCGAGCTCCTCCGCAGACGGCGCCGGGGGACGCCGGGGCCGGGCTGAGGCGCTGCCGGCACTCCCGGACACAGCTGGGCGCCGCCGGGTGGGGCACGGGCGGAGCTGCGCTGTCGGTCACCGGCGGGACCGGGCTCAGCGCTCAGTGCGGGGCAGGAAATGTCACCTGTTTCATGCAGCGAGAACGATCGAGGGACGGAGATCGCAACGACGTGCACTGGCAAATTGGTCCTGTGGACAGGAGGGTTGGTTTTCGCCCAAAAATGAGAGTAAATTTGTTGCAAAGCTCTGGGAGACGGTCAGAGCTATTTACTAACCCTGAAGGGAAAAAAGGGCTGCGCGGCTTGAGAAATGTAAAGCAAATCTGGAGGAGCTGTCACTTGGAAAGTGCTTCCTAGCTGGTGGTGAACATTACTTAATTAACTTCTGTTTCCTAGCAGATGCTGGACCTGTCTCAGGAAACCTAGAAAGGCTGATCAAGAAAAACCTGGGAAGAAGTTGAAAAAGTTGCCCTCTCAAGAAACATGATTGGAATGATGTACCAAGGGCATGTGTTTTAACTACCCCTAATTTTGCTTTTCCCATATCTGCCTTTAAATAATTCCTTTAAGTTGTAACATCTTGAGGAAGGAGATTTTTTTTTACTTTCATATAAGGAACTGTGATCATACTGTCAAAAGCAAGATCACATGCTGTTGTCTTTCCTGTGGAATTTTTTGTCTTTGCTGCCTTCCTCCCTTCTCAAGAAAATCACATTTTTTAGATTACTATGAGCCATAGACATGTTGAAATAGTTCAGTGTTACTTTCTGAATCTACAGATTCAGCAGTAATCTCTAGTCTGGATTATCTGCACCTTCTGTAGGTAAAAGCTCTCCATACTGGCTCGATAGTGCTTGCCTGAAGTCAGGAACGAGTTGTTTTATTCATTTTACAAGATATGTATTTTGTTGCCTCATTGGCTATACCTGTACATCCTCCATCACGTGGGGGCTACCTTTTACTTTGAAAGAGGTGGTTGCACTCCATCTGCCCATTGAATATGATTTTGGTGCACACTATTCCCAAAATATCCATACAAATGTTGGCTTCAGAAGGTAATTTTTACCGTACTCCTGCTTCAAAGGGAATCCATGCCCTGTTCCCAGGAACCATCTAGACGGATACTAGTTAGTACAGGTGAAACACCTTCCAGGTGGCATAGTAATGGTTAAATACTGCAAGTGGTAACAAATCAGGAGCTCCTATGTTTTATTTACAAATATGCAGATAGCTGATGATAATTAAAAATATCTTTAGTTTTAACACTTTTATGTAAGCACTCTCTCAGTGGTGTGAGAGCAGCTTATAGGCAGAGGATTAGGAGATACGTATGGAGGACACAAGGCCAACCAGTGAGATTTTTCAGTGAGACAGGAGCCTACTCTTTGTGCAGAGGATGCAAAATGACTTTTGTAGGATGTGTAGGAGCGCTTGTGTGTGTGTATGAATGTTGGGAATACAGAACATGGCCAGCTGGTTCTTCTATTGCCATTGACAGTGAGTTTTGTGTTTCAGAGGTGAGTTGAGAAAGGAGTTTCAATCCCATTATCAAATTAATCCATCTATTGCAGACAGGTGTTTGTCGTGTAAATACTTTCCTTGGACGTGTAGTGGCAGAAAAGTCCGCAATAAGCCACCCTGAACTCTGCCTTTTGCAATGGCAACAGAGGGGATTCTTCTCTCTGCAAGAGACACGGCATGATGACAAAATGCTCAGAAATTATCTGAGGCAGAAACAAAGGGGTGGAGTTTGGAAGAAATCCTGACTGATGAGGCTATTCTCTGGTCATTTTATAGCTCTTTCTCATCCTCTAAATAGCATATGAAGGAACTCGAGTTACTGCCTAAGGTCATTTCAATTCATTTTTAAATTCCATAGTACCAAACACTTGTCGTTACTGTATGTTGAACCGAGTCATATGATCATAAATAAAACCTGAGCTGGTGATCTTCCCAACAGACTGCTAATTTAAAAGTCAAGGCCTTGTGGGCTTCTCAAAACATTTGAGCCCTCTGCTCCCAAAGTTTTAGAAACATTTGCACATTTACAGACGCAGATTCATGCATATATGCACAACATATGTTGACCTGTCACATAATCATATATTTTCAGTGACATGCTTTTTGAATTCTTTTTTGAAACTGAAGTTTACACCTTTACCACCTACTAATCTATGATCTGTGTTCAAATCTATGGGAGCTTTACTACTAATTGTGAGAACTTTGCTTCAAGTCTGTGGGAGATCTACCAAACGCCCGCTTCAAGAAATGGTGTTGCAATACCAAATGTGTGATCTTGGGGGATTTTAAGGCTCTACACATACTCTCAATGTTTTTCTGATTCTTGTCCAACAAGTACTTATGCAGTATTCCTAGATGCAAACCCTGGTTATTCAAAGGAGCACTTTGAACATGCTTGTTTAAGGGCTTTTTCCTCTCAGCTAATAGGAAGTATACTTGACTTCTTTTAGAAAACCTGTATTACAAGGCTTTCACGTGTGCCAAGGATTCAAAATATCTTTGCATTGCATAACATGGCCATCTACCCAGACTAGTTTGTTTTCTTCAATACTTGGTGATCAGCACTAGTTTCTACAAACTTTGTATTTCACTTATGGTCCATTACTCCTTATGCTTCAGAACAGATAATGAAAATAGTTGCCTTGAAACACTTGATATTATCAAAATTTTAAACAATTAAAATTTGCTGAGCATGCAGACTTTGAGCTACCACTTATGGGAAAAATCACAGCAATGGAACTGTCTGTTTCTGCCTGCCTGAGTCTCTCTAGGTAATGAAAGTAATGTAGAAAAACTGGAGATTCTTTGCTCAGTCCCTCTCAAGATTATCACCTATTTCTCTTTATGAACATTTAATGAAAATGCTGGAGGTATATGACCACTGTTGAGTAGTGCTATCTATCTGAATTTCACCCCAAAAGCTCTACTGGATGTAGACACAGTTCAGGATATTAAGCTTTCCCATGCTGACCCTGTGATATCTGGCCATTCCCTGTTCATGGCTTAATTGGACCTCACCAAGTATAGCCTTTAGTATTTCTTCTCATTTTTTTACTTCCATTCAAGGCAAGATACCCTATCCTTTTTCTTCTAATCCTAATTTATTTCTACTTTGATATAAGACACTCTCAAGGTCTCTCCTGCTTGGTCCAACCATTTGTGTCAGGAATTTATCTAAATCACAAATTCTCCCGCTAGCCCTGCAGATAACAAGACACTACAGCTTCACCTCTTCATCTTCTTAAGTTCACACTTCACTCCAAAGACTTCTTAGTCTCTTTCTATTTTGCAAGCTTCTCTTTATGTTCCATGCACCATAAACACGTCGGCTGAATCACTGCTTTATTGTATTTTATCATATAATATTTTTCTCCCTCTTTTCCCTAATTCTGACCAGTCAGTGCCTCTTTATGGAGGACCTTCATCTCCTAGTGCCCAGTATCACTGGTGGCACTAACCCCTTCTTTTACCTCCTGGGAATAATAAATAAGACCTGGGTGCAAGTTTGTCTGTTGCTTCTGGTTGGCTTCAGGTAACTAGCATGAGGTAATGATGGGAGCTTGGGAACACACTTGAACCTTTTTATTCCTCCCTCACCAATCGACATGTCTTAACAATGTTCATTGGAGCAAGTTATTCTGCCTTAGTATTCAGGCTCTTGCTTCACAGCTGTAGTCATGAAGGTTAGTCCCTAACCGGTGTTTCAGGTTTACCTAGAATCTCTAGTCCTTCCTTCTCTCTTCTCACACACTTACTTCCACTGCCTCTTCAGGCATCAAAGGAAAATCTTGTGTCTGTCTCATGGAATACATGCTTATAATTTTGAGTTTTTATTTAGCACCTGAATAGAAACTAGGGGGCTTTACCAGCAGACAAAATAATGTTTGTCAAATTAGAGCAGGAGGTGACTGGCTTAGCAGCGGATCTCTAGCAAGGCTTTGATTCCTTATTATCACCTCGAACCATCTTTCAGTTGTATCTATGACAGCTACAAACAGTTCTTGTGAAAACTGTCTGAGGTGAAGTCAAGGACTTTACAATTAGTGTTCGGCAACAGTGGGCAGAAGCCAGGAACACTTCTGTGGCCTCAGTCAGTAATCTGGTAAATTTACTTTTGGGGATTTCAGTAAAATGACAGCAAACCCATCACATTAAGAAGATCCTCAACAGCTTAAATGGCTTCTTGGACTAAGCAGCCCATAAGAAGTAAAGAAGATGGAAGGTGATAAGCTGTTTTCCAGCTTGATCCAAGTGGAGACATTGAGTTATTTCACAAAGTTGCAGCAGTGTCCAACAATGATAATAGCATAAAGCAACAATTAATATTAGAAATGAAAATTATTTTTGTTACAACATTTTGTTAGGAACAGTTGGAAGAAATGTAATTTATGTTTAAAACAGCAGCTGAGAATGATCTACTTTCATGGCCGGTTATTCTAGATCTGCAAAAGATGGAAATATTTTTATTTATTTAATCTATTTAAATTTATTTAGAATAAGAAGATTCTTACCATTTACTTCATAAATTTCTAAAAACTAAATTCTACAAACATATATTACTGTAAGTAAAGAGCAGTTATCCTGTCTTTTTAAATCTTTAATACAGTTTTTAATTTAACTAAGCCTCTGGTCTTGGAAAAGTCTTCCTAATACCTCCTCTCTCCCCCCAGCTAGCTTTAAATGCAATGGTCGAGTGTCAAGCATTTGATGTCTGCCACAAATCTGTCAGAGTGTGAAGTGAGCCTCGAGTTTTCATTGTGATTTGCTATGTACTGCATTGGTGTGCTTTGCTGAAACAGAAGACATCATCCAGCACATAACCACTGAATTTATTTATACCAGTTTGTAGCCAGGCCCCGTGTGGGCTTTTTCCATTACTTTGTGTTCCATCCTTCCCGAATTTTCACTTCCAGTAAAGTGTACACTGTTTTTTTTCAGTATTTTGATATACTCTTGCTACTACAGTAGGTTCATCACGTAGTTTAATGTGAAGGGTAAAGCTTAAGCCCTTTCATCCACAGAGGGAAAGGAATACATTTCAAGAGTGAGAAGAGGAGAAATGTGTCAGAGAATTTTTTTACCAGGTTATTCTCTCCTATTTCTTGCAAGCTTAATCAAAACTCCACTGAAATAAATTTTAACATGTTACAGATATAAGCCATTATAGTAGCCTTTTTAGTATTTTAAGGAGATTTAAAGGAAAGCACACAATCAGCAAATCATAGTATTTAAAAGAAATAAGGTTTTACATAATCTTACCAGCCCATGGGACATTTTCATAGTATCTTTTGAACCAGTTAGCTGGTTTCATCCAAAGTAAATATGTTCTTAAAGTTTCATATAAATCACTAGGAAGGAGCTCCCAAATAATGAAAGCAAAGGCTGGGCCACAAAACAACAGTTCTCTATCCTGTTTGGCTACAGGTCCATCAGTTACCAGATACAGCCCAAACCCAACAGCACATTGCCAGATGCACATCCAGGGGCAGCTCATTCTGCAAATTGCTAAGTACTGTGAATGACCATCAGGAGTAACATGATATGGAAGTTTGAGAGAAATTTCTGATGGAAAAAGGAAACAAGTTTCTTTTGCCTTGCTTCCCTCTAAACAATTTGATTTGGTGATTAGTAATGGCCACTCAGAAGCACAAACAAGCTTTCAAACTTCATTCTCAGCAAAGTTGACACTCGGCTTTATGAACATTTCAGTGGGATTCCTTGCTGTGAAAAACATGATTAAGTCTTTGTGGACTGAGGTTGCAATCTATTAACTATGTGTAAATATTTTGTCAAGTTCAAAGGGTTAGGCTGTGGCATGGCCCTGTTCATGACCAGTGGGCTGTGGAAGTAGCCAGTTTTTAGTGGTCTGAGGCTAAGCTGTGCTACAGTTATGTACCCTTCCTTCCATTGAAAATTATGATGCTACAGCACAATGCATTATGTGTTCATTATGTGTGCCCAGTGTGTCAAAGGTGGGTGTTGGTTACTGTTTGTTGCATTCTTTTATTTTAGAAAGTGTAAGGATTAACTTTTTACTAGACACTATCTTCTCACTTCCACAGAACTTGACTACTTCCCTAAGTGCGAAGTCAGCCGGTTTTCTTGGTTTTGAAAAGATACTTCCCATTCTGTGAATATTTAACTGATTCTTAGCTTTCCTATACATCATTTTATCTTCCAATACATCATTTTATAATACAGTAATGAGATCAAAGCCCCACTGAGAGTTATAGTAGAGGTCTTCACTGTAACCAGAGTACATTTTTTTCTACAAAGGTGATCACTGAGAACTGAACTTCGTACTGAAGTTACTATATTTGTGACACCTGCTTATACAAGCTACAGAGAACAATGGCTCTACTTCTTTACTAGTCAATAGAAAAGAAGATCAAAACTCCCATGCATCAGGCATATCTTATATATAAGGAATCCAAGTGAAATTAATGTTGGAAAAAAAAGAACAAACTGAAAACAAAGGAAGGCAAGTTAATTAGTCAACACCTCTGGTAAAAGGAGGCAGTTTTGACAGTGTCAAGGTGCAGGATCTCTGCTGTTCCATCACCTCCAATGGATAGGCTATTGTCAGAAGCTAGATTTTAGCTGCCAAATAATTCTATTTCTGATTTGGTCGTGATGTAATTCCAGGTTTCCTATTAGCTCAGTTGGTTAGAACATGGTGCTATTTACACCAAGGTTACCTGTTTGATCCCTGTATGGGCCATTTACTTAAGAGTTGTACTCAAAGATCTTTGTGAGTCTCTTCCAGTTTAGAATATTCTGTGAAATAAAATGTCCCTCGGGATGTTTTCTTCACAGAAAGGGGTGAATTAGCTGTGCAGAATGAAACTTCCCTTAAGTTCTTTTTGCAAGAGTTTTCCTTATAAAATGAAATCTAAATTTACCTCCACTACCAGAAATCAAGCGGGCTATCAAGGAGATAGCAGGTGTGCTCATGAAATCATTGTAGGAGAGTTTACTGAGCCTTTAGCCCTTCAGCACATATAAAAGAACTCTGTACTGGCAAGGCAGTAGATTTCCCTTCACTAAGGTTAAAGTTTCATTCTGCTGAAGTGACTGGATTTAAACTGCCTGCCAAAAGAATCAGATTAATAATTACCACTGCTGAAGAGGATAATCTCAAAGCCAAAACCATACTGCGAGTACTTCAGAATGACAAGTTTCTGAGGAAATCTGATCATCAAAACATATTGCAAAAACAGTAAGTAATAAAATACCAACTTTGCCTGAAGCATAAACATAAGGCTACAGATACACATATCTTATTTTTCCCCATTAAAGTACTTACACATTGCCTATTCTCCATTTTGTATTCAATACAGAGCTGGCACTGATAGCTGGAAGCAGCCTGAAAGAAGTGAATACATTGCCAATAGCAACAAATTGCTTCAGTGCAATCTGTTAAATTAAGTTTTTGTGACTTGACTTACTGCGACTTGAAAACCCACCATCTATCGCAGAAGGTAATTTTTTCATGAACTGACCTGAAGAATGGAAATGAGAAAATACCTCTAGCTTCTTCCAAAGAAACAGTCAGGAATAAATTCAAGTATTAATTAAAGTGGTACTGCTGCATAACAGAATTCACAATACGATCGCAGCCACTGTCTTTAGAAGTGAGTGGGAAGTGAATAAGAACAAAGAACAAAGCTTTTAGAGGGCTCAATGGCCAAATTAAAATCCAGCATTAGTAGGGAGGTTTGTATATGAGATTGGGATAAGTAGAAGCTGCCAGAGGAAAATCCTACTTTCTACTGTGCTCCTTATTTTAGGGACATGAGAAATCAAGCAAAACTAACTCTTGGGCATATGTTCACTGCAATATCAGCCTGTGCTGTCAGAAGTTGTCTTCAGCTGAACACCTCTCCCTCACCATTGATGTTGCAGCTCACTGCCCCTTCTAATCTGCTCCTGAGCTGCTTATGCTTCTATCAAAGCATGCTGGGTTACCTTGAATAGTAACCCTTTTCTGACCTGACACATTTAGCTCCATGTAGGTAAGGAACAATTCTCAAACAGCTCTGCTAATAGCTGGGAAGGAACTATAGGGCCTGGCAGGAGAGCCATAATGTCCTTTTAGCTGACAGCCTGAGCTGGAGAAGGAGCTGTGTCCATTTTGTGGCTCTCCACTAGTGGTGACTTCCATGACTGCCATTTGGCACAATTTCATATGCAAAAGATTCATAAAGCAGCAGCCCTTAATGGTAGAAAAATCCATGAGCAAATATGTAATCCATAGACTCTAAAGTTAGGCCACTGTACGATGGGGCTATAACTGGCAAAAGAACAAAAATTAACATTGCACCAAATGCATAACTTGGCTAACTTGGCTAGAACTAGCAGCAAATTGAAACAGCCTTCTCCCTGAAAACAAAATTCTTATTATCTGTATGTTTCAGATGCAAGGCCAGTAGCTAGCAAGTAACAAATGAAAGAGAAATGACAAACCGTAATAACAGGTTTGGGTGAAATCATAGAATGATTTTTGTTGGAAGTGACCTTAAAGATCATGAAGTTCCCACTGCTCTGCCGTGGGCAGGAGCAGCTTTCACTACACTAAACTGCTCGAAGTCACATCTAATCTGGCCTTGAACAGTTCTAGGGATGAGGCATCCAGAACTTCTCGGGGCAACCTGTTTCAGTGCCTCACCACCCTCACAGTAAAGAATTCCTTCCTACTATCTAAACCTGCCCTATTTAAGTTTAAAGCCATTCCCCCTTGTGCTATCACTACATGCCTATGTAAAAAGTCCCTCTCCACCTGTCCATCTTTCTTGCAAGCCCACTTTAGGCACTGAAGGGCCACAATCAGGTCACCTCAAAGCCTTCTTTTCTTCAGATTTTAAACTGATTGTTCAGTCATTATCGATACAAGTGAAAGACTAGTCACGATGCTGATCTGGGTGAAATGCTGAGATATAACTTCAAGTTACAGCACACTAGATAACAGTATCTAATGCTTGAAAGCCCTCAAGAGGTAGATTATTGTTGCCTTTTGACACCGTGACAGGGAGGTAAGTGAATCACTCCAGTTAAAAAAAAAAAAA
>VXBA01002275.1:383884-439208 GCA_013399895.1 Serilophus lunatus
AAAAAAAAAAAGGCAGGGCTATGATTAGACTTTGAAAATGTCTGACTATGACCTTAATGAGAGGCATGCTCACATGTCTATTACCTTGAAAAATGAGCACATTGCTCCCAGGCTGCACTGCAATGCATTTTAAAAGGGGCAACAGTAATAAAGCTGTCATGGGATATCTCTCAGCCCCAAATAATGTCACCTTCTCTGCAATCGTTTTTAGACAACAGTGGCAGTGAAAAATCACTTTCTGATCCCAGTGTAGGCTCCTTGAGGGCTTGCTGATAAAGGTGGCAACATGATCTAGAGGACAGGATGTATCCCAATGGTCAATTTTAGGGTTGTTGCTTGCTCTGGAAGGAGGTATCCCCCGCAAAGGATATCCAAATACTGTGATTAGGACAAACAAATCAAGACATAAGGTTTGCAACACATAACCAAGGTTGTTATTTACAGTGGACAAATTAAAGAACTCAATGATTAATATAGATATTACAATCATTTACTCCAGCTCTTTAACAGGTCACTGGACATCCATTATGTAATTTGCCTCAAGACCAATAGATGTTTCTGAATTAAAGCATGTCTGTCAAATAAAAAAAAAAAATGTTGATTTTAGTTATTTAGTAATTAGCAATCTTTGACAGATTATTTCAAGAGTTAATATGCACACAGACAACTATTGAGAGCATTATTTATGGTCTGAATTAGTTCAGCTTCATCTTCCATCCACTGAATCTCATTATACCTTCAACACTTAGATTTGGCATTTATAAATTGTGATCAAGAGGCTTTTATTCTTTGATCATTTCAATAGTATTAGCTTTTAGGATGATTAGGGGATCTACGACAAGTGATGTAGTTTTCATCTATACTTTTTTGAATCTCTACCCCTTTGGACACAGTATCCTAGGAGTTATTTCTCCCTGTTTATACACCAAGATTGCCAGAATGATCTCCAAATTTTTTTTCGACAATCTGTTTCCTGAACACTATTGTGGACACATGTCCAATGTTCTTTGTCTCTAAAGTCAGTTTAATTTTTGACTAGGGTAGCTGTGCAGACATTCCCTATGTGATCCAACTGTAGATCTAGCACATATTCACTGTGACACACACTGTATGTATCCAGTTGGCATTCCCACTGAACTCATAAGTAGGTGTTAAGCCTTTTCACAGTAGTACAGTTTTTAACTGAGATGCTATAGCTGTGAAATGATAGATTTTTAAACAATTCTTCAGCTGTAATTGACTTTGTGAATTCTGCTAGTCTATTCCTGAAAGACAAGACTGTGAACTTAAAACATTGTTGAAGCACCTTAGATCTGACAAAATATGGTCTTACTTATCCACATGCAAATAAGCAGTAGCAAGTATGCATTTTTAGAAGAAAGTGTTTTTATATATGCACATTTTTTTTAATAAAGTCATTCAGCTACAGCTGTTAGTACTGTCAACGATTTTGGACAAGAAAACATGGTCTAAACATACTATTGAAAAGGAGAATTGTCTAAAAAAACTTTCTTCTGTTAACTGAAAATCGTTTGTTTTTAGGGAAGCAACTCATAGACAGACATTAGATTAATGAAGCTTAAAGAACCACAAAAATAAGAATGATGTGATGTGCCAGATCCATATCAAAACTGCTGGGCTGTGATGATATATGGGGAGAGCTGAAAAATTGTGAGGTAAATTGCTCGTCCAAGTTTGGTATGAATCTTTCCCAGAAGGCCCAAGGCAGGAATGGGGGGACATTTAGACTGAAATCACAACTAAATTTACAGTAAGACAGGTGGATCATGAGTATCTACAGCTGACCAACACCAAACTGCTGCTCCTAGACTGTAATGGATGTCAGCCTTCTACAGGTCAGCAGCCACTCAATAGAAAACATTCAACCTGGAACAAACCAGTTTTCACCAGTGGGTGAACAGTGATTACTTAATGGAAAGGACGCCTAATCTGCTAGTGCAAACACATCTTAATGTGCCCCATTGCACTGTCAGCAGCTGCTTGCCCAGGAAGAAGGCGTAGGGAGTGTGCTTGTGTGTGCATGGGGAGGGAGGGCACTGACAACGATCAGTGTCATCAGGCTTGTCTAATAAATACTCCTGTCATGTCTACTCCCGTCTTCCATTTTGCAATACCCTCAGGCCCAGTTCTCAAATCCCTCTCATCTCACTGCAGTGCCCATCTCTGCTCTCTCCTGCTACTTACTTCAAAGAAACATCTTTTCCCCAGCACAAAAATCCTCCAGTCTGTACCTCTTCTCCTCCCCATGTCCCAAACCTCTGCTGCCAAGCTACCAAACTTTTCTCTTACAAGGTCCTTTATCCATCATCATGGCATCGATCACCATGCCTCGATTTTTTGATCCTTCCTTTGAAAGGAATTCCTCTGGTATTCCTTTCCTATGGTTTGATGCATTCACCCTTGACATGTTTCTGTAACACTACTTTAAAAGATTGAGAGAGAGTGGCTTAAAGTTTGACTTCTCAGAGCAGGCTTTGTAGCATGTTTGTTTTCCTGCTGAAAGGGTAAGAGCTTGAGATGGTATGAAGGGAAACTTTCACAGCTAAATCTTCTGTCTTCTCAAATTAATGCTTAGAAGAGCTCCTTCTTCACATGAAGAACAAAATTTATGCTAGACAACAACTGAAGCCTTACTTATTTCTTAGCATTTCTCAACAGCTAAGTGATGTTCCTCTAGGAACTGACAACCCTGAAGGAACAAATGGCTTGATGCTTTAGTTGCTTTTAGCCGAGATCTCTTGCCAGATGCACAATAGGATGGCAAAAAAGGATCAAAAGCTATTTCAGCAGAAATGCCTACATTTGGGAATATATATGGTTTTAACCCCCACAAGTCTATAAGCATAAAAACATTTATATGCCCAGTTTTATGAGCTGCTGTGCAATGGTGTCATTAAACACCATCTGAGGACTATGAAGACTGTGCCACAGACGATGTAAATTACTGTGTAAATCACACTTTTCACAACTGCCTGAAATAAATGACAGAAAACACACCCTCTAAAGTCCAAGGACATTTTGCATTGGACAGGATTTAAAATACAAGTATTTCTGTGCATGAAAAGCAGTATCAATATGTCAGTATTTGAGGAGAATATAGCTGAGAGGACAGAGTTAGTGAGCTTAGCCCAGATAATGTGGCAGAGACATCAGACTGTCAGGCAAACATCTTCTTTGTTCAGTACATTAAAAGACCCTGCAGAGGAGAAATGCGGGAAAAAAGAGAGTGTACACAAAAATGATTCTGGAAAAAAACCCCTAAAATGTATTTTGGATGTAATAAATACTAATTTTAAATAGATGAACAATATTTATTGGGCACTGCCCCATTGCAGAGATTTGTGGTATTTAGTCTTTCTGTACATCAGAAAAAGCAAGAGTAGAAATTTTCTTGTTGATTTTAGAGAGAGGTTCCATGTATGAAAATTGTTTGGCTTTATTAAACCTGACAGTTAGGAGAAAACAAGTGCCAAATTACTTTAGAACAGAAATTTCACACCCTTGTCAGTGCTGTACTTTGATGCCTTGTTACTCAATCTTGCTTTCATATTGTAGTTAAAAGCTGAGATTATGTTCATTGTCTTAAAGGAATCTCGATTTTCAGTTTCATGCAAAATATGAAAATATTACAAAATATTTATTTCTAAAGGTTGAAGTTCTGCTTAGATGCTGCGAAAGCATTATTTGCCAGACACTTTCTTTTCTAACAAAAATTTCGCTGATACTCCTTAGCTGTTCTCTTTAATCTCTGTTTTAGTTCATTTTAGTAAGTATATTCTAAATTAGGTATTGTGTATGTATTAGAGGGTTGCTTTAATACAAAGGCATGGTTTGTCCTAGGTAAATTAAAAATGGTATCAGTTATTTTCAACCCTGCATCATTTTTGTCACATGTATGTATGCATTTAGCAATTGAAATTATAGTTTTTCTTAAGCTAATATGTGGTGTATACTTAGTAGGTAGAAAAACAAGTAGACATGTGCTTGTGATTCCTTTCATTTGAATACATGCTCATCTATAAAATAGAACAAAATGCAGTTTGAATATTTACTGTATTTAGGAAAGTTCTGTTGGAGGAAAAATGTCACAAATATTTGGCTCTGCCTTTAGGCAACTGGTAAGCGGAGGAGTAAAGGAGAAAAGAAATTGTAGAGGTCTTCAGTAAGGGCCTTCATAGTGTCTAGCTCAGCATGATATTTATACCTCTCCAGACATTAGAAAATAAGTGTATTCTCTAGGGAATGTATCCCAGCAGCTGAACTCTGCATGATCTGGGACTCAAAGGACATCAGCGACTTGGTCACCATCCTCTAGGACCATACTACTCCTGATGGCTTGCCACTTGGGAACATGGACTCAGCAGTAAGAAAATACTGCTACAGTCAGCACAGGTCAGCTTCACACAAGGCAGTAAGCAATGTTTGTTGTAAGTCAAGCATTCCTGCAGAGGACAGGAAGTCATTCCTGCTTTTCTAAGTGATTTGGCTCCTTGGCAATTGCACAGTGAGCTGTACAAGATCTGAGGCAAGGCAGTACTAGTGAGGCTTTGATGACAGAGCCAGGGATCTATATGTGCCTGCCAAAGCCTGGGAACCAGCCAGCTAGGGTTGTTTCTTTCTAGGTTATCAGTCCCATGCATTTCCATGAAGCAGCCCAGGAAGGATTGATAGTACAGAATAAATGTGATACATGCAGGAAGGCTCAGCACAGGTCACAGTATAGTGGGCACATCAGTTTGCATTACAAACATATTGGCTACTACTTCAGTGAGCTCTGTCAGCCAGTCCATTACAGAAGGAACACAATAGTGTTTGCAGAGGAAAAAGCTCTACATATGTAGACTCCTATCTACCATGGCAGAAGTGATCTCTGCTTTTCCATCATGTATTTCATAAGCTTTGAGAGCCACACCATGATTCACTATGTCTGCAATTGTGCCCTCTCAACCCATCTTCAAGAATGACCACCTTATGTCTGAGGGTGCATTCCTGACCTGCAAGTGCAGAAGGTTCTGCACTTTTTTTTTTTTTTTGTTCTGCTCCCCACAAATGATCAGACATCACATTAGGGGGAAAAGATGACACTTCACATGGGTGTTGTAGGGTATAGAGCAAATTGTAAAGATGAAAACAGCGGGGGGAGATTCAAGACAGCACAGGAGCAGAGATTCTCTGGAAGTCTGAGGAAGAGAGAAAGAGAGGTCTCTCTTATCACCCCCTCTCAGGACTTAGGAATTTCAGCCCTTTTCTGGAAGAGTACATTGATCATCTGTTATACTAAGACCATTTGAGGCACAGAATGGAGACAAATGTCTCCTGCATCCAGAACTCCAGATAGATGCTGACTTGTGGTGGCAGCCCACAGGCACTGAGTATCCCTCGTAACCCATCATACTTGCTCAGATTGGCTGGGAGCATGTGAGAACACATCAGCTGCAGAGCTAATGGAGTTGGCACTTCATTGGCTGCACAGAATTCTCCATGCTCTTGTCAAAGACAGCTTTAAGAAGCAGCTGGTTCTTAATCTACTCAAATCAGACCATTAGAGACAGAACAAGGAAGAGGCATAGCATTATATCTCTGATCTAGGAAGTGATGTTTAGCTCATTCTCCCTCACTTTCTCTATTCACATTCCTTTTTACCTTCAATAAGGCATACTTCAGTGGAGAAAGGAGCAATGGAAATGCATATCCACCATGGCTCCATTTTGCCTTGTAGCCATCAGGACTCCAGGAGACCTTAGCGCACCAAGCAAGGGTTTAGCTACATGGGAGATGCAGATGGCCACAGTGCATGTGGATCCCTTCACAGTGCTTAGCATTTGTGCCCCATGGTGGCAAATTGTCAATGTGTGCTAAACCACGGGCAGAAACCCTTTTATCAGCCTTTTGTAATGTCGGGGGCTTTTATCATCCTGTATGCACCCAGGCACTGTACAAAGGCAAACTCACAGCTGAAGCTTTGGAGTCCAGGATCCACTGGGAAGGAAGCAGATTCAGTTTAAGATTTATTTTTCCACATTTCTATTTACTTTCTTTAACACAGGAGATTACTCACAAAAACTATTGCACTAGTCCCTCAAAAAAGCAAATTAAACTCTTTCAGAAATTAACGTTTGCAGAAGGGTGAGAGTCTAACTCATGGTATATTCACAGACTGAACACATACGTGGGCTCCAAGGGCTCCTCTAATGAACAGAGTAGTGGGTAGCACCCAGCTCCTGGAGACAGCACTCCTGGGGGTGACAGGGGCTGAGGTCACCCTGAAAGGTACAGCCAGGCTGGGTTCCTGGGTGCAATTGTGGTTACACAGTTGTTCCTCCACCCTGTGGCTGCATTTGGCTTTACAGACTCTTCCTGAGCAGCGAGGGACATGCTCCAGAGTATCCACATGCCTTTTCCAGGGCTGTAGGGCTGTAGCTGCGCCTCCATCTGGAGCAGGACGTGAAGGGCACAGGCTGTGTGTCAGGCTGTGTGCTTGAGGTCTCATCCTCAATTTAAACGTCCGAGTCCACATCTGGTTTGAGGCAGGTGCAAAGGATACAGTTTTGCCTGGGGGCTGGTTGTAAGGCACAATATCCAGCCAGTGGTACAGGGTCTGTCAGGCCCTTAGTGGCCCTGGGGACAAGCAGCCTTATGCCATTTAAAGATGTGATGAAATGTTACCTGCAATATTCCTGTAAAAAGAAGTCTACAGTATCTTGCTTTAATTCCGAAATTTCAAATTGGCAACTTTATATAGTCTAGGATAGCCTATAAGAAACAGTACAACAACAAATTACAGTCACTCTACTATGCTTATCCACCAACAGGTTAAATGTATGATTTATGGTTATTATGAAAAAGGTCAAGTCCAGAGTAACCTCTGTAATAAAAAATTCATAATAAAAACTACCAAGATGTTCATAGTATAAGTGTTGTGGTTACCCTGTAAAAGTCAGTATTTTAGACTGAAATTCTCCTGAGGACTGTATTTCTGCGGGAATTCTCCTGAGTTTCAATGCTCAGGAATTCATTGCTCAGAAAGGTTTTGTGTGAGAGTTCCAACAATAATTTTGACTAAGAAGATACTTCTTGTTGTGTCTCACTTGCTAAAGATTAAGACATCAGAGTGACATTAAAATTCTCAACGCAGAAACAGCGTATGGCCGTGACTCCACAGCGGCAGGTCCCCAGCCGAGAGCCTGCTAACAGGGTTGTGGTGCATCCGCCCGCCGCCGCGGCTCTGCTGCCACCTGGCGCGGGGACAGGGACAGGGACAGGGACAGCGCTGCTGTGCGGCGGGAGAGGCGGGCACACAGTGCTGGAACCGGGCAGGAACGGTCTCATCTGTTCCCTTCCTTCTCTCCGCGCCTTTTTCAATCCATCAGCGGATCGCAGCGATGTTACGAGACGCACAGAAATCGCCGGGTTGTCCTAAAGCCTCGGCGGCCAGTTGTCTGCAGCTACTGCTGGTCCGTGTGCGGAGGGTCGGCGGGGTGGAGGTGGCGCTCCCTCTGCGGGTTTGAACGTACCCGAGCCTGCGTCCAATGAAAGAGAATGGAGCCCTCGCCCCCAGAGTAGGAAGACTATTTGTTACCTGTTCTCCAAAATGACAACAACCTAGTTCCTAGTTGAGGAATCGGGGACGTTATTCCTTACTGGTATGGCACACAGGCTCGATACACCGTTCACGGTGACCTCTCATGGCACTGCTGGCTTACCCTTTGATGACCCAATCAAAGCTCCAATCTGCGGTATTCCCGTCGGCCGGACCTCCTGCCTGTCTCTCCGCCTGTATCACCTATCTCCTCCCTAGAACGCTCCCCGCGGGATCCCTGAGCCCCGCTGGGGACAGGTCGCTGCTGCCCATGTCCTGCTGCCTGCAAACGCCTTAGGGCTGCAGCTGTGGCTTCCCTCTTCCACCGGATCAGCAATGACCCGATGCTGGGAAGGATGCATGGATGTTAATTCCAGGGAAATACACGGCAATGCTGCTGTGGTGAAATCAGGAATTACTTGGAAAATACCGTATCAGACACATGGATAATTAGAAAGATCTTCTGAAAAAGGGACACAGCTCCTCACATGCAGAACGACTCCCCAGAGCAAATGGTGTCACTTTTGTGCTTTGTCGCATCACTTCCACACTTTTCAAGAACATTACTGTTAACAAATCTGTCTTCCAAATTAAACTTAATTTAGTACTAAAAATCACTGAGGAATGAAATATGCCGTGGGAACTTCCCTTGCAGGTAGATAGGACAATAGTCAAGAAGATGAAGCAGGCAGAAGGCTGGTGTGGCACAGGCATGACACAAATCTGCAGAACTTAAATTATTGCTTCAATTAAATAAATCAGCTCTTTAAGCAAACAGTTACTTAAACATCTGTAGTGTTTATTTGTTCATAGAACTGAAATGAGATCTGAAGCTCCCAAGGAGTCCCTAAAATCTAACCATTTATCCCACACGCCTGAGGCTACAGCATGCTTAGTAAGTGCCTGTCATTTCTGTGGACTTTGCAGTGATAAATGTAATGGCCCCAACTCGTTTGCATCAATGCTATATTAGTCTCAAGGGGTCATAAAGTTAATTCTACTTCTTTTCAAGGTTTAGGAGTGTAGAAAATAGCAAAGCAGACATAGACAGGAACATGGCAATTGTCTCCCTGATTTCTGAAAAGAAATGTAAAATTGAAGAGAAGAAAAAGGTGGATTTGCTGAATCCTGATCATTATGCTGGAAGCAAGTGCAATGCTGTATTTACTCAGAGCATTTAAGGATAGATGGTATCACTAGAGCATGTAATCCAGCCTCCAGCATATCACAAGCCATTAACATTCACACAGTCCCTCCTTTATCAGGCTTCATCGTTTGACTAATGCTTATTTTCAGAAATGCAGTTATTGTGCTTTTGAAGGCCAAAGAAACGAACTTGATGGTTTTATTAGCAGCTTGTTCCAGTGACTAATCTCAGTCTTAAAATGCAGACCTTTTCAGCAGTTTGAAGCAATCTAGCTTCCCCTTATGTGCTGCCTGTTGCATTTCTCCTTGCTAGATTGAGAAACCTATTAATTCCCAATACTTCTTCACTGGGAAAATACTGATATATTACATTCAGATGACATTTTAGATTTTTGAGTTTGGGGTAGGATGGACTGGGGAAGATTTTTTTATAAACTAAGCAGATTCTTTTTATGCTTACTTGTGAGATATTTTCTGAAGTTTAATATAGCTTTCATGACTTTTTAAATTTGGGGATGTCTTTGAAGGGCTATATACTATAAGTTCTACATCAAAAATATCAAGAAAGGGGATTTTTAAGCCTAATTAAAGCTGAACTTACTTTCTTAGCTGTTTTACATGTAAGTGCTTGTTTGAAGTTGGTTTTTCTGTTCAAAATTTTTTCAATTCCTTCAAAATATTCTAATTTGTTGATGCTGAGATGATTTGCAAAACTGGTCTATTTTAAGTAGAAATTAGTAAAGGTTTGGACAATTCATTGTGGAATGCCTTTTTTTATTTTTGGAATCTTAATTTTTTCTTCTTTCTGGTGCAGACAGCATTTATCCAGAGAAGCATGAGAAGAATTTTGAGGTAGCCTCAAAATGCCAGGCAGTGGAAGGATTCAGGAAAAATTTATTTCTGAAAAGTTGAGAACACTAAACATAACAGTGTGAATGCCCAGCATGGAAAAATTCACTGCTTTTCCCTCTCTGTGCCTTTTTAACACCTTTCCTGGCCTCCAAGATTGTCTGTGAGAATTTATCTTTTTTTTTTTTTTTTNNNNTTTTTTTTTTTTTTTTTTTTTTTTTTTTTTTTTCCTTATCAGGGAGGGCTTCTCTGGAATTCAAACATCTAAAACTGTCTCTGTGAAAGATGCCTCTTTCCAGGCAGGAAAGTCTTTCCAAGTGAAATAAACCCTCATTTCCTTGTAATAAATCTTCTTGAACATCTTCTACACTTACAAAGTAGTAGCAATATTAATCGCAGTGGAGCTGCATTAATCCAACATGGTACGAGAGAAGTCTACTTCTAGAAGGAAACTGCTGTCAAAATGTTATGGAAGATAACATCTACAGATGGTGAGAAATGTCCTTTGTCCTCTCGAGTCTCAACTAGGATGTGCACTAGTGCCTTGGCTACTCCAGTTCAAGTGTGACTAACTGTGCTCCACTAGTTAGCATCAGACTCCAGTAAATGAAACTTTATTAGTGAGTTGAAAATCCATTTGTAGTTCTGTAAAGCCAATCTTGGATTGCCTTGTTGTGGTTTTACCACTAGGGGGCGCAACAGTAGCAAAAGACTGAATAGCGATTCAACAGCAAACACAGGTTTATTTTCTATGTGCTCTATAGACTTTATAGAATCTCACTAGGCACTAAACAAATTCACATAATAGACCCGACAATGTGTTGCAATAAAATTAAAATAATAAGAAAACAAATAACAAACTGCTCTTCCAAGCAGGATGGTAGCTGAGGAGCAGAGGGAAGGGAAAGCTGCCTCAAAGATGGTATCTCCTGGCCCTCAGAGGCTCTGAAAGACAAAAACGGTGAGAAGCATCCTCCCCCGGGAACCCAGGAGGAAAAGACACCACACTGTTGCAGCTGGGCGGTCTCTTGGTGCCACTGTTGGAGCTCTGACAGTGCTGCATGGTAAGGGGAGCCGGGAGGGACCAGGACGAACGGCACTCGAGGGCATCTGGACCACGACGAGCCGACCAAAGGGCACAGGATTTCCGGGGTTCTGACTTCTATGTGCCGGCAATTCCGCGAGAACTCAGGGCCTGCTTCTCGGCCAGGCTGTCCTCCCACGGTATGGCTGCGTTGGGCGCTGCCCTCCAGCCGAGATTTCACCACAAGGCAAGATGGCGGTTCCCCCCCAAAAGCCATGAGCTCTGGACCCGGAGCCCGGCGGCTGCTACCGCTGCCGGCCGTGGGGCATTCCTGGGGCCAACGGCCCTGCCACCTGTAGGGAACGGCTGGCTGTGGAGGAAGCCTTCCGGCGGCACAGGGAGGAGCTGCGGGGCTGTGGCCACACCCAGCGGGGCCCTTCCAGCTGCCCACCGGGAGAGACTGCCGCCTTGTGCGCCGCCCTGACGTGCCACGTGGGACCCGCACAGGGCCGGGACTCTGCGCCTGAGCGACCGCCAAGCCCAGCCCAGCTCGCCACGGCATGGGGCAGACAGTGGCACCGTGGGCACAGCCACCGAGCTTCGCTGCCGCCCGTTGCCCCGCTGCTGCCGGCGCCGCCAGGCGGCGCGAGGACGGAGGCCGCTCCGCTCCGCCGCCGGGAACGAGCCGCTCTCTCCGTGCCACCCCGCCGCTGCCCCGCCATGCGGACCGGGCAGCAGGAGCAGTCTTGCTGAGCCGCCGGGAAGATGAGCAGGAAAAACCCCGCAGGTGCCGGGACTTCGGTAGGTGGGGAGAGGGAGCAGCTCAAGGTTTCGGCTGTTTTCATGCTTCTTAAAAAAACCCCATGAGTTTACAAACAAGTATCCCAAACATCCCCCCGCCCTGCAGAAAAAACTCGATATTTAAACCCATAATACTTGTGTCTTTTCTCTTGCTAAACAGATAAGATAAACACAAAAGATAATTATGTTTCAAGAATAGGAACAGCAGATTTTTTCCATTCCCAAATATACTAAAAGATGTTGCTTTTCTCATCAGAGAAAAGTTGCTTGGCAGAGGCTGAAACCAGCTAGGATCAAAGCTACCTTCAGTGAGTTTTCTGCTTAGCCGTTGCCTGTGTTGATGGGTTGAAAAGGGAAGGGGGGCAATGACATCCTTGAAGAAGGTGTTTTCTCATGTCAGTTCTTCTGTTGTGACAGTTCATCCTGATTTTAATGAAAAATTTTAATTTTCAAACTATACTTTCCTCTTTCCACGTGAAACTGATGGAATTCCCCTAGCTCCTCCCTTCCCAGAATACAGAAATATATCCCAAATGCTTGCCATAAATTTTCATGTACTCCTTGTAAATAAAAGACAATTTGTTCTCCTATAGCAAAGCAAGTAATTTGTATTCCATGAGCTCTCATTAACTCAGATTTTTCTGCCAAGGGTATCAGGCATTAGTGTAGTGTAGACCACTTCAACTATTAAAATTTTCCTTAATTGCTGAATTTTAGGGTAATTTAAAGGTAGACCAATATGGGCTGAATGGAATTGTCACCTAGACACTCCCTTTAAAATTGCTACTTGAAGAAATGCTCAATCAGGAAAGATTTATCTTTTGCAGTATTTTTAATTTAGAAGAAACTGAATTATGTATTACTGTCACACAAAATTATAATAATTTTTGTTTTAATCAAAAAATTTGTCTATCTTAAAATAGCAGTATCACCCTTATGGACCAAGTCTTGCATTTTTGTTTTGAAATATTCCCTGAAGAAACTAGATGGTATCTAACTTAGCTTGCACTTCAGCTATATCTTAAATTATTTTACTTGGAGATAAAAAAGGAGGTATTCAATTTGCCCAATTCAGTGGGCTAAATCTACGCAGTCAGAACACAAACCTACAAAATTTATGATTATAGATTTAGGATTGAAGTGTGCTATTCATGAATCTCCAGAGATAAGCACAGCCCACTGAAGCGAGGGGCAAGCTTACTTAAGCATGAATCAACAGTAGGTACTTTTATAGGATCTGGTATATCTGTCTTGGCTTATATTCAATGAATATACTGCTGATCCTCCCTGGCATACTATGGCTGATTATGCATTATTGAAATTAAGTTACATCTGAAGTACTTTGTATTGGGTTTGAGTTACTTTTAAAGCATTAACAGGATCTGTATATCACTTACAACTCTGAACGTTTGAGAGTTTTTTTTGTTTTGTTCTTGCTTTTTGTGTGTTGTTTTTTTTTAATGAAAAACAAGTACAATGAGAAAAATGCATTCTGTGATTCAGCATTCTTGATTTATTTATTCATTTATGCCTCTTTGCTTGTCTTGTACCTCTTAATGTGTCTCTTGGCCATTAATTAACATTATTGAAGTTCTTTTATGTTCAGATAGGAACCTTGTTTAATTTCATTACGTATTTTCCTCTTTGCTGTATCATAAAGCCTTGTGTTTACTTGTAGCTTCTCACGCTTGCATTTCATGTGGTAGCTCTGGCAGTGGAAAAAGGATGGATGGAGAGAGGATGCTGAAAAACTGAGAGAATGCTCAGTGCCCTGGCTGGGAGCTTGCTCATCCTGATTTACACCAGGTCTTTTGGCCTAAGGATAAGTTGTATTAAATTTATTCTTTATAGGATGAGGGACACGTTGGGTTTGTTTTTCCTGACAATAAGCACTCTGCAAGAGGCTTTTAACCTTTCCCAACCTTTAAATGCCAAATTGAAATCCAATTTGGTGGTTGAAAGGGCTAGATCCTTCCAGCATTTTTATGACCTCCATGTGAACTGGTCTCATAAGAGGGCTGAGACATAGTTATATAATGATCTATTGTTTTTTCACAACTGTGACTAGAACTAAGTGAACATTTCTGTTGAGTAGCCCTGGATGCAGTCTGAGTCATGGAGGAGAAGGTCCTGCTCCATCCCACAGCCAGCTTTGGCCACTTTCAGCACCTTTTTGGCATGTAATTTGTCTTGTTTCCTGAAGCATACCCTTCCTACCTCCTGGCTCTTGTGTTCCTCCTCTCCAGGATTGCTGTCCTCCTTGCTCAATATGAGCCTGATTTTTTCCTCAGTAATGTTTTGCATCCTGGACACTAGACAGGAAAGAACAAAGATCCCTGGAGAGACTCCTTGTCTCCCTGGTTTCCAGTTAACAGAATCTTCAAAGTTCCTTCCCAGTCCCTTCAAAGCTGGAAGAAACAAGTAGAGGGAAAATCCTGATCTTCTATCCTGTCCTGTATGGGGCCCTGAATAGTTGCTGTGTCTTAAGGCTCCCCAGATCCCTCCCGCTTGAGCTGCCCATGCACAAATGGCTTCTGTTTTGGTTTCCACACATGGCTAATGTAGAGCTGAGCTTTACTCCAGACGTACCATGAAATTCCTTAGTGCTATGGTGCTGGTGAAGTATCACTTTTTTTAAAAAATACAAACAAATGCATTTTCTTCCTAGGCCAATATAAAAATGCATTATTTTGCTTACGAATGTCCTGCCAGATAATTTCACCACATACTGACTAACGGCATGGAAAATTTGAAATTGAATTGCATTAATGACAGGCACTGGTGCAAAAGAATTTATTATCTACACACCCTTGTGCATGTGTCTGTGAACACAGATTAACCCAAAGAGAAAAAGTGAAATTAAAATTCTTTGAATGGCATTAGCATAGTGCAAGGAAACTTTTGCAGAATGATATGACTACATAAAGTCTCTCAAACTCTCTGAAAAAGAATCAACATGATTAAAGAAAATTCTTTAATTTGGGGCTTTTTATTGCTCTAAATGCTCCAATGCTATATTGATTTGATGCCTTTTTTTTTTTTTTTTGGAACTCAATCTACAAAAAGCCATAGATTTTTTTACTTCAGCAGCATACAATGATGGTTCAGATGTATTAACACAGTCTCAAAGGTAGTTTCCTTCCTATCTCATTTTATGGGAATCATAGTTAAAACTGCACCTGCCCTACAAATGTAGTTGTTTCCAATCATATCTTGTAAAATATTCTGTCAGGCACTGGATGCTCAGCCACAGAGGCTATGAAGACCCGAGTTTTTTCCTCTGCACCACTGCAACATGCTGACAACATCTGGAACAAAACCCCTGTGGCAGAAAGACAAAGCTGGAGCCAAAGTATTCTTGGCTGAGAACAGGCAGGCAGTGAAAAATAGAACCAATGACTTCACAGTCTGATCATACTTTGCTTTTGAGAAAGAATTTCCATTCTAACCTGTGCAGACACACTTCAGTGCCCATTATTCCTAAACATATCTGCTTGCTGTGATGGAGAGCTGTGACTCCAGAAAGGGAATTGTGTTATTGCGGATGAAATCTGTTCAGCATTTCGCTATCACTTTTGGGGAAAATGTGCTCAGATACAGCAATGGGTGGCAGTATAAACTTCTGAAATGTCAAGAGCTGTGTTCAGAAGTGCTGGCTGAGCTGGACACAGCAGCTGTTCTGCCTGTGGCAGCAGCCCCCAGCCCAGCTGCACGGCAGGGCACTACAAGAGGGTGCGGCAATTCTGTTGCACACTGCCTGCCTGACATTCAGGAGGGGAGGCTGGGAAGGAGATGTGATATATGTCTCCTATTCTTCGGACTTTCCAGACTAGCAAAATGTGGCAGCTTAATGCTGCTTCTGTCCCGTTTGACACAGCCAAACAAAACTGAAGAATTTAATGCCTCGCCAGACAGTTCCTATACTCCAGATAGTATTGAAAGGCATCCTTCAATCTATTCTATGTTTTCTTCTTGACCAAGAAGTGTGGGAGAACTACATTTATACTGGTTTATTATACAGGTTATACTGGCTTATTTAGCTAAATGCAAGAAACAGTAATTCATTCCAGAATAAGGTAAAATAGAGCAGGAAGGGTAAAAAGAGGTTTGCTTTTAACCAGTAGCTCACAAAGAGGGAACTTCCAGGACCTTGGGAAGTGTCTTTTTGTTTAGAGCAAAATTATATAACCGTTACATTGTTGGAGATATTCAGATGGGGGGGACTGTCATGGTTTAAGCCTAGCTGGAAATTAAGCACTACGCAGCCACTTGCTCATCTCCTCCCTCCCTCCCCATGGTGTGGGGAGGAGAATTGAAATAAAACATGTAAGTTGAGATAAATACAGTTTAATGATTACAAATAAAGTAAAATTCAGTAATAATGATAACAATAATGATAATAAAAAAAAGGAAAAACGAGTGATGTACAATGCAATTGCTCACCACCCACTGACCGATACCAGATCCCGAATCCCTTCTGAGTAACTCCTCCCAGTTTATATACTGAGCATGATGTTCTGTGGGGTAGAATATCGCTTTGGTCAGTTTGGGTCACCTGTCCTGGCTATGCTTTCTTCCAGTTTCTTTTGTGTATGTCGTCCCTGGCAGAGCATAAGACAAGAAAAAGATCCTTGACTTAAGATAAACACAACTTAGCAAAAAACCAAAAGGTTGGTGTGTTATTAACACTATTCTCATTCTGAATACAAAACACAGCACTGTAACAGCTACTGAGAAGAAATTAACTCTACCCTAGATGAAACAAGGACAGGCATATTAGCAGAGAGAGCATGGTGGTGTGACGGGGGGGTGAAAGGGCCTTCAGCTCCTTTTATGCTTTCTGAAATTCACATCTCCCTGGAGTAATGTAAGTTAATGCAAGGAGAATTACAGCAAGTTAGATACTATTTTGATCATGATCATCTTTAGCTACTGGAAATAAGCTTGTGACAGAAAAGCATCTATTGTTCACTCCTATCTGTCTTTGAAATCTCCTACCCACTTCCCCAGGAACAATTTCCCTCATATATTTTACCTTGCAAACTATCCCCTTTCATGAATTGACTCATCTTGTTCCTGAACTCACCTAACCTTTTTCTTGACCGGTGAAAATACAACATCAGTTTCAGCAGAAGCTGTTAATCTTTGTCCAAAAAAGTCAATGGTGCCAGTGTAGCATCTGACACTCGATAATAGGTAGATCATCAGAGAAGATATTTATGGATGTTTCATTTGTGACAATAAAAATAAATACTTAGCAACTCATGGGCCAGCTATTGTGTCTATTTTCAAGAAAAACAAAAAGAAGTGAAGCAAGGGGCACAATCTGTTATGTCTCACAAGGTAAACACTGTCAAAGTGAAACATATAACAGATGGTAAATGTGCCCCACAGGCTTCCTACAACAAGCCTTTCAAGTGGCCATGAAGTGCTGCCCTCTGCTCCTCAGGTGCTTCTCTGCACAAACCCCCTCCTCTCCTTGTTATCACCTCCTTTTCCTCCGAAACAGGAAATTCCAGGGAGAACTTTGTAACCTCTGACTTACAATACCATTATTATTACACTTTGATATTTGGAGACAAGCAAGCTGGGAATTGTCACTCATAGGGAACCTCCCTTTCACATGTGCCTTAAATGACCCTTCTGACTAAATGGACAGAGATTCACACTTATCTCCCGGTTTTAGGCTTTTTTTCTTTTTTGGTTACTACATTCAGAGTGTAAAATTTGACTAAGTGTTACAGCTTTTATTTCAAATGAGGATGCTCTTGTAAAATTTGTTTCTTCCATGTGACATTAAGGAAGTCGACAATAAAATGTATTTTGTAAAGATTTAGGAAAATGGAGTAAATCTGAGTAGAGGAATAAAAAATCTTGAATTTGTTATAGACCAATTTGTCTGAAAACAATATAACCACCTGTCCTAAATGAGGCTGGAAGGTGTAGAATGAATTAGCTCATCTCATGCAGAGTCTGTTTGCTTTCTGGCACAATATACATGCATATATTTGATTTGGGATCTGGCTGTAGAAACAGATACGTAGTGGGAATTAATCAAAAAATGCTTTTTCATCATTAAGTAGAATTATGGTAAAATCCTATTTTAAATCAGCTAAATCAATCATGTATTCCTAATAAAGAATGAATAAAGAATATAATATTTACATTTGTTTTGGTCTATGGGTTTTCCCTTTTCTTAGCCCTATTCTCCTCATACTTCTTTTTTAGCTTCCTCTTTCTGTGACTTAGACAACCAGATGGTTTTATCCTGAGATACACAAACCAAACTGAATTCTGGCCATTTTAAAAAAATAAAGGTATGCAAAATTAACAGATACTCCTCTTTTATTTCTGTATGGATAAATATATACATACATATTCTATTTATACATATGCATATGTATATATATATACACACATACAAAGCCACACATAGTTATACAATATATAAATATAAACAGTTATGAAATTCTAAATACTGGCTTTTCTTAAGATGTTGTCAGTGCTCCATAAATTTATAAATATTTTATGAAATTCACTTTGACATAATCAAACTCCAAAGCCTAACATTCATCTGCTTCCCTTACTGTTCACTCATGATTTATTTCTTATCTGGCAAAACTGATTTATCACCTCTATTATGATTGGGTTTATGTCACTTTTTAATACACTGAATCCTTGATTTTTACGAAAGCTAATTTCCTTTTAAGATTTGTCTGAAGCAGTCTATTATAATGTACTCCTCCAGGATCTGCATTTAAATTGATTTGTCATTATTTTCCATTCTATTGATCTAAGCTGTGTCCTCCTCAAATATATTAGTGCCAAGCTCTGCAGTGAGTGTGATGAGGCTCAGTTGCAAGTAGAAAACCAAGTACGGCAATGATCGGTGCACAGACCTTCTGACAAGTATGCTGCTCTGTGTTTTTGATACACACACACCTGTGCAGGTGAGTTAGTGTGGGTCACAAAGGATACATAAACCACACAACAGTCAGAAAGACTTCGTAAGAGATTTTGACTGAGCAGGCTAATAATGTCTAATAATTTTGTCTGAGCAGGTTAATAAAGGATCTGGGTTTTCATTCAGTGGTAAAGTCTGAGGTGATACTCCTCATGCGGAGCAGGGACCTCCTTTAGATTTTTCCCTTAATTGCATCAGTTCAAGCAGCCCTGTGCCTGCTACGACTAAAAAGGACATGAACCTCAAACTGAGAAAAGAACATTGTTGACTCAGCCGCTATCACCAATTTTCTGCAATTCACTTATCTTGTATTAAGGCCTTTTATTCAAGAACAGCCGAGCTTTGTTCCTTTGTGAGCTGACAAACCCACAACATACAGGAGAAGCAGAGATTCAGTTATGACCCTGAGCACTCACCCCCCCCCAAGTGCTGAGCATTATCCTCTCAAATCCACTTGCCTGGTCAGCGTCTCTGGGAAGAGCTGAGGAGCACTCACTGAGCAGCACTTACAACTTTGGCAGGTGACTACCTCTTTGACACTTGCGAATGGTCAGTTGCTTATAAATAGGATCGTTTCTCAAGTGAGATGAAGATAATGGTGGTCTGCACACATTCCTTTCAGAGCATGTGTGCAGCCAGGATGCTGGATGGTGGTTCCTGTGGCCCTCCAGGGAGTTCTGACAGGCGGATCACAGCTGCAAGGCTGCATAGGGCACGTTTTCTACCTTGTCCTTGAGATAAATAATTTTTGACCAGGATTTACTACCTTTATAAAAAAAACAACCAAACAAAAGCTAGATTTTTATGCTAATGATGACAAGAACTTCCTTCCATAGAATGGGGAAGCAATTTCATTGACAGGTCATAACAACTTCTTTGTATTGAAACAAGACGGTCTTTTTCTGATCTGTTTTCTGAACTCTGTTCAGTTGTCACATTTTCCTTGTTATTTTCTTCAGAATTTTCTCCCCTGTTTCTCAGTTCCTCTCAAAGAGGATCTAATACTCTAACCAAAACCTTAACAGTATTTCACCTTCACAGAGTGAAGCAAGAACCTCTCTATGGCATAGAGGGGATGTCCCTAAATCCCCAGCATCTGACTCGCCACTTTCTCAGTGATATGATTGAGTACTTAATCATTGTGTCACTTTTAGGTATTCTGAAATACTTCTGCCTATCTCACTTGTTAACATTTTGTGTTTGAGTGTTTGCCTGACATTCAGAGGGTAATTTCTTCTATCCCAGACAGGATGTGGGTGGTTGAAGGTAGCAAGATTCAGTGTCTGTATCCCACCATTGCCCAAACACGACAGTCTGGTTCCTAAACAGGCAGACAAGCACTCAGAAAGCATCCTTCCCTGTGCCACAGCCCTGGTGTGGTTCATACCTAGGACAGAGACAAACATCATCTCCACCCAGACAGAGGTTGAGCCTGTTAATAGTCCTTAGACATGTGAAATAGAGCAATATGCAGTGGCCATAGGGATTTCTACTTAGCAGTGTGGATGGTGGAGGATGAGCCATGCCTCAGAAAGATGAGTTTGACTTTTTTAGACCTGAAGACTTCTTCCTTCTGTGGGTAATTTGTTTAAGCTTGGCTTGCAATGTCAAGTCGAATAGTGTGTGTGTGCCACAATTTAAGATCGTGTATACATGGATGATTACACAGCACAATAATTTGTTAAGCCACACTAATTTAATGATATGCTAATACATTCATATGATTTAGTGTGTGTTGATTTAGCATCAGGTTGACCCTCCTTTAGCTTGTGATCCACCATAGACCACATTTTCTTCATTTCACTTTTTCTCAGAAGGATATTCTCTCACATCTGAGCTTAATCTCATCTTTCCAGTATAACATTTTTCATTTTTTCTTCACTGAACTACATCACATTGAATTTAGAAAGTGTGTCCATTTTATTTTGGATCACTGTGAATTTTGATCATATCCTTTATAGAACCTGTTACTGCTCCCAAGTCAATGAGTATTATATTTTTTAGTAAATCATCAAAGTTGTTAATGAAATTTCTGACTAATACTGAGAGCAGGTTAGATTTTGCTAAGATTCTCTCCTTCTCTCACACTTTACAAGGCCTTCAACTTTCACAATGCTTCAAGGATTTTCATCTGCAGCAGTTTTAATTTTACAATGATTTTATTTAGACAGTATTTTCCTAGTTTTATATGAAAATTTTACACTGGAACTGTGTTAAAGGCCTTAATAAAGTGAGTATCTGTGACAGCTTACTGTTTTTACCTAATTTCTTAGGCCATTCATCCTCTTAGAGAAGAAAATCAAATTGCCAGTCATGATAGGATGTTGGCAAACTGGTGTTGCCTAGTTTTTATCACTGTATTATCCCCTAGCTACTTATAAATTACTTGTTTAAAAATTCACAGCAGAATCTGTCCAGGGATTATGGTAGAGCTGCAATAGGTTATGTAAGGCACTTGTCTACGTTTCACAATATTTACACTTCAGCTATGCTGCTAGAGTTAAAACAATAACAGCCTTCCACAAACCCACTGTCAGTGTCGGTCCAGTTCAGCTGGAATAAATATGCTAATTCCAGAGCATGTGCTCTGCACCTGATTATTTGGTTCAGCAATTAAGATAAAATACGTTACATCTATGCTCCAGCTTCACTTGACCTTGCTAGTTCAGCAGCGATGCCTGTCCTCATTTGTATGGGTATGCCCATAATACCAAGGCCGACATGCAATCATCTGTGAAACTGTTGTACAAGAAACAGCTTGCTTGTTAGTCCTGATATCCTTTCCAGAATGCAGGAACGATCACCTTCACACATGAAGACTATGAGAAGCTAAAAGGCTATTGGAATTTTTCCTGGAAGTGATCAGGGCCTGAGGTCTAACAGAACTGCTATAAGTGATGCTCTGTGTCGTAACAACTAGCATTACAGACAGGCAAACACAAGCACTAGGACACTCTAATGACCCCAAATTTCATTGCCATTAGAACTGCTGGAAAATTTTAAGCCTTCCACAAGTATTAAAGATGAAAATTCTTTCATAGAAGCAATGAGCCAGCACAGTACTGAATGTTGAATTTTATTGGTCTTGCTGCCAAGACCTTTCACAATCTCTTTGTACACCACCTGTCCACAGTGTATTATTTGTTAAATAATGGGATATCAGTTGACGCAGGATGCCAGAATTCATCATCTCTGTGTTAAATTTTCAAACAAACATCTTTCTTGGATTCACTCTCTTCTTGGGAAGACATCCCTGGGGGTATTTTCTAACCCACTTCATTATCCTCTCTTTTTCAAATATCTGTAAAACAAATGACAACTGATGGTATGTTGAGATGCTGCTCTTCATTTTAATTAATAGAATCTCACTTTTTCCATCAGTTTGTCTCCTCTGTCATCCTGTCGGTTTTTCTCACCTACTGGTGAGGTTGCAAACTCTTTTTATTAAGGGAAATATATTAATTTTGTAAATGTACAATGTTGTCTTAGTCCATAGCTAGGGCTGCTAAGTGTTACAATAGTATATGTAACAAATAAGTAATAAAAATCTAATTATTCAAGCAACTTAGCTCTTTTCTATGCCAAATAAATGTGTATTTGTCATAGTACTTCTAGTACCTCATTTGTTTAGACTCAAAGACTCCACACATCTTTTTTTCTTGCCCCCCATGACTTTTGTCTAATCAAGAAATGTGTCAAAGTATTGATCAAATTTTCTGCATAGTTGCTAAAGCCATTCCCAGAAGCAGACTTGTTTGCCCTGGAAGGAGCTGAATAACATGAAATAGGCTAGAAGTTCTTTTTGACTACTCTGTTGCAAATAGTAAAAACACACAGAGAGATGCTCCAGGATTCACCTTGTCAAAACAAATCCACTCAGTTGCTTCTGCCCACTAATGACTGCTCACAATTCTGTTTTGGATGTTTTACAAGCAAAACAGACTATTATTCTTTCTGTTAATGACACCCAGCGATCTGACCCAAAATCAGTGCATGATATTCTATACTTATTGTGTTAATGAATATAAATCAAAATACATCCATAGTATTGCATAGCTGATTCTGTTATTTGCTATTTTCCTTCAAATTTTATGTCTTGCTTGAATTCAGCTAAAATAATAATTTTTTAAAATTAATTTCCTCACACTCCAAAGGCTGCAAGTCTAGGGTAATAATTTATTTTTGTCTATAAATTGTCTGATTGGAAATATCATATTTTAACTAATGAAAAATTTAAAATTTAATAAAGAGTGTACTCTATTTTTTCTCAAAAAATTTAATTGCAGAATTATTTACAGGAGATGAACATAAACAATACATAAACCAATTGAAAGAGGGAGCTTCATAAAAGAGCCATGGGGCAGAGTAGTGAAGCACATGTTCTTACAATCGGCTGGAGGTGAGTTGAGAACCATGAAAAAAAGAATAACTCAATAATAAAACAATTTTCAAATATGTCGTCAAAGTAACAGATAACATTCTGATAAAGAAGATATTACTGAGAAGCAAGAAATTATTGTAGCAATGAAACAACATTCTGTACATTCAATTTAGGTATCCTGCATGCTACTAAATAGAATTTATCAAAAGAACCATAAAAGCATGAGAAAGAGAGTTACATAAAATAGTTTAATTCTAGTGAAGTGTAGCTTTATACAGATGGTGAATATTTGGCACTCAGTTCATCCTCATTGTTGATACGATTTCTTATGTATATATATATTTATATATATTTATATATACTTTTAATGATAACTAAACAGCTAGTTTCCTGGTTCTAACATTCCTTGAAATTCTATAGGAGGCATTTAATTTAGTCTTAGGCCACACTTGATTATTTTGGCATGTCAAATGGTAAATGAAAGTATGAGTTTTGTCTCTGTACAGAAAATCCTGCACAGTCATAGTGGCTTTTCTTCAGGAAAGAACAGTTCTAGAGCATATAAGCCAGGCTACTTGAAAGGGAATTTTTCTTCAGTCAGGAAATGAATATATAAATTGAACAAAATAATACATACATGCTGAGCCCTTTTAAAATGAGATGGTCATACTATTAAATCTCCAAGGGTAAATCAAACCATGGATAATAAAGCAGGGATGTGGATTCCATGGGTAATTATAAGCAAAGCTAGCATTTCTTTGTGCAAACTGTCTTCAGAGACTTGAACCTACTACCAAACCCTTTGTGTGATTGCGTCCTACCTGAAAGGAAGAACTAGATCGTAAAAAGTAATGATGCACTTGCAAATTTGAATTGTGAGTCCTTCCTACCTCAACAGGACTTGCTGAGTCATATATTGATAAGAATTATACGAATTCAGATCTGACATTTCTTTCTGGTTTCAGTTTCTTAGCACTGATTCTAATACAGCTGGGATCAGAACTTAGCCTGAAGGTCTACAATAATCCATCTCACAAATAAGAAATTTGTATGACAGTTGAGTTTTAGGAATGGGAAATCCTGTGTTGAATGAAAGAATGGCCAGGGAAGGAGAAGAAAATTCCTCACTAATGGGCTGTTTGTAAATAATGGCCATATATTCAAATAAGCCTCCCCCTCTTTTAAGCTTAGGTGAAAATATTCATGGTTTTGTACCTAGAGAAGTAAAAAATCCTGTCCAAGAAAACCAACTTAGAAAAATAACAATTTGGCTTTAATAAAATATAGAATTAAATTACCAGCTGATGAAAACTGCTCTGTGTTTGCTCAGTTAAAGAGCAAGCTGTGTAGACATACTAATTTACCTTATCTATGATTTGACTTGAAAAGCCCAGTTCTCTTTCAGCAATGAAGGGTTATGAGAGAAAAACTGTATGTAGAAAGGTGGGTCTGTGAACATCCAGTCTTCTTCTGTGACCATCTTTTATGAAATGAGATCTGCATTTAATGGTATAGAATCATAGAATCATTTATGTTGGAAAAGACATTCTGTAATGAATGCCATGGCCTCTTGCAAGTATTAGAATTTTATTTCATTAAGAGGAGCTGAATCAGTCTAAATATGCTGGCCAAATTTTCCTTTGGGCAACGTTCCATTTCAATTTTGATTTTATACTTCAGCTACAGCAAGATGTCACTGAGGTAGCTGTATTTCAGAGATAAATTAAGCAATTTCTGTGGATACAGAGGGCTTAATTCCTGACAGGACCCTTTGTATGCATATGAATATGCCATAAAACATATGTTCCCAAAAAATAGTCCCTGGAGGTGAACATGGTGAATAGTTGCTGATGAGCTGTGGGGCTGCAGTAGGGAGTGAACCTGCCATGGCCGTCAGTGTTGATGAGCTGGAAGAAAGTGGCACAACCTACAGGAACGTGAGCACTTACTGTGGTTCCTGGGTCCAGTTGCCTTGGACCATGACAGTGAAAATTTTTCCTATATATAGATATATGTATATATCCTCTTTCTGTTCTATGCAGTACGAAGTGACGGCTTCTCCTCTGCTGATGCTGTCCATGCAGAGAGAAGCGTCCCCATTGCTCTGCCATACAAAGAACCCTTAGGGTTAGAGCTGAGTCTCATAAAAGAACAGTTGCCCAAATCAAAGCATAATCATCATTCCTAAGTCCTGTGCCCCATGTCATCCCTCATGTTAGCTGGCTGGAAGGCAGACCCAGGAGAGAACAGGGAGCTTGGAGAAGGCTGCTTTTGTAGCACATACCTTGGATGGATCTCTCCTGCTAAGAAAGCAGGGGAAAATGCACTTGCGAAGGGGAGACTTGCCAAGATTGCTGATCTAGAGGGCTCAGCCCCAGGTGCCATCAGCTCTGGTGCCTGGTGCCAGCCAGGGGTCTCCTCTCAGGGAGCTTCTCCACCACAGGGACTTCACTGCCATCATCATAAACAGAAATAGCAGAGATTGTTCTGGAAGATCAGATGCTCATCACTCCCTACCTACTCCCTGGAGGGTTGGTATGAGCATTGCCCTCATCTCTGCTTTCCTCAGATCTTCCTCTTGGTTCAGCAAATCTTTGCTTCTCCTTCAGCACAGGCTTAGACCATGTTGGTCCTCCCAGGTGCTGGAAAGGGTACTGTGGAAGGAAGCTCCCTGGCAGCATGGGGACAGGCAGGAGAACCCCAGCATCCCACCATGCCGGGTTACCTGCCCCAGCTACAGCCCAGCCTAGAGTTTGTGTGTTGGCTAATAAAGTGCTTGGAGATCCTTCTGGATGAAAGGCACTATATAAATGGGGGTGTCAACCTGTCATACATCAGGAAGCACCTCTCTAGACATTAAGGGGTTCGTTGATATTCCTCACCTTGAACACAGTTTGTGGGTGGTATCCCTACACCGTAAGTTGCTCTAGGAGTAGTAATGGGAGTAACATTGCTTCACAATTCATTTAAGTTCTCTAATACTGAGGCTTCTGTTTCACAGGTTTTCAGTGCACACAGCTTGACACCTGGAGCTGCCAAGCTAGCTTCACACCTGAAACTGACACGCACAAACCAGCACTTAATGGGTGAGTCTCCGGTGTGCCCCCTGCCACCAGTGCCATTGCTGAAATGCTGAGGAGATCATCAAACGCACCAACAGGGCAGGGCAGGCAGGCTCAAGGCTTTGAATGCAAGAGGCTGAGCCGGGCTGATCTGGAGGCACGCTGCTCTGGGCGAGGGGCGCAGGGCGGACCTGCATGGAGAGGAACTGGGACAGAGTGGCAGCGCTGCCTGCAGTGGCATGTGGCCAGGAACTTCCTGAGGGCATGGCTCCCACAGGGCACGAGGAGGCTGTGGGTCATGTATGGCACACCATCACGTAGCTGTTAGTTCTTTTTCTTGCAAAACCACTCAATGACCAAATAGTCCTCCACTTTATACTAGATGCAGTGCTGAAGAAGTAGAATATTAATTTACTGCTATGGCAGGACATGGGCTTATTTTAAAACAAATAATTTCCATTATATGAAATGTATGTTATATGTATCAATCTATCTATCTCTCTCTACATATGAAATCCACACACTTTCCTATGCACACTTTAATTCCTTCCTGATAGATCTCAAATCTAACATAGTGTCAATGTTTAAGCATGAATTAAAATATAATTTTTTGCTATTAAACTGTACAACATTTTTAGTCTGCATTCTGACAAAGGCCATTCTAATCATGTTGACATGAAATAATAAAACATTTCATAATGTACTTCACCAAATTACAAAAAATTTCAAATCTAAAAAAATATACAAAGCAAAAATTAAGTGTGGCAAATAAAAATTTTACCAGTCAGGCCTTTTTCTTTATTTAAATTTTCTGAATTCTGTTTATTATACTTGTGTTTTACAGGCAATGACTAAATGAACAGGGACTTTCTATAATTTTAATGTATTAAAATAAATACTAGTCCAATTAATATTTAATTAAACATGAGATTATTTTGCTCTATCCAGCTGTTCTGTGAGGGTCTACATCATGAACTCTCAAAGCAGAAAGCATTCAACTTCCTATCTTTTCAGTTTCTGTTCCTCCTTCATTGGTTTTGCAACTGAATTTTATTTTTATGACGTGGGGTCAGATTACAATTTATCTGGTTATATGTTTTTTAAGATACTATATGCAATGTTTCTCATATCAGAGACTGAAGCAATCTGACATTGATTTATTTGTAACACAAGTATGATAAGCATAATGCTATTTTTCTAAACTAACCAGATGTACAATTTGTAAATAGAAATGGCTTATTTGCCTTAAATGATATAATGTTACCAGTACAATAAATTAATATATTACACTTTGAAATGTAATGTGCACAGATAATATTGTCAGATTTTTCAATAGGCATCTAGTTTACTTTTAATTCTTTCTGGTTGTTTCGTTTTTTTGTGTTTTTTTTTTTAAGTAAAGGTCTAACAAACAGAAATCATAGATTTCTAAGTCTCATGTTGAACATTTTCTTGTAACGGCACTGAAAATGTAAAACACAGACTGCTCCAAGTCAGCATCATTAGGCCAGGTGGGATCTCAGTTTATCTATAATCTGTTGGGTTTACAATTTGTCTTCATACAATCTCATTACTAGCAGGATCAGGTACAGCTTGTCTTAACCGCATGACCTGTTGCTGCAGGTGGGAGGGTTCAAGCGAGTAAGGCAAGTGTGATTTCTCCTCCAAGTGTACAGGAAAATGTTATCAGCTGCCATATATATATATATGTATGCGTGTGTACAGGTGGGTGTGTTTCTCTTTTAAATTTCTTCAATCTAGGAAAGACACTGGCTTTGGTTTTGTGTGGATATTTCTAATTAGCAGCTCCACTTTAAGTAAGATACTAGTTTTCAAGACTAAAGATGCCAGTGTCTGCATCGTACTTTTATATTTAAAAAAAGTACAACAGATATAGGAAGTAGCATCAATATTGTACACTACCTAGGATTCAGCTCTTTCCTTACTAGAAAATGCCTTGAAAACACAAGGGAAGGGAAATATAATGTTTTCATCTGTAGAAGAATATTTCAAGAATATTTCAGGGATTTATTCTTTTTTTTTCCTTTTTTTTTTTTTTTTGCATTCTTGAAGGATATACATTCGTCTTGGTTTTTGCTTCCAAATATAGTTTAAGGCTATTTGGTAAAGTATACACCAGATATCAGGCTCAATTTACAGGGGTTTCTTCTCACAGAAACTTCTCAAAACTTCATCTCTGAAGATTCGTATCTTGAAGCCAAGCATGCTTTATCAGCTGTGCTCCAAACACAGAAGTCATGCTTAATACCATACATTGTAGGAAAAAGAAAAAAAATCCCAAACAAATGAAAACAGATTTGAAGCAATGTCAGATCTGCATAACCTGCGGTACTTGGTAATACATTCATACTACCATGGATGTTTTCAGTCATCCATCAGGCCAGCAGAGTGTGTGGGATTCATATTTAAAGTGCTCATCAGGTGAAGAACCAAAGTGCTTGAGTATAATTAAATCCTTGTTCTGCCTATGGCTAAATACATTGCATTTGTTAAAGCAGGTAAACAGGGAATGCGGTTAGCTGGGGCTGACTATCTCACTGGATTCACACTGTTTTGATCTAAAGGTGTGTTCAGTAGGATTCAAACCTTGGAATCGGGGGCTGCAGGTTACTCATCTTATTGCGTCTTCACCTGAAGACTTCTAAGTGCTGGATTGCTTGGTTGGCTCTGGAAGGTAGGTGAAGTGGAATAATTCAGTTTTAATTTGTTTTAAATTAAAGCCTCTTGACTGTGGTAGCTGCCACTTCTCTCTTCTGACAATGTGAGGCTTGAAAATATATTATTTTCCTTATATTCCATGGCTGGAAGTCACTTATTTCTAGAGTCATGTTTTTTTTCTATGTCTGAAGCAAGCAAGAAATGTATTCTTGCCATAAATGATACTGCATAGAAAAATAGTTCTAAAAAAAATACAACTGTAAACCACAGTTCACCTTTACCTTAACATAACCATTTAAACTTATATATACTTACCACTCACATTCATATTTCTTAAACTGTTTACAACATCACAACTGGCATTTTAAACAAGCAAGATTTTTTTGTTCTCAAGGATACCCTGGAAACTCAATTGTTATAACAATTTGAGAGTTTGAAATAGTACATGTAGCGCGGCTCTTGAAATGAAATACAGAAGGTTTGTAAAATAAATGTTAACATGTAAAAGAACTGTTAAAAATGCAATGAGTGTTCCAAAGGAGCAAGTATAACTTTTTCTTTACACATCTTACTACAGAAGATCTAACTTTTTAAGGCTTCCATTTTTCTTTCACCCATCACTCAAGTCCTCTTGCATTACAATTTTGCTTAGGTTTCAGAGTGTCGTTATACTGCTAACAGCAAATGTTTCTTAGTGGACATTCCCACCACCACCAGACTTGTATGCTTCTTGGTTTCTGATGAACTTTGGAGTTTTAGTGGCTGTGTATCCCTGTTCATCTCCAGAAACTTGACATGAGATGAGAGGCCTAGTGTTATTTTGCAGTAACAAAGATGAGAAGAGTGGCAGAGCACATGGGTAAATATGTTAGCTGGGTTCTAGGAAAAGAAACGGGAGGTCAAGGAGATAAATGGGTTCTTTCTTTCCTGCTCTTTACGTTTGTAGCACCTTCTACTTAGATTAGCTAATGCCTCTAGTGAATGGTGAGATGCACCCATTTATAGTTTGTTATTCTTATCCCTAATTATCACACATTTTATAAAAATATAAATAACAAAAAGTAAGCTGGGTTCCATCTCAAGAGGTGTTTCTTGTTGTCCTCTGAGAATATACTGGATAAGTCAGGTCTCGACAAGCCCTATCCATTGTAGCTGATTGTAAGTCAGACAATAAATACAAAAAGAAGTCGTTCTTGCGGTGAGCTCAGCAAATTCTGAGGAAATCAAAAGCATTCCACTGTGCTTATGGCACAAAGAACACAACAGCAAGGGCATATTTAGTGGAGAGAATGAGACAAAAATTACCAGGTAAGTGACAAACTGTACAAGCATTTTGTTTAAAAAAGGAACTCTGCAGCATTCTGTCTTTAAAGCCGGGTTTGAGCCTCTGGAATATAGATCTCGATGCTATCTGCACGCTCTGTGGCTGAATTCTGCCGGAAAGAGGCTGCTCGCTTGGCAGCCATCAGCCGTCTTCTAGCTTCTTGTCGCTGTCTGTCGGGTAGGTCCAGAGATTTTTCTCTTGTGATAGGGAATTTTCCTTTTGGGGGCTTCTTTGGTACAGGAGGAGGAATCTTTCTTTCTTCCTGCAATAGGGCATTAAAACCAAGGGTGAGCTGCATGCAAAAGGTACTTGTCAGCAGAGCATGCACATCGAAGACGTGAAATGCAAAATACTGATTACATACATCAAGCATGCTCAATTTGTGCTTGCCCATCAGCTGACTAATGAATTACATGAACAGCTATCCACACCAGGGACACTGACAAAACCCTCTTGTTTTGACAGCCATTACACATTCTGCAGTCCTGTGCCTGAAAAAGAACTGTGCTTCCTTCTACTGTCCTTGCAGGTATTGGCACATGCAATCTGCATACCTCAATTTTATATGGATTTGTTTAATTTTAGCTGACACATTATTACACTCATTATAAACAGAAACACACACTGGCTCTCCAATAAGAATTCAGCGCATCTGTGTGGTCTGATCAAGTGAAAAGACTCTCTAAGATTACCAGGACAGAATTTTTGATTAAATTAATCATACTGAGTTCAGCCTCAGCTGGATATGAGATAGCAGCTGTGTATACATGTCTATTAGTTTAGTCTCCTCTATGAATTACTAAATGGAAACATTCAAGCACCAGCCAGAGAGAGAACATAGGGCTAATTGTTCTACTTGTCAGCCTGGACCATTTTAAAGAAAATTATTCTGAAGAATTGTCAAATTATAAAGTGAAAGTCAGTAGATTTTGTTACCAAAATAACTGTAAATTTCTCTGCAGGTGTTAAATCAAGAATTGTTTTGAAGTATGAAATGGATATTTTACTCCATTTAGAGTCTGTGAAATATATGAGAGTCTTAAAAAGATAATGGAGAATCCAGGAACTGTACAATAATTTAGATTAGAAGAGATGGATGTCTGGAGGTGATTTCATGCAATCCTCATTCAAATCTCTCTTGAAATTAGATGCAAATTTGAAGTTAAACCAGGTTTTTTAATGTCTTGTTTAATACTGGACTACATAGCTCCAAAGACAGAGACTACACAACTTTATATGTATGGTTATTATGTTGCTGTTTTTGTTACATTGTTTCTTAAATAATGGTAATAGTCCAGAATATGGGCTGTTCCTTATGGAGAACACAGCTAATGTGATGCACAGCAGGATTAAAATGATACAAAAATTGAACTGATACACCTATGGTTTACAGACTCTTCATTGCTTGGTCTTTTTTAAAAAACAAAAACAAATACTGAGTCAACTATCAAAATGCAATAGCCAAGACTAAATAACTAAGGTTATTTAGAGACAGAATTCTACATTCAACAGGAACAGTGCAGCAGCCTAAGATGCTATTCCCCATGATAGCCAGCTCTTCCAGTCTTTATTTTCTCTATTTCCTGCTTCCAGCCAGGAACATAAGGGCTCCATTCCTATTGTTCCATCTTAATTTATCTTTTCCACTTTTAGTTACTTCCCTCTTAGGAACATCACTGTTGCTGTCACTACAATAATTTCTTATTTCCAGTTGTCACTAGTAAGCAAGAGTTGCAAACTCACCATCCACCAACCCGTTGGCTGAAAATTAAAATCCAAGAGGAGCATGAAGAAATGAAAAAGTTGTCAAAATGCCTCCTAATTTCTCCCAAACCAAACAAGTATTCAGCTGAGGCCAACAGTACCGACTCAAACCAAATGCTGTTTTCATCTGACTGATACAATAATCAGCAAGGATAGTGGGGTAATCAAAGAAAGGAATAGAGCTCTAGAGAGGGGAAAGGCAGTTTCAGAATCACATTCTTTTAACGGGCAATTTGCTACCTTGGCTTTGTAAGTGTTGTGGTGGGGCAACTCCCAAGGGGTGGAGGTGTGGGCAGTTTACCAGAAGCACTCTTTTTCCCCCCAGACTTTTGTGGTCTGAGCTTTAGTATGATCAGCACAATGTTTTGCCATATGCTTTTATCTCATTTCTCTTCTAGTATCAGTTGTATTGTGCAGGCAGGGTTAAACACTTCAGTGCTTGGGTTTGAGCTGCTCCAAATGTAGCGGAGTGCCAAGTTTACCTTGTTTGAATTCTTAGGCTATTGTCTTCAGTCTGAATTAATAAGAACATAGTTCTAGCCTTTAGAATATGAATGCAAATAATTTGAACAAAGGTGTTATGAAGTGAACTAGCTTAGAAAAATCCATTTTATTTCTTATTCGATTCAGCTCAACATTGTTAAAAAGAAAAAACTCCTCACATCTGATGGAAGTTTCTATGTAAAAATTGGGCCATGCCTATTAAATACTTCCCAGGGTTAGAAATGTACCATGTTTGACTATTGTGTTTAACACAAGGAGACTGCAGGACTACAAATGGGGAGTAAATGATATTGTCCATGGTCTGCTTACCTTCCTTTCAGGTGATTCTATTATTTTCCATTCATTGAGTTTCAGCTGGTGTAGTTCATCAAACTTCATGCTGACGTCTTCAATTGAGAGCTGCAGTAAGTCCCAGAAACCTGCTAGGTCCTGGGAAGTTGGTCTTGGCATGGCACTCGGGTCCTGACATGCACAAAGGAAAGAATATGAATAAACCATGTGCACTGAGGCAGGAAAAGCATTGTGCCAGATTACATTGCTGCAGCACTTCTCAGTGCTAAGGCTCTTTGCGCTTTACAGCTGGGAGCTGTGGCTGGAAAGTTGTGCCTCCTACACGACCCAAACATGAATGAGCTGGATGTCACATGCTAGCCTTCTTGAATTTGCAGCATGGGAAGTTCCTCAGCACCATATGCTGTGCTGACCTGCATTTCTAAAGCGGAACAAGCTGACAGCTACTGCCTGCTGATTATTAAAGGGGAGGGGAATGTGGTTTGTATTCCGGGCAGCTTTTGCATTCACAATAGCTGATGAGAAGACAAAATAAGACCTCAAAGACGTTGTCAGCTTATGCTGAACTTTGATGTTTACATTGTCTTGCATTTTCAAATGTACACATGAGGTATGAAATTTTGATGAGCATATGTATTTGGTTTTCTGGTTTTTTTGGTAGCAGCAGAGGGGCTGTAAGGGAGGCTTCTTTGAGAAGCTGCTGGAAGCTTTCCCCCATGTCTGGGAGAGCCAGCTCCAGGCCAGACCCGCCTTTGGCCAAGGCTGGGTCAATCGGGAGTGATAGTAACACCTCTGTGATAACATATTGAAGAAGAGAGAAACTAAAAATAAGGAGTAGATGAAGATGGCCACCAGAGAAGAGCAGATGGAGAACATGTGAACAACAATACAGACACCAAGGTCAGTGCAGAAAGAGGTGGAGGACATGCTCCAGGATCCAGAGATGAGGTTCCCCTGAAGCCCATGGTGAAGATCATGGTGGAGCAGCTGTGCCTCTGCAGCCCACAGGGGTGCAGAGATTCATCTGCAGCCTGTGGAGGAGACCACGCTGAAGCAGGTGGATGCCAGAAGGAGGCTGTGACCCCGTGGGAGGCCCATGTTGGAACATGGTCCTGGCAGGGACCTGTAGCCCATGCGGAGAGGAGCCCACGCTGTAGCAGCATTTCCTGGTAGGACTTGTGGCCTGCGAGGGACCCATGCTGGAGCAGCCTGTGTCTGAAGAACTGCACCCTGTGGAAAAGTGACCCATGTGGCAGCAGTGTCTGAAGAACTGTTACTCATGGGAGGGACTCTTCACTGGAGAAGTTCGTGAAGGACTGTCTCCCACGGGAGGAACCCCACAGGATGCAGGAGAAGGATTCCTCTCTCTGAGCAGTGGCTGAAAACAACAATAACCCCCATTGCCCATCTCCCTGTACTACTGGGGGGGGAAGTGATAGAACTTAGAAGGAGGGGTTGTGGGGGAAAGGTGTCTTTAGGATTATTTACTTCTCATTCTTAAGCTGTGATTCTGTTAGTAATAAATTAAATTAATATTCCCACTTGGAGTCTGTTTTGCCCATGATCCTAAGGGATCTCTCTCGGTCCTTAACTCATGAAACCCTTCTCTCCTCCGGCCACTTGCAGAGGAGGGGTGAGAGAGTGGCTTTAGTGGGTTCCTGGCATCCAGCCAGGGTCAAACCACTACAGGATGGTAGGACTTTGTTCTCCAGGGAGTTGAATAACACAAAGGAACTGGGAAGGCATTGCTACCAGGTACTGTAATTAAGCTGCTCCATGTGCACAAGACTTAATGGTGGTAACAATTAGCAAGATGATCTTTGGTTTGATTATTAACCTGATGCCAATGCTGGATAAAAATTGTATTACAAGGTGGTATGCAGACTCTTAATCCTATGGTCTCTGAGCATGGATACTGGTTCAGGAAGATAGCAGTCACTTTAATGCAATACGGCTTAATGGGCAAATACGCCTGTGAAGGTAGAGGACAGATGTCTTTTTCCTTCCAGAGCAGGAAGAAGCCATTAGGATGGTCTAAAGAATGGAGCTGGGAGAGATGGAGTCAAAACCAAGTCAAAGGGACTCTGGATTTTTCCATTCCTGGGCAAAAGCTGTAATGACTACTTTACTATGTTAGCAACACTGCTGTTATTGCTGATGTACGGCTCTGTGCCTCAACTTCTAAAAATCTAGTGGGAAAAGCATCTTAAACACAATCTGTAGTGTCACTCATACCTAGACCCCTTTTGCAATCTGGGCCAAGAACAACTTAGAAGCCTTCTTTACTAGAAGACATTCTTCTCTTCATAGGGAGCTTCAGGGATTTGACAGAATTTGCCATATAGATTATAACAGACTTCTGGAAAAGGCTACAACTTCAGATTAGTGTTTACTGAAAACTACTTCATTGGGTAGATCTCAATTTACTACAAAATGAATAAAAACTTATGCCAGTGGTGTTAGTTACCCTGCAGATGTCATTATCTCAGGCTTTAGGAACCAACTCTGTGTGAAATTTGTCAGGATGGTCCCACAGCAGTATATCTTCTCTTGCAATCTGTTGTCTCCAGCCTGATCTCCTCAGTCACCCTCCGCAGTTTCATCTAAACCACCAGAAAATGATGTGACTCATTTCAAAGCCACTGCTTTTTGAATCAAGGCTAATTCTATTCTGTACTTCTGTGTGCCTCACTCTGCTCATGGTGTTTGTAAAGACCATGGCCTCCAGCGTGGCTCTCGCAGAGCTGTGCCATGTATAATCTGGACACAAGAGGGCTGCCTCCTGCTTCATACAGATACGCAGTTTATGAATAAATGCTGGCACAAATGAATACTATTACAGCTAACTAAGTTATGAAAGGATTGGCTTAAATCTGCTTCTTCTCAGAAGCTGCTCATTTATTTATATTTTACTTGGAATTCGGCTTTGCAGCCCTTGTTCTGAAGGAAGCCTAAAGCAATCAAGTACCTTAGCTGGTGCTCAAGCTGCTCTGTTTTTGCCTGCAACCATGACATACTAAATGATGATCTCACTAGCTGAGCAGTGTCTGTTCTGACTACAGAGTATGGAGGAGGACACTTCAAAGTAAAAACCAGGGTGTTACAAGAAATAATGTGAGTAATGCAGAACGGAGTACTTATTAATCAGTAATAGTTTTTTTCCAAGTAGTGGGAACAGTATACATGTAGGGGATAGCCAGCTAGATTTGTAAAACAAACTTCATTGAAGCTTCCATTTTTGTAAATTTACCTTAAGTGAGGGTCTTTGACAGGAGGTCTTAACTCAGAGCATAATCAAATGTGACCCTTGAAGTTCCCATGACCCTTAAGAAAAGTCCATAGGAAATAGCTGGAGATAGTTGAGCTTCCTGGTTAAATTTCAGTTTCAGTAAGTATATTCCTCTTCTTAAACCATTGTTACCTTTTGAATTGGCAAAAGTAAATGCTGTTGTTCTTTGTCCTACATTCATGCTTATAGATTTTGAACACTGTGAGAAAAACTGCCAAGTGGCAGCCTGTAGAGCTGGATATTTTCAACAAGGGGAATGCACTAGCTGGAAGCATTCCCGTGGGGCACTGAGATGCTGTCTTTGGAGCATATGGAAAGCTTGCTGTGGGCATGCAGTAGGTGACTACTTAACAACAAACTCTATGATTAGGCATAGGAAAAAAGCCTCCAAACGTGAGCAACCTGAAGCTCAGTTTAGCAGCTGCCGCTTTCTGCAGGGCCCATTATTGTTTTAATGAAACTGAAGAATATTCAGAGTCTAAATCTTCAGAGCGGGATAAAGCTGCTTATGGAGTTCAAAGGTTTATTATCCATATAAGAAAAAAGAGAAGCAAAATTTTGCCAGCTTTTTGATCTTGTTGTCTCCAAAGCTGTAGATTTCTCCTTGTACTCCTATTGGTTTTGTAGTAATGAATTGTTCTCACTTCCAAACAGTTGACAGCCGTGCTGAGCATGAGCTGCATTTGCTATTACAGTAATGCTCTCAGCACAAGTGGTGGGCCCACTTGAAGATAAATGAAGTGGAGTGGAGGTTAGGCTCTCTAAATCTTAGTTTGCATAGCTTAATCAATCAGGTAATGGAGGGCATTTTTAAATTTGCAGCAAGAAACTTTTAGACAATGATGATTTCTTCCTTTTTATATGAAACAAATTACTAAATAGAGAGCACACGTGATGTATTTGATAATACTGATGTGGTCATCTGCTGCTTGCCTGACTGTATGTTTCTTCTGTTATTCTGTAATAGCTATTAAAATTCTTGTTTTGACAATCTTTGAAGTGGATAATTGGATTCTTTCCTAATGAGGATCTTGTATCTTATTATTTTCTATCAGAAGGTATGATGTTTTTGGCATGACTTTTTCAGTAATATTTGATTTCAGTTTCAGGAATTCTGGATGTTTAACTTTATGGATGGAAAGTAGCAAGTGAGTCTCTGCGTAATGGATCTTCTACCCAAAAGGTTTTGTGGCAAATGCCAAAGAACAAAGGAAAGTATCTAACCAGGCATACAGGTCATGTCTGCTGCCATGCATGCAACAGAATTCAGCACTTTCAGTGTATGAGGTGTAGGGACAGTCAAAAGGAGAAAGTTACACTTGATATTTGAAAGAATCAAAGGTGTTCTACCACCAGCAGTAGCTAGAATTACATTCTTCTGCTGATTAGTATCATCTTGCCACAACGTTTATATCATTGATGGCTGCTGTCATATTAATGAAGATAACATTTAGAATTGAATTAGACTCTAATGAAGTTCCAGAACAATAGCAGTAACTCTCATAAGTTACATACTGCATCTGTTCCTTTAGCCCCAGGACATCTTATATATAATTGGCAATGCAAATTATGCAACCCAATTGCATGAACGTTATGTATATCCCATTTCCAAGATCAGTCCTGTTTTCAGACAGACAGAAATCTGGATCATGTATTCTCCACTGTTTTATTTTGCTATTCTCCACTTACTGTAATGTAAAAATTTTCCTCTTTTTTACCTGAAATATAGTTGCTATATTAGGGTATTAAAAAAATAAGCCATAATAGCATGTTTCAGAAAACTTGCATTTGTTCCCTTCTCATTTTCTTTTCTTTATTAAAGACAGCGAAAAGAGAAAATTCACAACATAATCAGACTGAAATTACTGGAATGACATATTTGCTTTGAAAAAAAATGTGCTAACATCACACTTAAGGATGAAGTTTTTTAAAAAAAGGAGCAGTAAGACAAATGTGGAACATGAAAATAACATTTCAGAATGCTACTACTTCAGTACACTACATTTGTTTTTGATTTTGCTTTTGAAGTAAAAATATTAAATTTTGAAATTTAAAGTGTTATTTTATGGAATATCTATGGACAAATAACCTTAAACCTCTCAAGAATAGTTAGGCACAGTGACTTACCAGATTTTGCTGACAAAGCCAATAAAATTGCTGGAATTTCTGAGACATGAGGAGCTGAGCACTTCCAACAGCACTTCGGATTTTACCTAGAACTAAGCATACAGACAGATTATTACCAATAAATGGTTTTTGGCAGTAAATGTCAAACCCAGCTCAAAAATATATAGCTGAAATTCCTGTTTATTTTATAAGGAAAGTAAATATTTGGTTGTATTTTTTGGGGCTATACGCACAAAATATTTTTTTTAAAGACTGAGATATAAGAAAGTTCAGTGGCATCTTACATTTTGGCAATAATAAATCAAAACAGCTAAGACTGTACTTGATTAAGGAAGAAGAAAACCGAGGGACTGTATTCAGCTTCCTGAAGTGGGCATACATACATTCACCTGTTTTTGAGAGCACCCTTAAATTTCCAAGTAAAAGATGCTCCTCCAATTTACATTTGTTCATGTAGATTGGGAAGTGCTGAAGTAGTCTTGCCTCAAGAACCAGTAGGATGCCTGTATCCTGTGATGTCAAAGGGAGCTTTACATGTACTTAGATAATTTCCTGTGGTTCTGCAATTGCAAATTATTTTACTCAGTTGTGTGGATGTTCCCTGAGTGAGCTCTCTTTATCCTGTTTGTTCTAGGGATAAGGTTGAAACATTAAATTGTAACATTACGTACTCCTACCATAAGGATGAGATCCTCAGAGGAATTACATCTCTGAGACAGGTCTTGGTACACCCATTAGGAGTTACAGATTGTCTACCCTGGAGAACACACAAAGTCCTCAGCCCAGGAGCTTCAGAAAAAGTGAGACACATGTGGGGCCTCCAGGACTTTGCTGAATCAGCCCCCATGGATGTTTTAGTACTTCTCCACTGTGCATTACTTTCCATTTACAGTGTGCACAAGCACTGGGGAAAGTGTTGTGCACATTTTACTTGACTTTGTTCCAAAAGTCATCTGTCTAAATTAAAATTTCTGAATGCTCTATAATCAGTGATCTGAGCTTGTCAGCTCAGCCATGTTGGGCACTTATTTTTAGATTAGTTGAATTTCTTCCTGGAGATACCTCTATCTTTCTATTGACTACAGTGCCTAAGTGGATTGGCTTATCCCTGAGAAACTAACTCTTCCTGACATCCACAGTTGCTAGGATATATACCATACTTTTATAGGTAGCACCTCCTTCCCACATATCCTTTCCTACACTTTCTTTCCTCCACATCCATCTCTGTGATGAAAATGAAACACTTTAAAAAGCATTACAAGCTCAATGAAAGATTGATTTTAGCTGGAGAGTTTTCAGATCTTTAAATAACGTTAGGGATATAGAGAGGTGGAGTAAGGGTAGACAGGAATTACTCTGACATATTTTACTTCCATTGGTACCTTGGTGTAGTAGGTTTTACATTATAATCCTGCTTTCTCTAGGCCGGTGAAACATCTCAACCACAAGTAGGAGTAGAGATAATTTGAAAGTTTTGGGCTCAAATTACAAACTCAGTAACTTTCAAAGCATGTGTTAATGTGTAGAACTGCAATTCTCAAACTCTATTCAGTTTTCTCCTAGACAAACGGTACAGCTGCACAACAACACTAAATTAAACAGCAATATACATAATGCATCAGTCCTGTGTGGCATCCCTTGTGAAAGGGTTAAGTGGTTCAGGGCTGCAGAGTAATTCACTGGGGTTTGTTTTTGCTTTGCTGGCCAAATGAGATAAAGCATCTTAATTGGTTTGGATTTTTTGATCACCAAATGCCCCACTTTCCTCTATGGCATTATTGGCATACAGAAAGAAATGTTTGAGTGTTAAAATCAGAACAAGTATATAAAAATCTAAATAAAATGTTTCATTTAATCTGAAACAAATTTCTTTAATTTGGTTTTCAGTATTTTCAATAAAGTTGATGAGTTCAGTGACAGCCTTGTATCCTCCTTTTTTCTCTTGATGCTCTGTAGCTCAGGGCTCTAGACAAACTCTCAGCATGAGGACAGATTTCTTTCTTTTCCAGGATGAGGAATTATACTGTAGCAGGTCTCTGACATGGCCTATTCCATGCTATGTTCAATTATTCACTGGGCAGAAAGAGAGTGAGGATGATTCTGTAGGCTGAAGGTTGTTGTGCTTATCTCATAATGAGTAAAGTTCAGTTTCCTCTGCTGAATTTTGTTGTTAATAGCTCAAATACATAGCCTGAGTAAGGGACATTGGTTTTAGACCTAACTGCAGAAAAATACGTCCTGACAGAATCTATTCATGTCTGATATTTTCTAGTGAATCTCACAGTTACCCTAACCTGCATACTAAATAAACGTTCATTTTATCTTCATTATCCCAAAGGATCTTTTCAACAAGCTTTAGTGATGCATAGCCCAGTCAGACCAGTTAAGATTTAGGCACTGGCAATGCAGCATTTTCATGTGATACACATCTGTCAGAGATGTAAGACTGGGCTAGTTGCATGTGTCACTGTCACAGTGCTGAATACACATGTATAATTACAGCTTGAGCATTTACTAAAGATCTAACTCTATTTCTATTTAAATAAGTAAATCAGACGTAATAAAGCATAGGGGTTAGAATATCTCATATTCATGCTACTCTGCTGTAATTAAATTAAAGTATTAAAACACTTCAACTCATAATCTTTAGCACAATATTAATAGACATCCAAAGCCTTGTTATTAATTTCATGCATTGGGGAATTATTCTGATGAGTGCAGATTGATTATCTCCATGAAAGAATGATGAATGTTAGAGACTAGAAAGATTGAGATGTTTGGTGATGCCTAGAAGATTTTTCTTATAAATAAATGATGATAAAATCTACCAGCATGCATAAATAGATAAATTTTCATATAATCCATATACCTCCCACAATTAAGATAATGTTACATTTGACCAAATATCAGGAAAGTCATGCAACCTTAATTCTGCTTCCCAAAGCATATGGAGCACTCCATCCATTTTTGTTGTATGGTCTTATATGACTTCTGCTCTGGACATATACAAAACTCTGACCATGGCTTCAGCAAAAGGAAACTCAGGATTTACACCCTGGTTAGAGATTGTGTAAATTGAACAATTAACATAATGGTGTTCTTTTCCCTGCAGTAAGCATATTACAAAATTACTAGTAATAGATATGTGTGGAATTGTTTGAGAAATTCTACAAAATCCTCCAATCAAAAACAATTTCACATCACAAAGGTAGAGGGGGTAGAGGTCGATATTGATGAGACTGATTATAATCTGATGCTGTAACTCTGTTCTTCACAGGTTAAAAGCTTTGTTGAATTGTGCCACTGCTGCACCAGCAGTGAGAAACTACTAACAATCAATCTGCTTCTTGCATTCATTAGTGTTTATTTAAATTATGTGTTTTAATTTAAATTTTCATTCCTCTTGATAATTCCATTTATTTTTCTCCCTATATTTGTAAATAAATTGCTCCACAAACAATCTGAGAAAATATGCCGGGGGAAAAAAATATTGAAACTAGCATTTTGTTCATACTTCTAATGCAAAGTAGGGTATGACATTTGTCTACTCTTTAAACCTAAATTAGTAATCTTTAGAAAGATCTTTTTCACAATCAACAGAGCTTGTAGGCACAAAAATAAATATATAATGTTCAGATGGCATTTTAGGACAACACAACCTCCAACTGGAAGTGCTCTGGGGGTTAGTTAGGACAATGTGCACCAAGTGGGACTTGCTGCAAATTTGCTTTTTACCTCCACAAAGCTGAGTTCAAAGAGGAGAAAATTTCAGCAGAACAATAGCAATGCCAGGAGGAATTCTTGGGTTCTACAGAATAGAACTTGACAGTCTGTTTCAGGACAATTAAGATATTCTTTACTCATTCACAATATTCCAAATGTAAATTTCAATAGTTCCTGAAGGATAGGTTTGTGAAAAGCGTTAGAAGATTATGTCACTAATTTCTCTTTGGTTAAAGGATAACCCATATTGGGTCAAACACCTAAGAAAGCTTTTATGGATAATTAATTGATGAATACATTAAAATAAATTAGTTGTGAGCTTTTTTGTTGTTTTTTTATTCCCCTCCCAGAGTTATGGGAGATTTAAGTCTATGTTTGCTCCTTCTATTCAGTCCTATTAGTAAAGCTTTGCAATACTGTGGAAATACCAGCCAGAGGATTAATAAGAAAAAATCTAGCATCCATGGGATGAAGGGATAGGGAAGAGAAGGGTGATACTTTGAGCTCTCACTCCCTCTAATGCCTTTATTTTTTTCCCCCATTAGAGATCACTTTATTATGTAGCTATGCCAACAAAGCTCCTAAGCATGGTGCAGAAGATACCAGCAAAACAACATTTCTGCTGTCATAGTTCATACTATAGTTAATTTTTACACCTCTGTCACTGTTTTTATGTAAGAGTAAACTTCATGCAACGTTCTCCACAACAAAGTATTTCAATGGCAAAGCATGTGGCACTATGAATCCCAGGACGTCATCTGGACAGAGAGACAAACCTTGTCCACAAGCTGTGGGCAGGGACTGGGACTTGCCCCTGGCTCTCCTGCTCTCCCTCTCCCTGTGCTGTTTTCTCTGCTCCTATCACAGGAGAGGCAGAGTCCTGACACACTGGAGTGTGAGTCCTGACCCTCTTGGTCTTCAATAGTATTGTGACAATTGAAAGAGTTTTCCTTGTCATCACCTGCACACCAGTAATAGACAAACACAATTTTCAGGGTGTAAACTCCAGTCATCCCCCATGAGAAGCACATATCATTGCTTGGAGGCACCCTGCTAGTCCAAATGATCAGATGACTAACCCTGGGAACAGTTACAGCCACATATCTTTCTACATTTATATGTATCTATATCTAATCTATATATTTATGTCTGTATCTATACCTCTCTCTCTCTCTCTATTATAATAAACACTTAGAATACAAATAACTGACCTCACAAACAATATATGAACTTTGCAGAGACTTCTAAATAAAATTCATGGCAACTGGACAAATAAATTCTGTGTAAAGGAGAAGAGAGAAGTTATTTTTGCTGCAGTGATTATCTTCTGTTTTTCTACAACCTGATGAGTGAAGTTCTCAAAACACATTATGAGACAAACGCTACAGTGAAAGAAAAAATCAATACAGCAATCAGACAGGTTTTGGTGATCTCAGGGCTATTGTGTTAACTCTAAAAATGAAATAGTTTTCTAAAATGCAGTTCTATTTTAACTCTTCCCATGTTTAAAAGAAAATAGAAGCAATATCATAAGGATAGTATTCTCCTATGGGATGCAAAGCTATATTTCAGGTACAATTAATATATCTAAGCCAAAAAGGAAATGATTCAGCATTAAGAATGACAGTTTGAATGTGCAGACTTTGCTGTGAAGTGTTTTGGGAATAGCAGCTCTGGCTGGAAGATGGAAACCCATATTTATGTCCTTTTGGCTCAGCTATTTGTGTGTATTTTCTTCAAGGAAATACAATGTGTTTAAATATATCGAGATATATTTCATGCTGGGATATTATTAAACTTAAGTATTTGGATACGAACCTTACAACACCCATAGCTCAGGCTGAGGATGCAAAATGTGCTAAAGACTCAACAGGAAAAAAAATTATTCATGCTGAATTTTTAAAATCCTGTGAAGCTCATTCCCTTGGTGAAATTAATTCTTTGAAAACTTTCTTTTACTTGATCTAAGCATTATTAGGTGAAGCGATACCATTTCAAAGATAATGCATTTTGGAAATTATTTCAGGAAGAACTTTTGAAATGAGTTACATAAAATGGAAAATCAGAACTTTATGGTTCACTTTTGACAATCACCAAAACAAAAACTTCTTATGCCGCATAGGCATATTCTGTGATAACTTCTTTTATCTACTAGGGAGGTCAAAATGTTCCCACAAACACAAGTAATTAACCCATTTTTGTTAATTTGGAAAAGGGATTTCAAGGGTCCATTTCAGTTGTGTTTTATGAACTCTGTATCAGGGAATTGCACTTTCTTTTTCTCTTCTAGATTAAAGTTCCTCTACGGATGGGGAAACAAAATTCTGAAATTATGTTTTGTTTTCTGATTGAAATATTCCAGGTTAAAAAGGTATTGCTAACTCTGAATATTAATGAAAATTACTGAAGTCCATTTGGTCTTCACGTCCTTTGTACAATTTATTGAAAAATACATTCCCGATTGCCATTTCACCATGCAGCAAGGTGTTCAAAGTATTTCTGGAGTGCAAGAGTATAACTTCACATGGTGGGAAGGAGGGTGGATCTGAACCTAAGAATGGGTAGTCAGCTAAAGTCAGCTCCTCCAAGTTTTTCTCATGCATTACACAGTTTCATATTCCAAAAAATAACACTGCTAACTGTCTCTCAGTGTCTTTGAGTGAGGAAGGAGTACTGATATGAGCATGTTTCCACTGCTCATGTCATATGGCTGCAGATTTGACTAGGGCCATGCACAAGCAAGAGCTTGCAGAGAGAGAAGACAGAAGTCCAGCCCTTGCCTACAGGTGCCTCTCTCTCATCCTAGGGAAAGAGAGGGTCTAAGTATCTGTGCGTTTCTCCCCTTTGCTCCCTAAATAGTTTTTTTCTTTCTAAGGAGATCAAAGTCTTGGTCTTCGAACTTCTGCTTTAGATCAAAAGCAGTGATGTCCCTACGTCAGTAACAGGTGATCTGGGAAGCAGGTGCTTTGGGATTCTTAATGATGGCATTGAAATGTCAGTATTATGCAGTATGAAAATTTGAAAAATTGAAAAATAAGACATATGTGTTATAGTGAGAAATAACTTCCAAGAAGGCTTGGAAATTCTCATGCAGGCTAATCAAATCAAAATATTTGATTATTCATAATTTAACATCCCCTAGGAGGGTATTAAAGTCTTCACAGTATCAATGCAAGGGAGAAATTCTTAGCTCAGCTCTGCTATGATGAAAATAAGAACAAAACCTACAGTCCAGAAAGCACTGGAGGCTGAAGGAAGGAGAACCAGCCTTACACACTCTCCCACCCCAAATCCAATGTTGTTAGTTGGCAGAATTGGGCACAATATAGTGAAGAAATATGACTGTAAAATAAAAAAAAAAAGATGTAAAAACATAGACATTATTTCTTTTGAAAAGGTCAGCTCAAGAAATAAAAATTGTCCTTTTAATCACCATGCCGGCCTGGCTCAAGACCTGAGGGTAGATCATAGCAAGACTTCACTGAGGGGGAAAGAAGCTGAGCAGGAAAGAGTACTCAGAGATAATGGTGAAATTTGTAAGAGCACAGGCAAAGAGGCTAGTAAGAAAACTTAATATGAACTAATTTGTGATCTGAGAAAATCTCAGCTGAGACAATAATTCAGATTGTCAGGGATTGAAATATTTATAAAACTGAGCCTGAAGAACAAGGATAATTGACCTCAAAGGGAGTCACAAGGAGCTGGCTACTGAGTGCTAGGACCACTTTGATATATTACTATCATTAGTGCTGGCTTGGATCGTGTTCCAAAATAGTCTATGTTACTTTTCACTTTATCCTATCACTCCTTTCAAGGTGTCCATAGGACATGAGAGAATAATAGTGATTCTTGACAAAATTGCAATAAGAAAATTCAGCTGAATTTTCTAATAATGCATATGGCTATATAACTGCAGGAGTGCTTTAACTATTCTTCTTGCCTACTCCTTTCTGTTTTTCTAACAGGCTGAAGTCCCTGTAAAGGAACAGAAACATTTCTAAAATGCTGCTCATTAATAAGAGGAAAAAATGCAGGTTTCAGGAAAAGGCTAAAACTGTGTACATGTAGGACTACCCTGTGTACTCTGGCAAAGGGTAAAGCACTGGAGCCATACAAGTGAGTGGGAAGGATGTGTCAGAGTTGTAGCTGTGGTTGGAGCGGTATCTAATACCAGACTTTGATCCTCCACTTAACTAGAGCTGGCTCCTTAACTACTTCCATAAAACCTTTCTCTGGGAGATGCTGTCATGTGCAGTCAGTTGCAGGACAGTACTCTTACATTGTATGGTTCTGTAGAGTCCTTGGTCCTACAGTACGAGTAAGGAAAAATCACAGCTTACAGCTTTATCTTAACATACATCTTATTTCTTATTTTAGGAGACATCTATAAAAACAGATATTGAAATGTTCTTACTTTCTTCAGAAAGGTCATTTTCTTCTGCTTCTCTTTCCATTTCTTTACACCATCCTTCCATTCTCTTAGTTTCAGTATGTAGTAATTTCATAAACCAAGATCCATCTCGTCGACAAGGAGACATTCGTCCAGTCTCTACTGTCTCAATGGCTGGCTCTAGCCAGGGTTCTGGTGGTGGGAGGTTTGACGTGTCAACTGGGGTCCTATAATCTTCTCTGTAACTGAACAGTCCCTGTGTCCGCACAGTTCTCACTGCACTATATTGGGTGGGTGTGCTGGGCTCTGAGTGCTGCTGGAATGATGAGCCAAACTGAAGTCCCTTATCCTCCATGGTAATGTGTCCTGGAAAACCTTCCAGTTCCAGGTCAGCCTGAACAGCTGCTGTTACACTGTTTGAGCGCTTGAATCGTCCATGCCTTAGTGAAGAGGGAAGAAAGAAAAAAGATTAAGATATATAAATAACATAGGTGATAGTACAGAGGCACAAAACAGAGTTTCAGCGAGTAGATTCTGTTCTTCTGCTTGGACTATATGTTAAATACTTTTTCATTGTGCATATCTCTCTAAAATAAGACATTGAGTAACGACAGAGAGGAAAACCAAAATGCATAGTGGCATCATTGATCTGAGCAAGGATACAAAAGAAAATCATTTAAATTATCTCTGGAAGCAAATATTCATTTATTGTTACACTACAAAACACCATGTATCATTACTAAATGAACTGAAAATAACTAGCAGAACTAAAACTTCCTGATGGAAGTCTGTACATAAAAAAATTTGCAATTGTTAAGAATTGTAGTTAGACAAAAACTAAAAATCTGCTAAATTAGGACTTTTGAGAATCCTCTAATAAACAAAAAATAGTAGTAGCACATTTAAGACCGTGGATTGGGGGTTTTTTTGGTTGATTTTCTACTCTTATATGACACCAAATAATGACATTTTAGAAAAGCTTTATCCTAAAAAGTTAGAAAGCAATGATTATTTGTAAAATCTTTTCACATCTGAGCCTACTGTCTCAAATTACTTGTAGTCAATGATGTCAAAAGGCAATTAGTAACCAGATACTGTCTGACAGCTGTGTGAAATGAGATACTGGTCCCAGTACTTGACAAGCAGTGCCTGCCAGGGATAATCTGTGGGTTAGTAGATGGACCAGCAGCTTTACAGAACTAGAGAACAGCTGAAAAGGTGTAAGGGCTGATTCTAATTTAGGATAAAGGTACCATGGGTTACATCCTAACCATTATATGTCCTTATGTGGAGAGCGTAAGCCTGGATCAGCATGAGGAGTCCTGTTAAAGGAAGACTGCTCCAATATATAGCTCTTTGTATTTGTTCTGCCAATAATGGAATGATATTAAGCCACTACTTCAATTTAATACCTCAATTTCCTTCCCTCCAATTAAAACCTTGAAATTTAGCTAAATATGAAGCAACTGCTAAGTAATCTCTATAAATTGTACCAAATGACAAGCATGCATGTAAGAAATTTGGCTTTGTGAATTATTTAGGGGCAGCAGTTGCCAGATGTTTGTTATTAACTCTGTTTACAAATGTGTGTTGTGTTATGAAAGACTACATGCTTGAATTACCGTTTTTCGTCTTCCACTTGTATTCCAACAGAGTGGTATTCCCGTAGGCCTCTGCTTTCAGTATCTGAATCAGTTGCTGTTTCCACCTAATTCAACACAAAAGATACATCTGCAGAGTGAGCATCAACAACTCAGCACTATTTCTGCATGCACTCATTCAAAATTAATTATATATTTTATCTCTTACTGCTAAGAAACACCTAACACAGTAAACTAAAGGCAATAGGTATTCAGACTGGTATAATTGTTTTAGTGTCTTATTAAAGCTTTGCACAAGCACTTCTGTTCTGCGATATAATTCCCTATTTCAAATGTAAGCAGATGCAGTTACTCACTTTGATGGAAGTACGGAGTAAGCTTGATCTGGAAAGGTTGTTCTTAGAACAAGGAAACCACTGGATAGCCCCTTTTTATATTATGATAAACCAGTCTCATTACAGTTCTTGATTTATAAAATAAAATCTCAAGTAGTCCCATAAACTTACAAGTGATAAAAAGAAATGGTGCCATGAAATTTTATTGACAACTGTGTTGACAAATATAAAACCATTAAATGACGTGAGGGATACAGCAGAATGCCTTATCTCACCTTCCTTCATAACATAGTCCAGAAAATGCTATATAGCAAGTAATTTATGCATTTGTCATAGAATTCCATCTGAAATACATTTACCAAAACATGTTCACAGTAGAGTTTTCTTCATGACTGAGACCACATTGCTTTTGAAAGTTTCTGTGGGATTCTATATAACACTCCCCATTACCACACCACCCCCAAGTTTTTGACACAGACAGTGAGTACTGCAGTACTCAGGAAAAAAAGAGCAGAATTGACTTTTCCTTTTGAATGATATTTCTACTGTGAAATCAAAAAAATAATATCTGCAACCAGTTTTTCAATATGCGCGTGAATTCAAAGAATATATCCGATGATGAAGACAAGAAAACTTTATCTTGCAGCAGTCACAGGCATCTCTGGAAAGAGCCCGATGGTCTTTGCAGCTGTCTCTCAGCTGCACACTCCCAATCACCCCAGGTTTCTGGAAGGATGCAGAGACAAGGGGGAGGGAGGGTGGGAAGTGAGTGTACATGTGGACTATACTTCTTGAAGAAGCCGGTTGCTGGTAACTTCTCTTTCTATCTCTAAGCCGTGGCTCCATGTACATGCACATGGAACTCCAGACAGCAATTAGTACATGTTCACATTTACCTGTGTGTGAGTCTTGGAGATGTTCATGAAACTAGCTAGTGCCAGTAAATTTTAATGGCATGCTTGAAATGTATAGTGTAGCATCAGGCACAGGTTTGCCAAAATTTCTGGCTATCAGTATGGAAACTGTCAGAGAAAGACACATTTCCCACCAACTCCAGTTACACTGCATAAGGTCTAGGGGACAGTGCATGCTGCCATCTGTTTCCACTTTGGCAGCTGCATGGAAGCTGGCTAAATTCACTTGGATGGGCAGTGCACTGAGAGAACTAAAATATTAGACTTGGTCTCCAGGACTTGGTGTTGTTACTATAAAAAGAAAGATTCCCCTTGACGTTGGTAGTGAAAAAAAAGCCTCAACCACAGAGGTAGCAGCTTAGGGGAAAAAAAACAAAACCAAGCAACCAAAAAAACAGGCAAGTTGGTTTCCTAATTAAAGTGAGTTTTGGCTGCAATATGAGTGAGAAGCTTAAGATGCTTGGAGGGTCACCCTCTCTTGCAAGAACATTGCTCTAAGTAGAGCACCCATAAGGCTCAGTTTCTTAGCACAAAAGGTATCTATCAGGAAAAACAACCACATTTTTACTGTAGAGGAGTCCAAAAGAGCTTTACATAATGAGTTCAAGTCTAATTGAGGGACTAGGCAATCACCTAAGCCTTTCAGTGATATGAGGAAAACTGCATATAAAATATTCACTAGAGATAGGTTGTTTTTACATTTCATGAACTAACTGGGTCAAGAATGAGATAATCAGGTAGCCTGCTCAGGAAGAGCAGAGGCAGGTTACGCTTGAAGCTTTGACTACTGTGATGAGAGGTTAAATATGTGGGAACATCTTTTGAAGAGTGAAGTCAACTTATTCTTAAAGGGAGAGTAGATGATTGAGAGGGGACTTTATCAATGTATATCAGACCCTGAAGGGAGGGTGTCAAAAGAATGGAGCCAGGCTCTTATTAGTGGTGCTAGGACAAGAGGTAACAGGCAAAAACTGATGCACAGGAAGTTCCACCTGAGTATGAAGAAGAACTTCTTTACTGTGTGGGTGACCATGCACTGGAACAAATTGGCCAGGTTGTGTGGTGCAGATGACATGCTGGAGGGAAGGAATGGCATCTAGAGTGACGTGGACAGCCTTGATAGTGGACCCATGCAACAAGGCTAAGGGCAATCCTAAACATGGATACGAGATGGGCAATGAGTGGATTCAGAGCAGCCCTGAGGAGAAGGGCTTGGGGGTGGATGAAAAACTGAATATACATTGCCAAAGTGTGCTTGCAGCCCAGAAGACCAACCACATCCTGGGCAGCATCTCGTGAGACCCCACCTGGCATGGTGCATCCAGCTCTGGGGACTCCAACAAAAGGACAGTGACCTGTTGGAGTGAGTCCAGAGGAGGTCACGAAGACAGGCTAAGAGTTGGGGTTGTTCAGCTCAGACAAAAGAAGGCTCCAAGGAATCCTAAGAGCAGCATTCCAGTTCCTAAAGGGGTTACAAGAAAGATGGAGAGGAACTTTTCACAAGGGCACGTAGTGATAGGATAAGTGGAAATGGCTTTAAACTGAAGGAGGGTATGTTTAGATATATATTAGAAGGAAATTCTTTACTGTGAGGGTGGTGAGACACTGGAACAGATTGCCCAGAGAAGTTGTGGATGCTCCATCCCTGGAAGTGTGTTCATTGTCAAGTTGGATGGGGCCCTGAGCTATCTGGTGTAGTGAAAAGGACCAGCATCATTACTTTCACTTGCATGGCTGGTGACTAAGATCCTCGAACTTGTTTGAATGAACTGCAGCTCCAGATGATGGTGTCAGTGGTGGAGGTACAGGTTCCGCAGGATTGCAAGTCTTAAGGTTTGACAAGGGAAAAGGTTTTTATGAGTGGCCAGGCTGAAGAAGCTGAGCAGATGGGAACACAGGATTCATCAGGTCTCCTGCATACCCACATTGCTCAGCATGGAAGGACAGGATATTGTGTGCCAGTTCAGACCCGACAAAAAGTCAGACAGACAAAGCCCAGCTGACATTGCAACATGTATGAGTCATTGTCTTCAGTTCCTTTTAAAGCACTGCACTTCCTTCATGGAATGATATCCTTAGGATGACCATTTCTACATACTATGCTTCTTGGGACCTACTGAGTGGGTCCTGGGGGATGAAGTGAAGGTCAAATTTCTGAACACAGAAATAGGCTAAGGAAGGTCAATGGTGTGCTCGTGGGGCTAACATATGACTAGTAACACTCTGGAGGTGAGCTACAGCCAATGGACAGAAAATGCATTTTTCCTTTCCGCAAGGATATCTCAGCAGATCAGACATAGTGCTGTTGCAAACACAATGGTCTAAAGACATAAACAAGGAAAGCTCCCTATGGGAGAACATCAGTTTTTCCAGTTGATGTTGTTGGAGCAAAGCAGCAGACTCGCAACACAACCTATTCTTCCATATTGCCTATCAAAAGCATACCCGTTTTTGCCAGCTACATTGTTTGGTTTAGTAGTAAATAGCCGATCTTCTTTTGAACTCTGCTTTTAATGCATGGAAGCAGATTTACCTTTTATATTTTGGATGGGCTTTGGATGGGCTGGTATCTTTCTGTTCTAATAACACATCAAGAAATCTTTTTCACCTATCTGTTTTCAAGCGCTTTCTTATTGGCATTTCACCTAGAGATACAATACTGACTAATTTGTCCAATATGCAACAGAAACCTAGAATTCACAGGTATAAATAAAGCAATATGCTTTAAGACTTTATTCAAAGCAAAATTATCAGAAAAATGATGGCCCAGGTAACAAAATAAAAATTATAGTCCTTACCTCTGAACATTAGCTCTTGCCAAATTATGCTTCCCTCCAGCTTACCAAGACTGACACTAACTAAATGACCTGATGATTGTCTTGATATTTTAATACTTTTGTTTCTCACTGTGCCTTGTAACAGCAGAAGAATGCTGATTTGTGTGTGGGTGTGGGTGTGTGTATGGGTGTGGGTGTGGGTGTGTGTCTGTGTCTGTGTGCACTCTAGGATTGCAAATATTGTAACAATCAACAAAATAGAAAATGGAGGTAAATGCCAACACAAGTAAAAATGGGAAATAAGGCAATAATTTGCACTCATAAAAAAAAAAAAAGAACAAATAAATTACATTTCTGAATGACAGATATTATAGACTCCTGCTAGAAAACAGCAGGCAACTCTTTAATGAGTTTGGCCAGGTTAGATTCAAATGAAAAGAGGAGAAAAAGTAATACATTTGGCTTGATTGTGTGGCACTTGAAACTCAAATAACTGGTAATAAATCTATTGTTAATCTCCTCGATTCATTATTGGTTTAATACTTGCATAGGTTCTAAAAGCTTTAATATTTGCAAATTGACCCACCACCTCAGTAAAGCAAAATGAGGTGAAAAATTAAATCTCTGTGTGGTTATGAGGGAGTCTGACATGGAAGAGGAAAGGAAAAAATAGCCAGTCACTGACCAAAACCAGAAGAAAGGAGTAGATTTAATACAACACATCATCTTTTTCTCTCATTGCAAGCAAATAGCTAAAAATTATTTAAAGATTTGCATTTTATGCCACGAAAAATGTTGTTTTATGACTTATGTCCACAAGGTTTATAATATTAATAGCAAATGTAATGTAGCATTTTGAAATTATTTATCTTTTATCAGTGATCCTTCCGGATCCCTTCCAACTCAGAATACTCTATGATTTCATGAGTCTATGCCTTATTTTTCACAAAGACATAACATTCCCCTCCATGTTCTTTTCTGCTAATACTATTAATCCTCTGTAATCAGTCACTGCTGTCCAATCCAGCTCAAAATTTGAAAATTAATTATCAGATACTGGCACTGCCTTGGTAATAAATGATCCACAAGTAAATTATATGAACACAAAATTATTTGAATAAATGCAAATCACTATTGCAAATAACTGGCTTGTTATAATCAATCTTAGTTTGTTCATAGGCAATCATTCTAGAAAAGGATGCACGAACTAAATTATTCCTTCAAAGTATTGACTATGCTTTTTTTGCTGATAACTTTTAACTACCTGAAACAACTTTTATTTCTGTATTAAAGCATTATTCTGCTTTTAAAAATGAGCACTGCAACATAACATTGCAATGTCCTAAAAATTCCAGTCTAAGGTTCTATACATACTGTCTCTAAGGGGTACTTTAATTTAATATATTCAATGCGTAAGAAAACAGATTTTAACCTGGTGACATTTGCTTCTCTCTCATAAACATTAGCAGTAAGAGTCCTTCAGGCCACATTATCTCTCCCTATGCGAGTTCACTGCCCTCAATGGGTTTTCACTGCTATAACCAATTTATTCTATTATTAGAATTTAATAAACAGTCTTGCTGATGATGTACAGGAAGGGAAATAATTCACCCTTTCTGTCTTGCATAGGTTTCTCAGTGATAACGAGTAAAAAAAAGTAGAAAACACTACATTTGACACTAGATCAAGTACATGCAGTTGTGAATTCAAATACCATTCTTAGTACAGGGAGAGCTCATTTGTATGCAATGACTTCAAAAAAAAGAAAAAATTTTCCTTCAAAAAAGGAAAAATACTTCAAATGAAACTACAGTAGTCACTGCTACTGCTTTTCTTAACTGATGGAATACTTTTATCAGACAAAAACCATACTCTTTCAAAATAATTTTTAGAAATCCACTAAAATAAACCTACACTTTCATGCTTGAGAGATTTTTTGTGCCTCACCACAGAGCTCCATTTTGCCACTTCATTACTTTCCAGCAGAACGTTTGGGCTACTCAAATACATGTCATGGCAGAGTAAGTGCTAATTGCTACAACAATATAATGCAACAGGTTGAAAACTTCCTCTGGTCTTTTAATAAGTAGCTTTTTGCTAACAATACATACCAGAGTTTAGAGATGGGATTCATGTCAAGATAATATGAGTTTGTAGCAAGAAAATAACACACAGAGTAAAGGCTGCTCATAACTTTTTTGGTGCATTTAATGCTAAGTGGCAAGTAGCTCTGAACCACAAACATTCACTGACTTCTCCAGGCCAAGGACTTCATGCACTTCTCTCACAAAAGCACAGTCTGACAGTCATTTTAGGAGGAGAATGAACAACACTTACTTCTAAAACTTCCAATCATTTATAATTTGAAGACTAGTGTAATCAATGAGAATGTTTCTTTTGAATGCTATACATAGACTGAAGTAGAGCACTGACAAGTATGTTATAATCTAAATAGTACAAAGAAAATGTAGATGCTCATATGAGTACCCATGCCATGGGGGTAAAAAAATGCTTTGTGCAAAAGGGAAGTTCCAGTTTGAGGCTACAGATTATCTTGGAAAAAGTTTTCACCATGTGACAGGAATAAGGTCACTAAATATATATATATATATGTAATTATTATGCAGAAGATTCCCTTTTGGCACAAAAAATTAGGCAGTAATCTTTCTGGATACAGCCTTTGATTTATAAGAAAGATTTGTTTAATGTAGATTCTGGAAATTATTAAAAAAACCTGCTAGGTATTTTGAAGCATGATATCCTGATGATAAATGAAGATGACAGAGTCCATTCTCTATGCCACAATTAATGCTTGTCTCTAAAAATAACACCATGAATCAGCCTTCACACTTAGAACATTCATTTCCATCTCATTCATTTCTGGGGTTTCTGTTCATTTTGAGAAGCCTTCACATCTTTTAAATAGAGAAGAAACTGTATGCTTCAGAGGACTGACAAAAAAAATGTATGTACTTAAAAAAAATAAGGAGCAATTTCCTGAAAGTTTTCTTACATATTTCACATTCCAAATGTTTTCAATATGAACTGGTTTATAACTAGAGCAGACTTTGGATATTAATCATTAGCATATATACTAGGGTGTACAAAAGAGTAAGGGAAATCCCAGAGAATATTTTAGCAACAAACTTATTCTGATCTGATGATTATTTTACTCTTGATATCCCTACTCTCCATTTTAATTCAAATACTTTGATTAGTCTTTTGCTGTCATGATAGAAGACAGAGATGAAGTTTATTCCTACTAATGTTACAAGAATTTTATATATATATATATATTTAAAATTACTGACTAAATTTTTAATCTCAAAATCTGTGTTTCACAATTCATTCCCATAACAAACTCCTGGTTAAGCTGATGGATTGTGGCTTAGACAGGTTTACTCTGTCCTGGGTTAAGAATTGGCTGGATGGCCGAGCTCAGAGGGTGGTGGTGAATGGAGTCATGTCCAGTTGGAGGCCGGTCACCAGTGGGGTCCCTCAGGGTTCAGTGTTGGGGCCGGTTTTGTTCGACATCTTTATTGATGATCTGGACGAGGGGATGGAATCTGTTATTAGTAAGTTTGCGGATGACACCAAGCTTGGAATGAGTGTCGATCTGTCAGAGGGAAGGAGGGCTCTGCAGAGAGACCTTGACAGGCTGGATAGATGGGCTGAGTCCAATAGCATGAGGTTTAACAAATCCAAGTGCCGGGTTTTACACTTTGGCCGCAATAACCCCATGCAGAGTTATAGGCTGGGGTCGGTGTGGCTGGAGGATG